>VZRZ01008644.1:309444-479149 GCA_013398175.1 Climacteris rufus
TTACTCTGGTAGATTTAGAAAAACTGAAATGCATTACTTAGTTTTGTTAGGACAAGTTTGTCTGTGTTTCTATCAAACGGCAACAATGTCATATTTAAAATCCTGACAGGTTGTTACAGCCTTTGTGTCATTGTGATTTAGTATCCAATGGGGTCTCTTTGGAACTTTCCACTGGCTCAGGTGGGATTGGATCAGGGTGCACGGCTTTGCATGGCTGTACTCTATGTACAAATTGTAAGTCCCTAAAATTACATGTATGTATATACAAAGCACACATTTTGTTTATGCTTTGAGTCATGATTCTAATCTCAGTCATAGAATGGCTTGGGTTGGAAGGGACCTTAAAGACACCTTCCACTAGAACAGGTTGCTCAAAGCCCCATCCAGCCTGGCCTTGAACACTTTCAAGGAGGATACACAGCTTCTCTGGGCAACCTGTTCCAGTGCCTCACTCTACATCTGTTCTGCATCTATACGTCTATTCACCTATCTTAATCTCTACATCTATTTGTCATAACTACTGTGTTCGTTAACCTTAGTTACTTTTGTCTTCAGTACTTCATTGTAGTGTGGGGATGTAATTTATAACCCCTGATACTGGAAGAGCTTTTTGTGAAAAGTTTATCTTCGCGCTCGCCAAAAACCTTTCTGGACGTTTCTCTCTTCAAGGATTCAATACCACTGCTGGCTTTGTTCATTAGGACAACAGTAGGTAAAGATGAAAATGTGTCTGAACTCCAGCCACTGTATTCAGAAATCTTAGAATCTACAAAGCTTAGATTTTCTCACTACTGTCAGGAAATGTCAGTACATTCTGCAGTGTCGCAGAAAAATTTCTGGGAGCTAAAATTATGTGGATTTGTTCGTTTTCTTAGGGCTTACTGCAATTCTGCTCATCAGCAAACCATATGCTATCCTTTAACCAAAAGAACAGATTTTTTGTAGCTACTATAATTATTTAGAATTATCATTTTTGTTCATTTGCATATTCAGTTAGGAAATGTACTTGGAAATTCTCATGCATAATATGATTTCTTAAATTTAATGTTAAAATCAGGGTTAAAATTATCCTGTTGAATACTGTGACCTTAACACTGTCTTTGCAAGTTTCCTTAGGAGCTTAATGCATTCAGTTTTATACTAACTTGAGTGCAACCCATTTATTTTTTTTTGACCCTTCTATCTGCTATATGATTTACCCATGCTGCATATTGTTTTCTTTTAAATACTGTTAAGTCTTTGCTTGAAAAAAAAATGCTCTCCAGATTTTTTTCTTCGAGGTAATTTGCTTCAGGCTACTTTTTAACTTTCTGAAATGCAAAGTAATTGCGGTTCAGGTTTTAATTGTATGTCTTTTTCTCCTTTTCAAGAATATGCTGCCTGGACACATCACTTTGTTATTTAAAGGGCTGATAAATGAGTCTAAGTTGTATTAATTTATGTGGCAATAGAATTCAAATTAATGCTAACCAGAAGATCTTTTAATGCATGAGTAGCATGAAAGGTATAATTAAATCTCTCTGAAAAAAAATTACAGTATATTTCATGAATGACACTAACATAGTTTTAGCCCTTAAATAATTTCTCTTTATTGCAGATACTTTTCCCCTTCATTTGCCCATTCAGATCCTTTTGGGTTTATTTGTTAGGTTCACATTGTTCTGCTAAGTTATGCTTTTACAGATTCCAGAAAGTTCACATTATAGTAGTGTCATAATGACACAGAGGGATTTTTGAGTTATGTGCAGAACATTTAGCTAAATACTTAAGCTGATGAAGAGTCTTCCTGTAGTTGGTGATTCCTCTTAAGAGCATCGCGGAGTTCTTTGGTTGAGGATAAACCTGACAGATTAACCCCCTATGAAGGAACAGACTATAGCTGAAGAATTAGCACAGTTGCATTTTTTGGAAGAAAAATTGTGTGCCAAGTGCAGAATTACTTGCTTCAATTAATCAGTCTTTAAAAATGGTTAACTTTATCACAATGTGGTTTGATTACTTGTGGAAGAGCATTGAATTCTTGTTCGCTGTTTGACTTGTAGCCTCATCAGGGATGAGCAGAGCATGATTTCCCTCTTCCTTCTGGCTATTTTCTTCTTAGTGTTGGCCAGCGTGTGATTGGCTGATGTGAACCCACTGTTGGCTCCTATTTGACCTGGCATTTAGGATGACCAGAAGTCCTTTCAAGGCAGTTGCTTTTCTGGAGCTCTTCCACTCCAAGTGCAGAATTTTGCACTTCTTGCTGAAACTCCTCAGGTTACTTAGGGTCCATGTAGGTTTACAGCCATGTAGGTTTACAGCCATTTGCTTTACAGCCATTTCTTGTCTTCGCTTAGTTTGTAACTTGGAGCTGAAGCACTGAGTTTGTATGGTTGGTTATCACTATGGATGTTTTAGATTGGCAATGTCTTGCAGTTCACAGTGCACGGTGAACACACCCTAAGCTTGCCTAGCACCAAAGTGAATTTTCTGTATGTTTTTTCATGAATCAGTGTACATTTTTGGCTACCTTCAGCTGCCAAGATTGTATGAAATATACCAAATAGCCTTAGGCACTGCTGCTTCAAGAAAGACTTGTTGATTCTTTTCCTAGTGAGAAAGATGGTATTTTTATCTGATATCTCAAATGGCAACACTGGAAATTTTATTTAATGCGCAGTGAACTTGAAAGAAATCAATAGTCTTTTTAGCTTGCATTAAAAAAACATTGGTTTTTAGCAAAATCATAGCATGTAATATATGCCATTATTCCTTTTTCTGTGGAGATTATCTATTAAAGTTCAGGTACCCGGCAATATAATTTCTGGATGCTGAAATGTAAGCATGGGCTCCATAACACTGTTGACTAACATGATTCAGCTGTAAGTACATATGGTTTTATTTTATTTCACCACCTGCATCCTGGTTGGAAAGACCCAGGTGAGACTGTAGTCCTCGCACACCTGCAGGGCATGGGAAAGGTTATGGTTCCAGCACCACCTGAATGTTGTCACTTGGGAATCTGCTGCTGCAGCCACAGATGCATGGATTAATTTCTCTAAAGGCCTCTACAATGTACTTCCCACCATTTCTTTTTCCAGTCGTGGAGACCAAAAGGTGGGTTTTCTTAATTTTTCAGAGGGAAAATGAGCTGTAGAAAACCACAGTGATTTCTATAGGACTTGCAGGAAAATTCTGTCAGAGCTGAGAACTGAGTGTGGGAGCTGTATTACAGTCCTTATATACACAATAGATTCTACACAATATTTAAACAGGGAGGAAGAGGAGCTATTCTAGTTTGAATATAGTGGCAAGATTCATCCTAAAAATAACATGTGCTTTCTGTCATGGAAGAGCTTTCTGTTTGAATTGGACTAATCTCTGGAATGTATCTTCCTCCTGAGACAAAGTTGTTTTCTTTTTTTATTCCATGAATTACTCTCCCAGACAGTGAAAGTGATCGTACCTATTAGAAATATCCCATATGGTTAAAGTGCCTCTTGAAGTGCTTGGTGTACATAGGTCAATGTAGACTGTAGGGAAGGCTTGAGAACAATAATTTCTGGGGAGAAAATCAGGAGGATGTAAGCAAAAGAAAGGCTCTTTGAAGCATTTAATGCATAAGAGGCTTGGTTTTGAACACTTAAAGCTTGTTTTTGAAATAAATGTATGGTACTCTCAAAGTGTGGAAACTATGACAGGGATGTCTTTGTAGATTGCTAAAGAAAATAAACAAAAATCTGCTCTGTGATTGTTTCAGCTCTTGCTTTCGATTGTTCCTCCCTCCTTCCCCCCTCCCTAGTTTTGACATTTACCAGTTTGCATTTGAGTGAGGGTAAAGGTATTAGAAGTCCTAGTCCTTCCAATGATTTTTAGAAAATATTACGAGATATTTCAAAGTATTTGAATTCTTTTCTCTGGAGATCTGATCAGTAAGATCAATGCATTGTTACTGTAATATCTCCATTATCCATGTGTTGTGGCCTTTTGGGACAGCTTTTTGGTGACTCTGAGAGGGCTTTAGGTAGTACATAAAACCTAAGGTTGTCAGGTTCTGCTCATTTTGCTTCTTTCTGATACTCATTGTTTTTGTCACATGAAGAAAAGGAGCAGATTTACTAAAATTCCTGTTAATGCTGAGAATAGTCACTGTTTTAGAAGGTGAACAGGACATCTGTCTGTAGTGCCCAGAACACAGTCAGTCCTAGTTATTTGAGCCAACTTGCCCTATCTTATTTTATATTTAAATACTGGATTTATTAAATATAGTATTATATATGTGACCAATTGTTGTTATTTCTCTTGGACATTTCTTTCAAATATTTCGGCTGAAGTCTGTTTATAGTCATAGCCCACAGACAGCTATCATTATAATCCAATTAGCAGATATTTAGAGGCACAAACACCTTCATTGCCTTAAAAGAGTCAGTATACTGGAAAACAGGAACTTTAGAGAAAAACAGCATACAGTTGCAAATAAAAAAGAAATTAAGAAAACATGCTAGAAGTGAGTGATGCATAAATCAGTTTTGCCCAAATAAGAAGGGAACAATTCTCTTTACCCCTACATTTACTCTTCAGTTTAAGTAATTGATGTGGGGTGGTTATGTTTGGAGTGTAGAGTTGCTCTCCCATATTACTGAAATCATAATTTTCTTGGCTTGCTTTCCATGCTTTTCAGCAGTTCTGAATTATATATAAACATCACATGTATAGGCTTTGTTTTGTCTCTCAGTTCAATTGCAAGATTAACATTGCTGTTGACCAAAGTTAAGCAAATGTAATGAAGGCTGATATTTTTTCCAATTAATTATTGGAAATTGTTCCTGCCTGTGAAGATCAGTATTCAGTGCATGCTCATACCAGAATAAAATGGTTGGTCATTAGCTTCCAGTCCTCGGTGTCTAAACTTGACATTTCCTTCAACAAAAACTGTCATGGTACTCCTAAAAGATACACAGAGATCACTTTTGGAATGAACACTTGTTTTAGTAGGGCATTAGAGAGTTGGTTTTGAAATTGTGAGACATTGCATTCATCACCATGCTCTAAAGAATGATTTATTCATGTATTTCACTGAGTTATTTTTATCTCTGTCTCTCTAATGGACTGCACTTCGGTATGTACAAATTATTTTAATGTGTCATACTAAAAACTGGTGGCTGAAAACTGTTGTTCCAGCTGGAAACCATGAGAACTGTGGAAAGTTTCCTTTTCTCCTTTAAAAAGGAAAAAGGTCTTTGTTAGGATTGATTCTTGAGGTAACCCTATGTAGATTAATGTGGAAGTAAATAAAATGCCTCTATGAAATGGGTTGGATAGGAGAAGTAAAATAACTTTTTCTCTGTTAGGTAATTCATACGGTAATGGTTTTTGCAAAGGAAATGTATAAAGGGCAGAAAATTGTCATTTTGAAAGGGAGGTAGAAGGGAGAGCTACTCAATGCTTATTTGTTCATGTCAGAGTTGAGAGATTATTTTAAATATGATTTCCTTAATTATTTTATTTAGGCTATCTTGTTATGTTGGTTCTCAGCTTGCTACATAGGTAACTGGCAAGAGCATTGTCAGCTCATGAACCAGAGAATCCAGCTTGCTGGCTGGGCAAACAGTGGAGCTCCACAGAAGATGTCAAAGTAATTCAAATGCTTCAGTAGGAAGTGGGGGTTCTTCACCACACCCCAAAGTGTACTCACTCAAAGCAGGCATTGTCAAATTCATTTCTTTTTCCTTCGCTGTAATGTGGAAGGTGCTGTCTGACAGCCCTGGAAATTAAGTCCTCTATTTCTCCACAGGACAGGTATAGCAAGGGCGGCAGCAATGCAAGCTTCCCCACATTGTCCTGCCAATGTTCCTCAGCCCAGTTCTGAAGAGGTCACTTCTGGAGGTGAGTGGGTGCAAGGGTCTCTGTCCATGCAGAGGCTGCTGCCAGGTGGTGGTTCCTGCAGGCCAGGCTGTTGGATGGAGGCTGACCCCTTGTCTTGAGTGAACCACCGGTCATTAACAGATAATCAGTTTATGTATCATAAAGCAGTGTGGGCTGGATTCATTTAGTTGCATTATTCTGCTTGACTCCTGTCACATTTTGATATTTCTTTGTGGTTGGATAGTACCTGTGCGTTTTCTTCTTTTTGCACTGTGTTGTTTTTAAAGACTTTGTCAATGCTTTATGTACACGTCTACGAAGTGTCATGTGAATAACTGAATGCAGCCTGGTTGTAAATGTGGTATGGAAAAGCAGTTACTGGTGGCAGCCATGTGTGCAAGAGGAGCTGTAGGGCACTAGACCAGGAGGCATGCTTTGAAATGCACCAGAAATTGATAAGACAGTGTATGTTGGTTTCCAGCATCTAAATGAACGATTAGGTTTCTGTTGAAAAGCCATATCTTAACCATTTCTCTTTTCATAATTACTATGTAATTTAGATATTAACATCAATTAAGCTGGTAAACTAATGTTCTTTTTTAGATTATTTTACAATTAATGAAATCTGCCTATCTAAAGCTAGACATGCAACATTCTACACTACATGAAAATAATGAATATGTATTTCTCTTACAACAGATAGTTGTCATCCAAACCAGAAATATATGATAAATTATGTGAGAGGAATTAATGAGTGATGCAGGTTTTCAGATCAAAAATAATGAGTGCTTACCAGTTTGGCAAATGAATTGTCCTGTACATTCCTGGAGTTATTTAAGTACTACATACTTCAAATACAGTGAGAGGTATTCTGTTTTCAGCTAAATTTACATCTCTTAAATATAGAAATACAACTGGGAAAATGGAAACAAAGACTTAGCAAGGCTTAACTCATGGTGAATTACTTTTGTAGTTTCAAATGCTGTATGAAGGATTTTGCAATGCCTTGCTTGTAATTTGTAGTTGAGGCCCTTAAGTCTAACTCTGTTTCTATGGCTGTTTGTAAACAGGTATGATAACAAGAGACCATAGTACAATTCAATAATTGTATAAATTTAGCATTATTCCTGCCTGTTTCCACAAATCATAGAATAAGAAGAGTTAGTTTTTCTAGTCAAAATAGAATTCCTGGAGGGATTTCTTAGTTTTTTTTTTTACTTTGAGGGATATGAATCAGAAAAGTATTCATTCCATGTACAGCTAAAACAGTTCCTGACGTGATTTTTTTTGTTTTTATTTTGTCAGGTAGCAGTGGATTTGGACTTTGGTTAGTAATTAATGACAAAGTCCTTTTGAGAAGTCATTTGAGACTGATCCATAAAGTGGAGAACAGTTTGAGGATCCTTGTCATGCACTAGGATACTTGCTAATAAGTCACCTTACTTAATATTTGTATGGTTCCAATAAATCACGTGGATTTGATTTTTTTCAGCTCTTTTGAATGCAGTGCAGATTGCTAATCTCTTGCTGACGTTGACAAAGCTGTAGAAAGGTCCAGAGTTGGCCTCCCACACACCTGAAGTCCAGAATTTCAGCTCAAACCTCCCTCTGTGCCGTGTAATCCTTTGAAGATAATTATATATACCTTGTCACAATTAAACCATTTTTATAATAGACTTCATTTTAAATTCAAGTACAAAAATGCAGTTAAATCATTGTCAGTACAAACAAAAAAGAATGGTCATAGAGACCATTTTCCTCACACTCTATTTTATTCATACTACATTCATCTTTCTCTCTGCATCTGCTTTCTGTGAATACTAATTAATAGAGTCTGATTTTTTTTCTGCATATTTACATTGAATAGTGGTGATTAAAAGAAGCACACTTGTAAACCAGCGTATGACCCAGAGCATCCCAGAGCAGGATAATCCTCACAGCCTTGATCCTGGAGTCCTAATTTACACTAATCTGTTACTTGCACTGTGACTGCTTACATGGGAAGAGACTTTGGCATTAGGTTCATAGTTACAGATCCCTATCTTAAGAGCTTCCACTTTATCAACTTGTCTTTATGTCCAGTTACATCCTAGTGATTGTATAGCCTCTCAGAGGTTCTGGCCAGGGACTGGGAGTAGAGGAAAGTTAAACCAGCCTTTCAAGAGGGTATATAAATATCTTTCTGGTAAATTCAGTGAGTTGGTTTGAGGCTTCAGGCTCAATTTACAAACTAGTTTTTTCACCAACCACTAGACAACTGTTTAAGGGACATAGTCAGAATTTTGGGCCAAGTGTCAGAGACAGAGGTTGCAAACAAGGAACAAGAAACACTTTAGGTTCACATTGACATTGTATGGTCTTTGCATGGTCACAGTTGGGAAACCTCCATGCTGAAATGTTGTTTCTATTTTGACTTTCTGTCTGTGAAGATAATATAGATCTGTGTCTATATTTGATCCAGGAGGGACTTTGCTTATTCCCAGTCTTTTTGTCTTGAAAAGCACTTCCCTTGCAGGTTTGGGGCTAGAGTGGACTACATTGGTCTGTGTGTGTGATGATCTGGAAGGAACTGTGTAATGTTAGATTGTTCAAAAGGAAGTGTTTATTTGATACACTTAGAAATATTTCATGCTTCAGCAATGGGCTTCTAAAAATAAATGACTGGGATGCAGCAGAAGGAAATGGCTTCTAATCAAAACTTTATGCCACTGGCATTTGGAAGTAAAAGGGAGACTAAAGTACCAAAGTTAGCGGAAATGAAAATGCATTGCTCAACTATCAGGCTGTGCAATTCATTTCATAGATTTACCACACAGTTATCATAGGCTTCTAACATGTTACTGTTTAGAATCATTGGGATTGTAGGAGGGAATTTGTCCATTGTATCTCTGGGTTTTATGAAGGACTAAGGTTTTACCCTCTGTTAGTCTTCAGGTTGGCAGCTTTAGTCCAGCAGTTTGTGACAAGATACCATTCTCACTCAACAGCTGTATTACAGAGTATATGAGAAATGCTTGTTTTTATATTTATTTAGTAGTCTACAACAATACTATGGCATCTGTAAAGGTTTAAGTTGCCACACATGGAACACATTGCAGAACCGTTGCCAATTCTATGAACTCTTACAGGGCAGGAAATCCATTTTTGTGTTTGCACACATAAAGCCAACCCTGCCTAAGACTTGGGATATTCCTGTGATGCAGGTAACAGGTATTCATAGCAGACTCTGTGCAAGGAACAGACAAGCAAAAATCCCCCAAATCCCACAATAACAATTGCACCCATTTAATTATTTTTGAGTGCCTAGAAAATTGAGGCCTCTTGAAATTACTTTTGAGAGTGTCACCTTTGATCTTTAGTAGAGTATTTGAACTCAGACATTGAAAACAGTTCAACCAAAAAAATGTTGCCTACACAGGATGAGATATACAGACAAAAATGAAAGGGTGATACAGAATATAAATCCTCTTTCAGGAGCCTTATGGGATGCCATCTGATTATCATAATGACAAGCACAACACAGGTATCAGTCATCTTCTGCATTCTGTAAAATCATAACTCACAGATGAGTTGAGTTTTTGCAAAGTCAAACTATCAGATCAACTACAAAACCCTATGTGAAGTGCTTTTTGTTTTTGTCATTCTTCTATTCCTAGGAAGACTGGTGAGATCTGACAGCTCAAGAGTATTGAGGTTGATGGAATCTAAATTTTCAGTAAGTTTTTCCCCTTTATTATGCAGCAGATGAAAAATTAGCAGAATAAATACTGAGACCCTAGAATTGTAAGATTTTCTGGGGTAAAAGGAAGGTTTGTTTGCAGTTAAATAGTTTGCAGTTTCTTTCTTTGGCTCGTCTACTCTACATTTGGAGTTGATAGAGAATTTCTCCTGCACTTTGATAGCTGTTGTGCCAGGAAGCTGTGGATTTTTGTAGAGTTTCTTTTGCTTGATCAAATATTTTAGGTTCTTATAGGGAGATGAAGCAAATTAGGCAATGTGTGCATTTTTAAAAATTACTTAAGAATATGCTTCAGGAAAAAGAAAACTTAATTTGTTTTAAAGGACAGATGCATCTTAATAAGCACTTAAATTTTAATCAATCTCTCAATTTTTATAAATCTGTAATGAAAAAAAACCCAGTGATTAAAATCCCAGGAATTTGATTTGAACTTACAAGTGAAAAAAATTTTGAGTTGTTGGCTGGAATTTAGAGGTTTTGCTGTACCACTGTCTATCAGGTTCTATCTGTGTGTTAAGTGCTGAATGACCTAGTGCCATTTTTATTGCTCTATGGTTTGTCAAAAGAAAAAAAGCTTAATTTGATAATTAAATAGGAGAGAATGAAACAATGTATGCTGGCAGTTTGTGACCACGTTGGGAGAGCACTGTCCTGTTTGTTCTCTACGATGGAAGCAGGGGAGATAATTTAAGAATGACTTTTTTTTTTTTAATCTGAGATTTTTTTAGTATTGTCTACACCAAAATTGTTGTTTTGTGAGAAAGGAGTCTCTGTGCTAGCATACTTAATTTTATAGGAGTGCTGGAGTGAAGGTTACCTATTTATGTCAGAGCACAATGGGACAGTATTCTTCAACCTTCAGAACTAAGAAAAACATTCAGAAGAATTGATGTGTTATTGGAAACTTCAGTTGTAAATAGTTCTTTTTAGTTGTGTTTCTGATAGAATTTCAGGTTGGTTTTATTTTGTTTGTTTGTTTTAAATTGAGGCTTGACTGCCAAGTTTGGAATGGTTGGGAATAGTTTGAAGGTCTGTTGGGAAGTAATTGATGCAGTATTGTCTCCTACCTCACTCCTCCCTGGTGACTGATGGGTTGTGCTGTCCCTGATGGAGCAGAGGACACTGGAAGATCTCTGGGGGTCCTGTAGGTTGATGCTGCTTCTTGCCTCCCCCTTCTCCTTTTTTCTGCATCCTCTGCCACATAAAATGTCCTCCTGGCTAAATGCTTGTGCAGAAGAAAAGTGATGTTATGGCCTGTGTACTTTGCCTTTTCTGGTTTTACAGCTGACAGTGCAGTGGCAGTGCACTGTGAACTTGCTGCCTCTACCCTTGAACCTCCTAGTAAGTGTAGAGGGATTTCTTGTATGGAGTAATCTCTGTTGCTGGGGATGGTGTAAGTGTGCATTTTATTGTAACTTGGACTGGAATCTGACACAAGTTCTGAGCAGATCTCATGGTAGTTTTGAGCTGAGTACCTCTGAGGAACACAAGGTAAAGGAAGCTGGCATGCAAATTGAATTGAGCCTTGACTGAAAGTAATAAAATTTTTTAATCTGTGGTGCTGCTGGTTTCACACTGATAGAGATCATTATTTTCTAGTATTTTCCTAATGATGGTATTTTTCTCCCTAATATTTATGCTCTTTTGCTTATGCTAACTCTTAGCTTGGTTACATAGAGTCTGTGTGCTGAAACTGTGCTTAGCGATGAGGCTGTGTTGTAGAGATTTGTTCCACGCATTGAACCTGCACTCACCTTCCCTTTACAGGAACAGGACATGAATGAAGAAAATGCTAATGTGTTAATGTTAGATACAGAAAAAGTCTTTTCCATTCACAGGATCAGTTTTGTAGTATCAATGTGCAAAAGAAACAGCTGAACTGATGTTTCAGGCAGCTGGCTGTAGAACAGCATGGAAATGGGAGTGGAGGAGTGACTGATATCAACAAATCAACAAAAGCCACTGTAAAACAAAACTAAAGCCTCTCCCATCCTGGAAAGATTTATTAACAGTGCCAGCAAGCAGATCTACTTCTCACCTCACTGTGGCTTACAGTTTAGCTTAGAATTGTCCTTGCAGAACAGGAACTTGTTTTGCATTGTCTACAGAGAGTGTGTCACCAGTTACACTGTGCTTCTTCTGGACTGCCAAGTATGTCTTTTTCTTTCTTTCCATGAGCCAAGTAAACATAAAATCTAAACTGAAGATTTGATGATAGAGAAAAATCTCTGTTGTTGCTCACTCATTTAAAAGATCCAGTACTGTGCTAGAGGGCAGAGGACACTGTGATACGAAACCAAACATTTCACTGAAGTCAGTGTTGCTAATTTCAAATGAAGGTTTCCATGGGCTGTATCTAAGACCGAGTAAATGTTAGATGTCACTTAAAAGTATGTGATGAATAGTGGGATGGAGACAGAGACACATAGTGGGGAAGGAAGGAAGAGGAGGCTGTAATAGTAAAACTGTAGGGTTCACTCATTTAAGATCACCATACTCTTTGTCCAGTACCATAGAGGAAGAAAATCCTAATCATGCCAGGAGCTGAACAGCTGTTACCCTTCAATACAAGGTGAAGCCTTTAAGGGTGCATTTACAGGAAAATAAAACTATGAGGATGGAAGGGTACACAGAACAGGCTAGCCAATTAATCTCTAAGTTTGCAATATGTACATATATGTAAATGTATGTACATATATGTAAAAGGTATATATGTACTTGCAGTATATGCTTTTTTCGTCTTTTCTCAAATCAGAATAAGGTTTTGCATTTAATTTTAAATGTTATCTCTGATCTGCCTCTAAATCTGATTGAAGGAAACAATGTTCTGTTATTGGAACATAAGCGGCTCGGCTATGTATTTCCTATTTTGAATGCTTTAGGATTGTTATGTGTTTTTATAGTAATAAGTTAAATAGACCTCTATCAGCAATTTTAAAGATATGAGCTTAGTGTGCACACATCTGTTGTGTATATTTGATGTCCCCCTGTGCCCTTTCGCACCCCCCACCTTTCCAATAAGGCTTTTGAGATGAGATGTGTCTTTTCAGTATAGTTATCCTGCAGTGCTTGGTAATGTTGACCATGGTTCTGTGACCATAACCATAATATTCTGAACATAAAAGATAAATTCTTGCATCTGTTCAGTTTTCTTCTTCTCTTTCTATGTAACTTGTCTTTGTCTCTTCTGGTGAACTGCTTCTATATTGAGGACTCCACAGTAGAAAAAACTGACATACTGCTATCTTAAATCTTGCTTGTGGTAGCTTCCACTGTTTGAAGTTTTTGAGAATTGGAAAGGACTTGGCAGTACCTGAGTGTGCACATGAATGATTTTCTCCCCCCACTGTTCTTGCTGGCAGATGGTCCTTGAAGGACTTTTGCCAGCAGGTGCAAGTTAGAACAGCCTCTAGGAGTGACTGATACCAGGCAGCCTTTCCTTCTTGCTGAGCTCAGCAGAACCAGCCTGCCAGTGAACCTGATCTATCATTTTCAAAGTTATTTCATGTTTTGTGTTTCAGAAATCACGGTAGCTGCAGATCAGTGTTTAGTTCCCCATGAGAGTTGTCAAACATAACCAAATATGAAATGAAATTATTGTTACAAAATAAATGCCTGGGAAAGTGAGTTTCCAGTCTTAATGCTGCAACAACAGAAGTACCTTTTAAAATATAAGCCATAACATAATTTATTGTTCAAAACATTTACTTCTGAAAAAAGCACAATTAAGACAGTTTTGCAGGTTGGGATGATCTTCAGGATGGCAGTAAATGTCGCTCTGTAGCACCACTCTCACTGCCATAATAGTTCTGTATAGAACTGTTGTGGTTTCACCCCCTCTGGAAGCCAAGCCCCAGGCAGCTGCTCACTCACCAGCAGGATCAGGGAGAGAATTGGAAGGATAAAAGCTGGAAAACTCATGGGTTGGGATAAAGACGGTTTAATAGGGAAAGCAAAAGCAAAAGAAAGAATTAATTCACTGCTTCCCATGGGCAGGCAGGTGTTCAGCCATCTCCAGGAGAGCAGGGCCCATCACAGGTAACAGTGACTTGGGAAGACAAACACCAGCACTCCAACTATCCCTCTCTTCCTCCTTCTTCCCCCCACTTTATAAACTGAGCATGGTGTCCCATGGTCTGGAATATCCCATTGGTCAGTTTGGCTCACCTGTCCTGGCTCCTCTCAACTTCCCACACACCCCCAACTTCCTCACCAGCGTGGCTGTACGAAAAGCAGAAAAGGCCTTGGCTCTGTGTAAGCCCTGCTCAGCAATAACTAAAACATCTCTATATTATTAACCCTGTGTTCAGCACAGATCCAAAACACAGCCCCATACTAGCCACTGTGAAGAAAATTACTCCAGCCAAAGCCAGCACATTAACCCAGATTTAATCAACAAATATGTATTTAATAATTAGTGGAGTTATTTTGGTGTAAAATACTGGAACTTCATTTTGTGGATGAGAATTCCTCCTTTTGTATTGAATTCTTTTCAAAATTCCTATTTCTCATTCTTTTTTAGTTGTTCCAAATCCTCCCCTGAACACTTTTTCCCTGCCTGACCTCTAATACAGTGGATTAAAAAAAAAAAAAGAACTCCAGATGGTTCACTTCATAGAATGAGGGCACCTTTATTTGAAAGGCATTTACATGAGTTAAAAATTCAACAAAGAAAATAAACTGTCTCAATCAGTGGTCCTTAAAAATTATGTAAGCAGTTTCAGACAACCATGATTGTAGTGTCACACGGGAGGAGTATCTTCCAGACTTCTCACAGGCTATCACAGACTATTTCATCAGTCTGATGAAATGTCTTAGAATTCTGTCTTATATTGGTAGGTATCCCATACCTTCTGATCTCTACTGTAACTGCTGTAGTAGCAGGTGGTTTTCTGCAGCTTTGCAGAAGTGGAGTTTGGTATCTGGTCATCAGTGAGTGGTTACAGAATATAGCAGAGGTCAGTCCCTTGGGTGCCCCTCATGGACCAAAGCAGATGTCACAGTAATCTTGTGATGGACATCTTTCAAACTGCAGAATTCCAATCTGATTTCTGGACTTCCTCTCTGTGCCACCAGGCTTGGAAGAAATGCTGGAGATAAATAAGAGATTATTTGACAGAAGTGCCAGTGAAAATACTACTCTTGCTCACAATTTATGTGGTTGTGGTAATAATTGCAAGGTATCAGAACAAATGGGTGAGTAAAGTTGGGTTTTTCTGTTGAAAAAGGTTTGTAGAAAGAAGATACCAGCCATGACAATACAATGTGAAAAACCCCAACCTCAAGAATAAAAATTTCCATTGACTTTGATAATGCAGAGATTTAATTGAATATGTTGTTCAACTCTGCCCTAAATCAGAATCAGATGCATATCTTTCTTGTTATTTATACTGTAATAGGACTGAGTCACTAGGCACAGCTGGTTCTGTAAACACATGGGGAGGTGGTTTCTGCCCAGAGGAATGTTAGTGTTAAATATGAGACAAGAGAGAGACAATGTGAGGATATATTAAAACAGGGGCAATATGAGGTCATGCTGACTGGTCAGCACAAAAAGCAGCTGTAATAGGGACCTGGCTGCCAAGTGTCTTTATTTTATGATAATCCATTTGTTGCAGTGCCCTGAGGAATATGCTTTGTTTAGCTGAGCTCCAGAGTTGAATGTAGATTGGGCTGATCATCCAGTCTCTGAAAACATTCTTCACGTTGAAAATATTTTCACGTTGCCCTTCATCATCACTTTCTGCAAATGACAACGCAATAATAATCGTTACCTCTATAATAACTGAGCAACTGTACTCATCATTCAGTTGTGTGACAGTCTCCTTAATACCATGGCACTCCAGTGATGACTCCCAAAAACTTAAGATAAGCCAGAACTTTGCTGGTTGCCAATGAGCTATGAAAAAACATTTCAGCAAAATATATAGAAATGCACCTGAGAGTTCCTCAAAAATCTGCAACATAAATATGCAGAAAGAGAAAATTCATGGAAGTCATCTTGTTTGGACAAACTTGGAGGACTTCATGTGAATGAAGCAATTTAATCTTAGTGTAAGCAGATTTGACATGAATGTTTTAAGGTTTATTTAAAAGATATGTAATAATTTGTCACAGTATTGTGTCATTTGAATGTAGTGCAATAAATCTATAAGCCTTGTCTTCGGGACCCGACGTGCCTTAAGTGCTCTCTCTGTCTATAAATGGCCTTTCAGTGAGGTAAAGGACTGGTGGTGCAGGGTTCAGGACAGAGCAAAGTGCACTCTAAAGTGGCTTTTCTGCAAAGATGTTGAGATATTTTCTTGTCTCCTGCCAGATTCCAGGCAGATTCAGTCTCTCTCTTTGATGGAATTCTAAGCCATAATTGATTCATAATCTGTCCTCAGAGATTTTTTTTATGAGTCTCTCAGTTATTCCTAACTAAACCGGATTTGAATTGTGTTCAGCTGGTCTCAGCAACAGATGTCAGGTATCACTAAATAATGAGGGGTCACTTAGGAGAAAGGCAAGAACATTCGCTCTTTCTGTGATATTGACCAAGTGAATATTTTACTTACTGCATGCTTTTCAGAACAGTTTCGTATTTTTACTGTTAGTGTAATACTAGTATATACATAATGGATGAGTAATGTATGGAATTGAGTAAAATTGTATTGGGAATGTGTCTTGCTCCAGTTTGCTTTTAATTAATTTTCCACCCATTATTAAATTTAAAAATAAGAGAATTACAAGTAGTGCCATAAATCAATATGTGTCCTGAACTGCAGAGCAAGTCATTTTTAAAAGAGGGCAAGCCCCTGTGTTTATAATAAATTAAGCTCGTTATCTTTTGAGCTTCTTGATTAAAGTAATTAGTCATTTATGCTGATACAAAGCCACCAGTGAATACTTTGCTTTGTTTTACAAATATTAAATCTTAACTTGTTTTGTAGGGGTCATTGGTTATAAACAGCTGCACATTGTAATGTAAATTTGTTGTTTTGTTAGTGGGGAAGTAGTTCCTGCCAATGCAAATTAATACACCAAGCAACTCTCCTGCAGTTAGAACAAACTGCCTTTCAGACTGTAACATGCAAACTGATAGGACAAATGCCTGAGAGGACATAGCAGGTGGAGTTGGGTAGGTAGTTGGTAGTACCTGATGCTCATTGCTGAGGAGAAGGTCTCAAGTTAGTGAGAGATCTCAGACTGTGCACCTGCTGGCTGCCCAGGAAAGCTGTGTGGGCTTCCCCACCTCTGCAGCGGCCGTGCTGAGAGCTGCCCATTCCTACAAGGCACTGTGGAGAGCTCTGGTTAATGTCATTTGTAAAATACTTGGGAATTTGAGAACTGCATGTGTTTCTATATCTGCAGACTACTGCTGTTACCTGAGAGGCTTCAGTGTGCAATGCAAGTTCTTCACTCCAGCTAGGTGTAAAAAAGGTTATTGCCAAGCTAAAATTCCTGCTTGTGGGCTATAGAAAAGCGTGCATGAAACCAGACTTCCTTCTGATCTGCTTTAGCTGTTGGTAAGAGTAGTCTCTTCTGGGGTGGGGTCAAACACAGCTTATTTTTCAGTATGAAAACAGTTGTGTTCATCTGGGAAGTTTCTCTGTTTCCAGGCATCAGTTCAGACCAATAAGTACTTGC
The DNA here is from genome assembly GCA_013398175.1 of Climacteris rufus. Lineage (NCBI taxonomy): Eukaryota > Metazoa > Chordata > Aves > Passeriformes > Climacteridae > Climacteris > Climacteris rufus. The sequence continues at coordinate 326,657 of VZRZ01008644.1, forward strand.
ATCATTTTTGTAAAAGTTGCCGTTCGGCTGGAATAAATCCATGCATTGAGGACAAAGGGTGGGACTTCCTTGGAGGACAGAAGTTCAGAAGTCTGCTGAGTAGTTTTGTGGATGTTAGTTGGGTGTGCCTATGCTCACAGGTAGAACAAAGTAGGTTGAGCCCTAATTTCAGTGTAAGTCTAGCTTTTCTTTTGAAGATCAGGTGTTACAGGATCTGTGAAAATGTAATATTAGAAAGGACCTACTTTGACTGCAAATCTTATTTAAAGAAAACAAGTTGTCTTTCTGCTTTGGTTTCTATGTACAATTCTAATTCAAAGGTAATTGTGAATCTCCAAATTCTTTCTTTTCATATTAAATTACATTCTTTAGGGTTAAAATAAGGGAAACCTTTCCCGCAGTTACTTTGGTCACCTGCTGTGCAAACTAATAATGCCATGCTAATCTCAAAAGGAGTGTCAGTCACAGTCACATTTGAATTTCAGTGTTTCAGGAAGGAGACAATCAAGAGAGGGAAATTAGCTGATCTAGCGCAATGTTGTACTGCTTGATTTTAAAATCTACAGTCAATCAAATACATCAAAAATGGAAGGTGTGTTTTTAAGAAGGTGCAGGTATGTTTACAGGATTTTTTGTGAATTATAGTTGTGAAATATTAATAAGGAGACATTACTATAGATTCTTTTTTCTTTTAGCTTATACTCCATTGAGAAATAAGTACTAACATATGGGGAGAGGATTTGAGAGATTCAGATTATAAAAGAGAGTAATTGTGACTAAATGTAGGTTAACACATGAGCTCTAGCATTTGTTTTCCTGTTGTTCATGATGAAACACTGCGCAATTTTCACAAGAAGGCTTAAATGTGCTTTAGAGAAAGACTTTGCTTATGGTAGGACAAAGAAAATAGGTATTTTTCAGAGATTTCTAAGCATTCTAGCATTTTCCACACTGAAAAGAAGATGGACTGCAAGAAGCCCTCTAAAAGGATGAACATTGTAATTTGAAAAGAAAATAGGTACTCGTGATTGTTCACCACCTGGATATTAATGTAGGCAATTACTTGGTCCTGCCTTTCAAACATTATTATGTTAGAGCAACAAAATAGCCTATATTCTATTTTATATGACCTTTCTAATAGTGTATATACACATACAGATTTGTGTTATTTGTCTCTGATTCACCAAATGTTTCTTATGTGTGGCTCAAGGCATTTATTTATTGCAAGGCTTCAAGCTGTGGTAAGCAAGGTCATAGATTAAGAATTGATTTCCACAGTTGCTCTAGCATACAAACGAAATTTCTCTTGGTTGGTTATAAAATATACAACTGGGCATAAATTCAGCTTTTCAACATTGTCTTGAAAATTAATGTTAAAGAAAATGAGGAAAATGCTCTGTATGTATTGTGTGCTTCATTTAGACCTTCAGCTGAAACTTAAGGAAAGCAAATTGGTTTTGTGCTGCAAACTACCAAGTAAAACTGTGCTAGTAATAAAGATGGTGGATTTTTTAATTTCATTTGATCTTTCTTGTTATGACTTTTAATTCAGATTTTTGGTACAGTTTCTGTCAAATCATCTTTTGATCATGATTAGTCTTTTTTTTACTATATGCTTCCAGAATCATTGCTAATGGCAATAGGAATGTGGGTTTCAAAATGGGATATAGTTTCTCTTCTTTGGAAACAGTCAGTCTTACTAGAAATAGAAAAATACAATTGTTTTGTTAGTACTGTCTCTAATGTGAAACACATGATCTTTCTAAACACAAGACTGTGTTTCTACTGAACTGAAAATTCACTTAATCAAGGAGGTATCTGCTGGGAATGTTCCTAGGGTGTTCTTTATGTGTTGTTGTGTTGGGTTTTGCTTTTAAGGTGTGCTTTGTGTTGATGGCAGTAGTAGAGCAACTGTATGCAGCAATCAGTTTATGTAAATGTCAAATTCACTCTGATGAATCTTTGCTGCAATAGACAGATTCTTAGGAACTACATAATAAATCTCAAGTTGGAGAAACTGGCTTCTTAGACTCATCTCTAAGGAAAATATTTCTGATATAGTATCCTGCCCACTGGTTTTGAATTAATATTCCTAGAGAAGAAACTATAATATGTAGTGTATGTTTTCAGGTCACAATCAACATCATCAGGTGTCTGTAAAAAATACTGGCTTAGCCTCTACTGTTTCTGCACATCATAGTTACTATTAGCAAAGGAACCAAATTGCAAGATTATTTTTCTAAGATAACAGAGAATATTGTATTAGCTTGATGGGAATTCTTGTTTTGCAGAGCGCAATCCACACTGTACCTTATAGCACTGGCCCACAAGGGAGTAGTGAGTCAAAGGTTTTGTGGCACCCTGTTCTACTAAAACAACGGCTGAATTGCCAACCCTCTTGCACATTAATGCATGAAACAACTTTCTCACAGTGGTCACAACATGTATGTAAAGAAAAGTGATTGGAAAGCAAAGTGCTCTGTGATGAGAGTGGTAAAACAGTTTGGTGAGTAAAACAGGTAGGGTTATAAAATATAAACTTTATTAAGGAAAATGTGTGTGGAAATGAAGTACCTCAGAAATCACTCCTCTTTTCAATTCAGATGGATATTTTGGAGAAATAAAGTTGTGAAATTCATCTGTTGGTATTGATTTTTATTCCCTCCCTGAATGGTATTTTGCAGGATTAGAATACACAGATCTACTTTCATGGCTGTTCCCAGCAAAGCATTTCATTAGCACTTGACATTATTTTGCAAAATTTTGAGTGGCAGCTTATTTTGATGTATTGAAAACTGAGGATTTTGTCAGTATTTAAAATGCCCATGTCTATAATAAACTTCCTTTGACTTCATTGAGATTTCCATATGGAGGTATCTCAAAAAATGTAGTGGTGAAATACGGTGAATCTATTCAACACACACCTTCTCTGAATAATAAAACAGTCTCACTGAAAGCCTTGTTAGGAAGGAATTACGATTATCAAGTCTGGTAGTCAGGAAGGCTTGTTGTTAGTGCATTACTGCAGGACAACTCAAGCATGGTCATGCCTGACTAAATACAAGATTTATGCCCATTTCTAAAATGTAGATTTATTTTTTTGAAAAACACTGAAATATGTATGAAGAATTTTTGACTGATTCATTAACTTTGAATAAATTCCTACGACAAATGAGGGAAATGAAGAGAAAGCAAAAATAACTAGCTTAGCAGGACTCCCTGTGTGAGGTTGGCTGCCTGCAGTGACACAGGACTAGGAAAGAGAGATCAATGATAATTCGTTATAGATGCACCTGATGGTAAACTTGGAGAAATGGAACCTTTTCAGAAGCAGATATAGCACTGGCCTCGCAGATTTATGGGCAGGAGTTGATAGTGTACACCTGAGGAAAGTCTGTCTACCTGCAGCCTAGATGTTTGGGCTTATGTAGGAATCCATTGTGAAAAATTTTGTTTTGACAAAATGCACCCACAACATGTATTTGAGACTGCTGGGGTCTTTGAGTTAGCAGAGAAGTATGCTACTGTGGTGACTTAGGGCCCCAAAGATGACTGGGGAGTAGAGCACTCCTCCTGTGAGGAAAGGCTGAAAAAATTGAGATTGTTCCACCTGGAGAAAAGAAGGCTCTTAGGTGACCTCATTGTGTCCTTTCAGTACCTGAAGGGGGCTGCAAGGGAGCTGGAGAGGGACTTCTTGCAAAGGCATATATTGACAGGACAAGGGGTAATGGTCTTAAAATGAAAGAGGGAAAGCTTAGATTGAATATTGGGAAGCAGTTATTCTCTGTGGGGATGGTGAGACACTAAAACAGGTTGCCCCAAGAAGTTGTGGTTGCCTAATCCCTGGAAGCATTGAAAGGGGGACAGGGCTCTGAGCAATCTCTTCTAGTGGAAGGTGTCCATGGCCATGGCAAGTGGGAACTAGATGATCTTCAAGGTCCCTTCCAATCCAAACTGTTCAAGGATTCTATGACTTGAGTCTTTCCTTTGCATTTTTATTCTGGCATGTTTGTTATCTCAGCACCTGATGTAAAATCTAGAAAACGGTGATCTTTCTGACTTTAATTGGATAATTAAACTTGTCAAGTTCCTTGAAGGTTTAAAGTGTGCAAATATAAATATTCTTAGCATACTTGGATTTTTTAAACACAATTTGTGCTTTTTCATATGTTGTTATCAAAATACACATATACTCCAGTGGTAGTATTATGTTACATTAGTGGGGATTAATGCTGCAAAATCCAATATCTGCAGCCGCAGGGCAAACCACATCATTTCAGAAAGATCAAGGGACTGCAGTCATTTACATTTGATTGGGCTTTCTTGGATGCATATACAATTTCTGTGCACCCCACTGTACAGCACTTGGAGCCAGGCTCTGGTCTGAAGAAGGCTGCTAATGACAGCAATTATCTATTGCTCTTTCGTCCGCACATCTGCTTGGAAACATTACTCCTTGGCATGGGTTAAAACAGCAGTGAAGCTTTTTTAACCACTCTGAGAGAAAAAATACAAATGTGCAAGTAGTTGTGCATTCCTCGCTTCATCTTTCTGCCACCCACTGCCTTGCTCTGACATGGATGGTTCTGTGAACTACAGTCAGGCAGAAGTTGTGAAGAGCTGGTCTTGCTGAGACTCTTCCTCAGCCTTCTTCTCTGTCCTGTTCCCTCAACACCAGAAACACTTCCCCCAATAACTGACTAAGACTTCATATTGCAAAGCTTAAGTAAATGTGTTCACTGTTTTTTTTTCCTCATGGTAGCATTTCCATCAAGGATTGGAGGACAGCACCAAATGATGGTTTGTTTGCATGTAGCTTTATTCTCTGTTATGATGGTGGAAAATGGGACATACTGTATGTTGTTAGTAGGGAGGAGGATTTGAATGAGTAGGATGATGAAGAAGCTTCCAAACAATGAAGCTGTGTGACCAAAGGAGTCCTGTAACGTAGGTTTCAAATGCTCTGTAATTTAAGAAGTATCAAGCTCATTGCTGCATTTTGTTTTAGAACAACTTTACACTTATCTCATTCTTCACAGCTTCTCTGCTGTGGAATTTTTCCTTTGTGAAAGGGCTGACCTGAAATATTTCAGGTTTTTCTCTCCCTTGTATGAGGGGTAAACACAGCCAAGCATAAAGCAGTTCTTTACTAAGAATTCTACCTCTGTGGTTACTCCATTGCTGTGATTACATTTGAGCAGCTCTAGATTTCAGTACTGTTGCATCATTTTGCTTTCAGTTTTTAATTAAAAAATTCATAGCCAGAGAACAGAACAATAGGGAATTTCATATCTACTTACAGCCCCTTCCCCCAAAAAATGGTTCAGCTGTGAGTGAAATGGTATTAAGAGCAACATTGGTACAGATGCTAAGTGGGAAGAAACAGCAAGAATGTAATAAAGAACAGTTAATTTGTTTTACTCTGAAATATATATAAAATAATGAATTATTTAAAAACAGTTTTTCTTTTGTTTATCATCTTTTGATCTCAGTTTTCAGTAATAATCATCTTCATCATTTTCTATCTAGGCAGTGAAGACTGGGGTTCCACTTACTGTCTTGGTAACTTTGCACTGAAATGCTTGTGTTTTTCAGCACTGATACATAATTTTAGTAATCAGCCCTTAAGCATTAAGTGTCTTGAAATTTACTTTCTTCGTCTACAGGTTTTGATAAAGGCATGCAGACTTGATTTAGTTAATCAGTATAAGACTTAAATGAGGCACTTCATGGATTTTTCATAGGGACACACATTTTTGTTTACAGCTAAGTGAACACAGGTTCTACAACAGCTGTGTCTAAGTAGATGTAGAAGTAGGCATTTATGCTGGGCACAAATTATTTCTTCTTCACATATGCAGGTATAAATCCCAGGTAAAAATGTAATGTTTCATTTCTAGACAGTTTCTAGACAGTGTCCTTTGGTCAGCAGTTACTTTAAACAAATATGTTTCTATATTACTGTGCAGGAGGACTGTAGCATTCATTGTCTAAACCCAGATCTGAGCAGAATAAGATGACTTCTCCAAAAGCAAACTTGCAAGGAAAGTGCTTACATTTGAAGAGCTGTGGTTGACTTTTTAAAATTATGGTTAATTGTTCAGCTGACTCGTTTCTCTAGAAGCAGTAGTACTAAATCCTGTGACATTGACAGTAGAACTTTGATCATGGGAATCCAGTATTCATTGTGTGAGGGAATTTGCTTTTGTAATGTTCTTCTGAGTATTCTAAATCAGCATTTGGAGCGTACATATTTCAGGTGTAAACACACAGCCAGAGCTTGATGCTCTTACTGCTGTGTTCCATTTATTTATTTGGTAAGTATTTTCTTATTTTTAAAATAAAGTGTATGGGTTTTTTTTTTTTTACCAAACTAAAATTTTTGCAATGGATACTTCATCACTAAAAATCAGCATTATCGTGGATCCTTTCTCAATCTTCGGTCTTTGGCAAACTGCAGTAGTACACCTTCTGATAAACATGAATGCGGATTTAGAACACCTTGAATTGCTGACTCAAGTTGAAGAAGCATCATCAGCAGCATAAGATGGCTGTACTACAGTTTCCACTCCATTGGAATTCTGATCAGTGTCTTGCAGTGCCATGCATGTTGTACATGGCATACACCTGCACTGGCTCAACCAGCGGAAAATCAACAAAAACCTGCAGATGCTGAGAGAGATGCTTGAAGAAGCTGAAGAAGTAGATGTCATCTGGTGTGAGACTTCTAGGTATGCCCTTCTTTTTATCAACAAAATGACATAGTACTGGAAATAATGATTTTCTTTTACTTGATGTCTGACTACAGATTTGTTTATAGTATTTACTGCTTTCTTATTGAAAGGAAGGTGAAGAAGGGAATTCATGTGGAATGCAGGGCAGTTCACGTTGATACAGAATTTGTTTCCCTTTTCCACCCCTTCAGTAAGACGCAGTACCATGGACAATTTGAATGCTTTCCTAGTGACATGGAAAAGCAAAAGAGAAGGCCACAGACTTGCAAATAAAAATTAATTGTTATTTTCTAATTTGAAACTGGAAGGAAACAGCCAATACATTGCTCTATGACTAGCTCAAAGTTACTAATGGTACCTGAACAGCTTTATGTATCACATCATTCATGTACTTGATCATTATTCTCTCATTGTGTTTTCTGTTCTTGGCCTGTCGGAGTTCATTGTGGCAGAGAAGAATCTCTGTGCTCTTTTTTGGATGCCTTTGAGTTTGTTTTCCTTTGTTTTAAAAATAATCATATTGCAAATCTTACACTTAGATGAGTGTTGGAGTTCATCCTTGCTTTGCTGTCTAGATCATGAGCATCTGACACTTGACAGTTCTCCACTTGCTGCAAAAGTAATCTAGTAACTCCATGCTGTTCTGATTGTTTTTTGTCTCTCTTTGCCTCTCAAAGGCACTAATTTGAGGATATTTCCTTACTAATTAGTACTTCTAATTAATTGACAGTTATTTCTCTTTTATTCAAGAAGAGGAGGTGCTGGTAAAAACTAACTACACAGGACAGTAATAGCAAAACAACCAGCTATTTAGGTTCAATTTAAAGGAAAGAAATTTTGCTCCCTTATTGCCTTTCTCTTAAATAAACCATGAGGTGGATTTATTGTCTTGTCCACACCCATCTTTACACTTCTCCTCTTTATACTCATCTGCAAATCAAGTCTATTGGTAAACTGAGATGCTCTCTCTCTACCTAAACTTAAAGTAGCTCTGCGAGTCGTAAGAAGGTAAACCCACAATCTGTGTGTTTTCAGTCTGTATAGTTGTTTGCAAACGGTGTGTAATTTGGTTTCACAGTACTCACTGTGTGCCAGAGAACAGATAATCATGTGGACACATAGTATATTGCTTATTGCCCATGCCTAGTCCTGTCAGGCCATGTCAATGAGCATGGGTCTGTGCTGAGGCTTTCCACCTTGGTAGAGTCCTGGAATTTGGACTGAGGTAACATCTTTACATTGGGTGGAGGGTTTAAACTGTGAAATACCATTGAATTTACAAGGGAAAAGGAGCTTGGGTACCCACTGAAGAGACTCTATTGATAAGGAGCTGCAGTGTTGGATTTAGAACTAACTGACACAGTCTTGAAAAGCTGAGGATTTAAGGGAGAAATTAAATAGAATTAAATTAATCTGTTGTATACCAGAAGTGGATCAATAGCTTTATTTTTGTTTTTATTTGAAAGATATCACCTGCTGGCTGCAGAGTGGGTGGATTCAGTTTCCTTCTGGAGCCTGAGCAAATCACTTGAGGAAGATCTTGCTTTCTGCTGCGTCCTAACGATATGGAAGGGGAGAGCATCTATGAGGTTGATTCTGGAGATGGACTGGGAGGTAGGGATGCCTATCACTTATTTTTGTTCTCATCCCAGATGGCTGGTTGCAGGAATCCCTTATGACAATGGATCTTGGAATTCACAAAAAGCAAATGTGATCAAGGTGTCTACAGTTCATTGATTGTATTTTGTCACTTTACAAGCAGTGAATAAAAATGTTTCAAAACAGCTGTGTCTTAGAGGAAGTGGCACACGTAGACAGTGCATGTTCTGAATGTTGTTATTTAGAGTCTGAGATGTCCCAGAGATAATACAAACCCTGAATACCTACAATAAAATTAAAGCCTTTTTTCTCTTTCTTTGTTTCTCCTTTTTTTGTGTCTCACACACTAACTGTATTGCACACACTGTTTCATTTATGTTTTTCAACTGGACTGCAGGAAATTGAATGAATTTATAGTGGCTCTGTCTTCTCTACTAGTGACCCATGTGTGGATGGACACTTTTCACTGACCTAAAATAGAGAGTCTTCATTCTTGTTTAGCTACTGATGCTACAGGTGTCCTTTGGCAAATTAGCTCAAATCATTGCCATGGTTTATCATTTTCTTAGTGGGGTGAAAAGCTTCTAAGAGACAGTAATATTACATATTTCTGCAGGGCTGCTGATTTTGTGTATAATGCAGGGGATCTTTGGCAGGGTGTTTGGATAGATCTGTCTGTTTCAAATTCCTGATTTAACACAGCTTCTTCTGAGATGAACCAAGCAGATATCTGTAGTTTGCAGAACACCTTGTCGTGCCTCAGTCAACTCACTGTTGAACTCAGAAATCTAAATATTACGGGAAAGAATGAGGCTCTACATTAAAAGGTTGTAGTAACACAAAACTCAGTATGGTGCACATCTGTTTCATGGTTTAGATGTTTCCCTGTAACTGAATTGTAATCATGAAGATTATTTTTTTGTCTGAGTGAACTGTGCTTGTGCTAAGATGGCTTCTTTTGTGTTTAATACTTCTGTAATTTTTTTCCTGGTACATCCCTAGATGTATCAGCAGTACTCTTCAGTAGAAGGAGCAGTTTCCACAGTGTTACCACTGAGTTTCCTTCACATGAATGAGTTGCTTCCAGACGCTCATCAGTTGGGCTAACATGCAGATAGGTATTTCTAAACACTTAAAAAAACCTGGTGGTTCAAGTTAAAATTCCTGGTAATACTGTGTATTAAATAATTATTTTGTAATAATAATTTTGTCATAATCTGCCAGGTGATAAGAACAATGTAAGTATGTATGCTCAAATGATGCCTTTCTTCTAGGCAAATGAAGGGTAACAGAACAGCAGCATTCTCATCAACCTTCTGAGCATTTGCATTGCCCTTTCTCAAAATTTTGGAAACAGCTGGAGCCGTTGTTATGATGGTTACTCTTGAATACTAGTTTTGGCCTTACCATTGTGTGCTTCAGTCGCTGGATCTCTGCTGCATCTTTGTCCTGTATTTCATGCCACTTTGATCATGGAGGAATTGTTTCAGAGCTGAGATCAGTGACAGTTTTGTATCCCAGTCCTCCTTGAGTCTGACCTTTGTTCTTGTAATAAATTACTGTCCTTGATCCACGTTTTTCTTATTTATATAGGCAAGAGTGAGTGTGTACATTTAAGTATGCAGAATGAGTAACCATTTTTCTGGCTTGTCCTCGGTATTTTTTGGATTCTGACTTAAGATTGTAAGCTCTCTGGAGAAAATTTACAATTTTGGGGAACAGAATAGTTTGTCATTGACATAAGTTGAATAGAATTACTGTAATGAGAATAAAATCAGATCTTGCACATGCTAGGGCCAGGAGCATGTCAATATTTCTAGCATACATATATGTATAGTTCTTTCTTGGCCAAAGTGTGCTTGCATGGATAATACTAACTACAGAGTACCGTTCCGTATTTTTTCAGAAAGCTCAAGTGAGAAAAAATTCCTTGTTTCATCCCTTAAAAACAAAACGAAGGTTAATCAAAACAAGTCAACCATAAAATCCTGTTCTGAAAGTATGAGAAATGGGTAAGAGTGATCACTCTGATGATCAGCCCATCAAGCATTCTTCTCTGATGAGCAAGGGAAGTATTGAAAACTCACGTGTTTTAAAATCAAGGGCAACTAAAACTTTGAATGTAGCTTTGCTAAGTCTCTTGGATTATCTTTGTCCTGGTTTTCCTTAGTTCTGCTTTTGATATCTATTGTTTGTGGAGTCAAATCAGCAAATTTTTCACTGTTTTATGGAATATGAATTAAATAAAGGTGTGACTTTGAAATAAAGTAAGTATCTTTTGGAAGACAAAGGGCATGCATACTTTCTGACATAGTGTTTAAGAAAGTCTTTGTTCTTCCTATATATATATTAGAAGTGCAAACATGCCTTGAGATATGTACAGATCAAGCACAGATGTATGGTTAAAGTCAGGCTGATTTCATGTCTGAATTATGATACATCAGAGATCTGAGACAAAACAGAAATGTGCCCATTTTCAACATGTACAGAACACATCAAACAATTTACCAGTATGATGGAATCACCTCCAAAAACCAAGTGTGTTTTGTAAATTTGAGGTGATCTCTGATGTAAGAGTTTCTTGAGATCATAAAAATCCTTTAAGACTGCATGAGTTTGTGGGTTAGAATGCCTTAAAAATTTTGTGGCCATTGTCACATACAGAAATCATGTTAACAAATATAATACCCCATAGTTCATTATTTCCTAATAGAAAAACCAGGCCACTATTTTCAGGAACCCAAAGGCTCTTCCCCTCATTTTAATTGCAAAAAAGTACATGGATATTCATAGGTATGGGTGGTTTGTAACACTTTGTAATGTCAGTAAAAGCTCAGAAATTATGCTTATAGATCAAGTAAATTAATTTGATATTGTGGAGTTATGGACTTAATTCTGACTTGGTTGAAAAATTAGCCCTAATATGAAAAACAGTTCAGACAGCTGTGCTATGGGAATTGTATCTTGTCTTCTTTGCTTGATGATACTCATAGAAGGTTTTGAATACCTCCTAAATGATGCACAGAGAGGAACAGAGCTGACATTTCCCCTGGCCTGTAAAGCCAGACTCAGTGAGCATCCTCATTATGCAGGCAAATAGAGTCTCCCAAGTAAAGCCACACCAAACGTGGCTGAAGAAGAGACAGGGCTGTGATTCTTCACTGTGCAATGCAGAAAAGACCTATTAGACCTGACCAAGTACAGATGGATACCTCTACCTCAAAGCAAAGACTTCTTAGCTTAAGTTACTGAAGAGAAATTTATGCTTTTCCCCAAATGCAAGAACTCTGTGGTGGGATGACCTTGGCTGGCTGCCAGGTGCCCAGCAAGCTGCTCTCTCCCCCTCTGCAGCAGCACAGGGGAAGAAAGTACGATGAAAGGACAAGGAGAGGACATTACTCATGAATTACTGTCACAGGCAAAACAGACTCGACTAGGAAAAGATTAATTTATTGCTAATTAAAAATATAGAAAGTTAGTGGCAAAGAAAAAAAATTCAAACCTAAAAACCAGCTTCCCCTCACCCCTCTTTTCCCAGACTCGACTCCACTCTTTTCTTCCTAAATTTTCTGCTACCTCCTCTCACTTGTGAACAGAGCAGAGGGAATGGGGAATGAGTTACTTTCAGTCCATAATACTTCATATCTGCTGCTGCTTCTCCTCATGCTCTAGCATGAGGTCCCACTCAAGGAATATAGTCCTTCATGAACTTTTCCAGCATGGTTCTGTCTCCATTGCTCCAGGGTGAATCCTTTCCATGGGGTACAGCCCGGCAGGAATGTGCTGCTGCAGCATGGGTTCCCTACAGGCTGCAGTTCTTGCCTGAAGCCCTGATTGTGTGTGAGCTTCTCTGCATGGTCCATGGCTCCTGTCAGGAGCTTGCTCCAGCCTGGGCTTTCCATGGGCTGTAGTTTCCTTCAGGGCATCTCCTGGTGCCATGGTTTGGTGTTCTCCCTGTGCTGCAGGGTGGATGTTTGCTCCACTGTGGTCCTCCATGAGCTGCAGGAGGGCAAACTGCATTGCCGTGGTCTTCTCTATTGGCTGCAATGGAATTTCTGCTCTGGTGCCTGCAGAACCTTCACCCCCTCCTTCGTCACTGACCTGGACATCTGCAGGGCTGGTTCTCTCACATTTTCTCATTTCTCTCTCACAGCTGCTGAGCAGGTTTTTTACCCCTTCCTAAACATGTTATCACAGAGGTGCCACCAGCATCACTTGTGGGCTCAGCATGGGCCAGCAGTGGGTCTGTCCAATGTGGGGCAGCTTCTGGTCTCTTCTCACAGAGCCCACCACCTGCCAAAACCTTCCCCTAAACACGGACCCTTGCAGTAAGTCCAGAGCAATATGCTGCTTCAAATGTATTCCTTATAGACCTGATGCAATTCTTAGAGGGTACTGTCATTGAGCGACTACTTTGATATGTTCCTAAAAGTGATTACTAAATTGGGCAATGTAGAGTTATGTATATTTGGAGATGTTTCTTTAGAAACTTTTAATCCTTTTAGTTATGGAGTGATATTATTAATTAAAACTATAGATCAAGCTCCATTGACTTTTCAGCATATAATCCTGTTTGTTTTGGCAAAGATTCTGCCATGTCTAGAGATACTTGTAGAATCAATACCATGGCACATGTTTTAATTTGTTATCTGAACTGTATTTTAATAAGAACCTGAAGATTTGCTGCTGCACAATAGGTATTACAGGAAAGAGGTTGGGTAGGGGTTAAGCAACTTCTGTGGCTCTGTTGCTTTGTTGATACTATGCCAGATCTGCTTTTGGCCTGGTGTTTTCACTTGTAGCTCTTGTTCAAGTAAAAAATCCTTCCTGCATGTTAGCAAGGCTGCAAGCCAGTTGCTATGGTATTCAGCATTCTTTTTTTATTTTTAACCAATCAGCTGGATTTTGTGATGATTCAGCCCAGAATAAGAAAGCGGTCATATAGGCTAGAGCTGTATCAAAAGAGGTATTTTTGGCTTGAAGAATCTGGAGAGGTTGGGAGAATGGCAGAATTTGAGTTTCAAGAAAATATCACGGTCTATGTTTATGGTATATATTGTAACGCATAACTGATTGCTAGTAATGGTGGTAAATGGCACTAGTTCTTTTCCAGGATGATGGTAGAAGTTGAATGACTGAACTAATTTCTCTATATTGTTTTATCACCCAAATGTATAAGTAATTCCTAGCTAAAAAAAAATTTTTAGGGTTTTTTAATTCTGTATCCATTTTTGTTTGTTTTTCATTATGCTACCAAATGGTATTATGTTTCTGACAGGATATTATGTGCCTGTAAAGAATTACCAGACTGCTGCTTGTCTGCTCAGTTTTAGTGTTGCTGTTTGGCTCATCAGAAAATTCTGGACAATTGCTAGATAATCTATAAGGATTTCAAAGTTTTAATGATGCTGACATGTAGCTGGCAGTGGTACAAGGATAAAAAAAGGACAAGATAGAGGTATATTTTAACAGATTAACTAGTCAAAAAGAGAGTATAGATTTTTGCTGTTCTTCTGAAGGTTTTAAGCTTCTCAGCTTGAAGGCAAGTTAGTTCTCCTACCCACCCAGTCTGCTACTGTATCAGCAGGACAAAGAAAAGACAGAGCTTGTTTTACTTACTGCTGAACTCATGGCTATATCAAAAATAAAACTTCCACATTTCAGTTTAGAAATGACATTTGCAAAAGATGGTGCTACATACTAGAAGTCCATCAAGATGTAGACAGTACACCTGATAAGTATGTGGAGACACATATTTGAATGTGGAAATAACTAGAAAAAGAAAAGATTTTCTCTAGGAATGTTTTTTGTCTGTGTGCCCTGTACAATAGAGTGGCACAGTCCTTTCCCTGTGGATAGCAAGATATGCTGAAGAAGCCTTCGCCTATTCCTCCCAGAAGTGTCATGAGAGTTTTCCTGTGCTGTTCCAGAACCTTACATGCTACCCCTTCTTTTTCTACGTGCAGGTAATAATGTCCCTCTGTGGACTAAAATGCTGGCAGTGAACAGTGATATCTCTGCTCTCACTATGAACAAAATCCCCTCCTAGTTGTCAGGGGTTTGACTAAGAATAATAACTAAGTCATGAAGTTGAACCTTGGAGAGGCTTTAAATGATGCTGGTAGAGACCAGGATCTCTCTTTTACATGTCCATACTAACTCAATTTCAGTGTTTGAATTCCTCAGTGTCACTGGACACTTGGTGCACTGGACACACTGTCAGTGTGTGGCCACCAGAGTAGTAAAGCAAGATAGTAAAGCTCTGTTGTTCAGGAAATAGAGGTTTCTAAGCATGTGGTACATGACTTTGCAAGAGATCAAGATGAAGATTTGTATCAGCTCAACAAACAATGAAAAATCCACCTTCCAAAATAGTATCAAAAAAACCCTCCAAAAAGCTAAACCAAAATCAAAACAATCTGAAAACCAACAGAGCTAAACTAGACATGTCACAGCAAACTAAAAGGAACAGTAAAACTCTTCCTGGCTTACAACGAGGAGTAAGTATTAATTTATTGCACTGGGATTCCTCTATCGTAATAAGTAGAACATGGATTGTTCCCCGTTGACTGTTCAGCTAAACAGGCTGAAATCTTTTTAGGTCAATTATTAATTTTTCTTTATGTCAAATCTGTGCTTTAAAGTAATATTCATGGGACAATCTCCCACATTTTTCAGTGAAGCAAAAACCCTCGAAAAGTCTGGGCAAATCAGGAAATATTTTTAGAGTTTATGGGTTTGGATGGTCAAATTTAACATACGGTGTTTGTCATTTGTTTGTTGTCACTGCATGCGTGAGTACATAAAAACCATATATCCAGGAGATGGTTTTTAAGTATGCCCTCTCTTTACAAATGTGTTTTTAATGACAGTGTTCACTGACACTTTTTCTTCTGATGTTTTCAGTTGAGGTTTTTATTGTTATGTGAGCTTTTTAGCATTTATTAGGGTTTTTTAACTAACTTTAAAGAACTGTATACTAAGTTGCAAGATATATACAAATGACCAGCAGTCATTATGGCATTATAGCGTTAGAGTATGGCAGATAATTTTGCATTCTAATAAATATTTTAAAATATTTTCTAATATATATTTTTCAACTATAAAGAAATGTGTAAATACAGGAGGGAGAGCAAAGAATGAGAGTTTGTTCTTCTTGGACATAGCCTTTTGGTGACATGCATTTAAAATATATGGAGGGCACTTCTGAAGAGTAATGCTAATTTGTAACTATTGTGGCTATTAAAACTCCCTGGAAGACATCCTGAAGGTGATTATGAAATCAAAATATTAATAAGCACACTGCCATTATTTAAGTGACAATTATTGTCCCTTGTCTGGATTTTCACTTGATGTCAGGAATATAGCAAGTTTATCAAGGGATGGTGGTTTGAAATGTAAATGTGGAAAACCTAAACAAATAGCTTCTAGAGAAATAATAAAAATATGACTTGTCAGAGTTCTTGTATAATTGTTTGCTGCAAATAAATGTTTAGATGAGTTTTTCCAGTGGTGGCATAGATGATCTAGAAATAACTTAATTTGTTCTTTATTCAAGAAAAATTATTTATATCATTTAAAAAGTGTTGAGCATCTAATGTTAAACCAGAAAGTGGACAAGAATATTCAAACTCTTGAAAGCAATTTCTGTGGCGGCCTTTGCATTTTAATACTTTTTGAAGAACATATATGCAAGATATTAATTTTGGTTGTTTTTTGGGTCACCTCTAAAGTGTGTATATATTCCTGTATGACTTCACCTAGAAATTGCCCTTGGCTAGTAATTCCTTATGCCTGCTTGCCACCCAGATTGTGAGGCAAGTCATGAGGGATAGGATTTTGTTTAATAGAGCTCTGCCTTTTTAAGGGAAGTGCAAAGTAAGAGATGGGAAGTGTGCTTAAATTTGGTTATATAAAGGATGCTCTGTGCTCTGATCAGGTGTTCAAAGACATGGCTTGCTCCCTGTTGCTTTACTTACCATTCATGTGTCATATACACAGACTGATAGTTCTTCACTGCTTATACTGAATCTATGCAAGTGGTGACACACACCAGTCCCTTGCTGGTGTAAGCACTGTGCCTCCACTGCTTTTGGAAATTATGTATTAGAGATGTGATATCTACATACCTAAGAACTTGCCTCATTTCCACCAAAAGAATACTGTGGGCTTGATTCAGATTCTTTATTTATTAAAAGTACTGCTTTTAATACTGCAAATATAAGTAGAAAGAAAACTCTCTCATGAGAGAGTGTGGTGCATGCAAATACACACCTGAGTAACTAACTTGAATGGATTGCTGCTGTCTGGACTAGATTCACCTAATGACAAATGCCGTAATAAAAAGAACTGCTTTGATACAGCACTTCATCTTTCTGAATTTCAAAGCTCTGCAAATTTAAATATAAGCATGTGTAAATAAGCATTGAAATCATCCTGGAATGTATAATAGATATTCTATTTTTCATACTCAGTGTATATCCTTTCTGGTGTAACTCCTAGAAAAGAAAGGCTTTTGAAGAATGAAAGATACAAATTAAAATGGAGAAGGTATTTCTACTTGGGTCCATAAGGTTTTTATCTTTGATGTTATACAGACCTGGAATGAGGCTGATACTTTGGACTGCTTTGGTTTGAATACCAACATTAACATAAAATCCAGTTTCCTCTTTTTCTTTCCTTATATTCAGATGATAATGCAGTTTATTTCCATGAAATAGAGAATTTTATTTATATGCTTGTGTGATTTTTTTTCCTTATCACTTTTTTCTTTTTCATTAGGAAGAGCCTACCTTTTAAAGGGAAAGAGCACCTGTTCTCTAGATCCTGTAGAGTGATTTTGTGGACTCCGTTTTAAATTTTATTGACTGAAGCAGCTAAAGCTTTTTCAAAATGCTTCAACAAGCATTCTGTTGGACTGTTGTTGATGGAGGGTAAATTGATTAATCTGAGTTGAATCCCTTCAACAGCTATGCAGTGGGTTTCACATTAAGGAATGTTCAAGGTACTTAATTATTTCAGTGACTTAGATCAGGGCTGGTAATTCTAAAGTTAGTTTCTATTTCTTTGAGGTTATGAGTATGAGAGAAGAAACCCTCTTGTGTCTCAGCTAATTTCACTGATGTAGAGCTAGAGAGATCTGGGCTGCAGCTTGTAACTCTCATTTGTAAGTCTGGAATGTCCACTGAGGAAGTATTTTTTTATTATTGAAAGTGATTGGGAGAACACGGTGCTTGCTTGCTTACAGGGTCAGCAGTTTTGTTCCTGCTTGAAAAGTTATCCTTAGATGAGGAAAGTTTTCACCATTTTTGTCTTGAATTTCTTTGTTTTTTAGGGAAAGCTATAAGGAAGCTTGTGCGCAAGGCGACTCTGGTGGCATCTAGAATCCTCAGATTTCCTTGACTGAATCCATCTGGGTTTAGCCCTAAATATAGTAGACAAGCTGCACTGCTTGCACTGATAAATTATATCTTCCAAATGATAGACCAAGGTACAGTCATGTATACTAACCGTTTTTGATGTCATTTGACTCTTGATTCTGTTGCTTTTTGGGTAGTTGTGACAGTACAATTTGTCCCGTTCTTGTGGACTATCTCTTCACCAGTACTCTCAAAAAAAATTAATTGAAAGAGACTTCTGGCCTGGCTCTGGCATTTGCTGTTGACAACTTTTTATGAGTCTGCAGCTTGGTGGGAAACTTAGCCTCCTGAGATTCACAGACTTGCCTTCAGTGGCAAGAGAATGGGATTGTAGGCAGCACAACTTTATTTGGTTTTACTACCCATGGGAAAGACAAAAACCAGTGAAAACCTAAATCAAAACTCCACTTCCTTTTTGAAACATATTCTTACTTTACTTTCTATGCTCAGCAATCGTAAAATGAAAACAGACTATATTCCAACAAAGCATAGATGTTGAGTGTAAAATAACAGCTGTATTATCCAAAGGAAAAAATAGATCAATAGTGTACTATTCTAAATGTTAGTTAAGAATTAGGTTTCTTTGTATCTGCTCTGGTATCTCAGCTAGCTGTTGAAATGAATAAGCAATCTCAGTGCCAACTGGCTGCTTTCTGAGGTCAGAACTTCTCTTTGCTTTTTTGTTTTAGATGGGAAAATATTGTCTTCCACCTGTGTCTGTTCTGAACTACAGGGGACATAACTTTCATAATACAGAATGTTACTAATTTAAAGATGTTTTTGGTACTGCTAGTTCACATTTTCAGACTTTGGTATCCAGTAGAGTATATTCCTCTGCTTGGATTGTCCATAACATCTAAAAATTAAGACTGAATAGTGGGTTTTAAAAAAATATCTTATCTGAGCATGACTTTGGTTGAATATTAATCTGGTTGCTATTACAGACTATTACAATTTTGATTTTTGTGTACTTTAGATATTGAGTTGGAAAACTTCAAAGCTGTCTTTTCTTTTGCCTAAAGATGGGGATGCTTTCTGTGTGTATTTTCTTGGTTCCTTTGTGGTGCTTGTTGAGCTGCAGCTGTTCACTGCCTCCACCTTCAAATGCTGAGCTTTATCCTTATTTTGGTGGTGTGCCCAGAGAACAAATCCTTCCAGTGGCTGCTTCCTAGTGCCCTAAGTACTTGAGAGAGAGAATCTGGGTTCTCCAGTGAATGCTTGCTCAGATTGGCTGGCACATTTGGCCCCCTCTGAATGTCCATGCCTTGCTAAGGGAGATCCCATACCAACCACAGTCTAAACCATCAGCTGACCACAATAAAAGTCTATAGGTCATGCTCAATTTGTGAGTTACATATGTCTCGGAAGTTGCTGCATAACATCTGTTTTCTGTTGTCTGGCAGAACAATATTAGATTTAAAGAATGGGTGCCACTGGTGTTCAGCCTTGCAAAACTGGTCTATAGATGATTTTCCTTTTGACTGTAATTGTTTTGAAATATATATACTTGCTTCGAGGTTAATTAAGGGGTCCAGTAATTCTCCTGCTTAATTTGTACAATACAGCAAATAATTGAAGAATATGTCTATCTTTTCAACTTAGAGCAACAAGTCACATCTTTGGCACACAGATAATTGGTAATTTTCTGTGTGTATCATTAGTGGAACAAGAAGATGAGTAGATCTTTTTTTGCTGGATTGTGATGCAGTCTATAATGACATGCAGCTGGCTGGAGTGGTCTTTGTCAAATGCTTCCTTATCTCGTCCACTGACAGGTTTTTGTGATAAGTCTTTATATATATTTTATATCTATCTATTCAACATTTGGGCAGATCAAAGAATTTGAATCATAGAATCACAGAATGGTTTGGGTTGGAAGGGACCCTAAAGATCATCTACTTCCAACCCCCTTGCCATGGGCAGGGACACCTTCCATTAGAAGGTGTGTGAGGTAGATTAATTTTCTTTGTTCAGGGAAATTCTGATGGTATTTTACAGTGGGTTTAGGTTACAAAATATTGTGCTTCTGTCTTTATTTACAATCCTCAGGAAATTTCTGAATGCCAATAAAATAATTTCAGAACAGAAAAGGCCTTGAGAAAGGTTCCTTGTCAAGAGAAAAAGTGGACACTACATTGAAAATACCTGGGAGCTGGCAAGAAAATTAAAGCTAACCATATGTTTTGGCATGAGGCTCTGGAGTTTAATGCCTGCTCTGGAAGTGCTGGATGTGGACAGGCATCCTCCAGCCCCGATAAATGAGAGAAGAGAGGATGGCTTAGGTTCTCCTTAACCCCACATTGCACCAAGACTAGACTATGAAGGATTTCTGTTAGCATGGGTAGTACAACAGTAGTGAAATGCTGCAGATGGTTTTAAAATCCAACTAACAAGTAAAAGGGTTTTAATAGTCATTAACTGCAGATTTTAGAAATACCTGAGACCCAGGGACACTGCAAATGTTAAATGAGAAACATGTTTAATGAAGTTAAGCAGTGAAAAGTTGGAAATTTTCTCATGTTTTTTATAATCTGCTTTTGCATTTGGCTGTGTAATCACAGACTGATTTTACTTTAGCTTAGTAGTCACTCAATGAATTAATTAAATTATAGAAATGTATCTTGAAAAATTTCAATGACAAGTGAGTTTCTTCTGTGATTGTTTTTCAGAGCTTACCCCATAAGGTTTCCCTTTATTTGAAAGGTTTTCATATATAACTAAGGTTTTAAAAATGAAACTCAGGATGCTCCAGCTAGATACCAGCTGGAGTTAAAATATGGTGATATACAGATCGTGTTATTAGCTCCAATTCTTCAGTGAGGATAAGCATCTTGGGAAGCAATTTGGAGAGGATGCAGATTTCAGGTGTTCACTGGAAGAAATTTCTGTGTTGGTTTGAGAGAGGGTTGGTTATTTTAATGGAATAAGCACGCACTGAGACAGACCTTACAATGTAAAGGAGAGAATTTTTTTTGTTGCTATTCTGCCTTGCTCTATACAAGGAGTGAATATAATACAGTATTTCATGGTGTCTGCTTTTGTAGTGGTTCATTTTCTCTCCCTGCATGCTCATCTGGAAGCAGAACAAACGTGGATAGCAGCTCAGGGGCTGGTTCTTCAGCAGCAGCACACTGATGGGAACTTTTATGTATGCTCAGCACTGTAACATCACCGAGCACTGTGCTGCTATTTAATGCTGCTCGAACTGCTTCTGACAAGGTGATGTACTGGCACATCAGCATTCTGTATTGGTACATCATCAGGAGACAGGATGATCAGTAACCACGTTCCCTTACAGGGCAATGGTTATAAATACACTTCAGGAAGAGCTCACTGCTTTTAGCCTTCTTTTCTTGTTCTTTCAGAAAGACATTTTCACTTTTCTGTGTTACAGAGAAGGTGCTGACTTGAAATGTTACACTCTAAAGATTCCAAAAACCTGATGTGCTGTTACATGTCTTTGATAGGCAGTGCTGTGGTTTTTGCCATTAAAATGTACAAGTTTGATAAATAATGCATTTACATTTCTCGCAATTTACAGACTTTGCACTGTTCCTTCTTTATAAAAGTTAAAAGTGAAATGCTTGGAATTTCCTGGGGAAAGAAGATAATTCTGATCTTTGAAGAAAACACAGAAAAGCTTATATCCAATATAGTATTATTTGTGTTAAAATATATTTTATTATTATATTTGATTTTAGTGTTTTCTTTTCTGACAGTTTTATTCCTTCACCTATTGCATAATGAAGCCATTAGTGAGTTTACATTGGGGCAGCAATTAATAAAGATAAGTTTAAATATTAGCATATAAAAAAGCTATCTGCCACTTACTTGATGGGAGAAGTCACGATTAAAGAATTAATATGATGAGTAGGTAGCACT
This sequence comes from Climacteris rufus, assembly GCA_013398175.1. Taxonomy (NCBI): domain Eukaryota; kingdom Metazoa; phylum Chordata; class Aves; order Passeriformes; family Climacteridae; genus Climacteris; species Climacteris rufus. Next base: position 348,291 of record VZRZ01008644.1, read on the forward strand.
TGTGCTCTTCAAAGCTTTAAATACTGTGTGAGCAAAAATTAAAAAGTAGCAATTGGTTTCAATAGCTGATATTGTATGCTTAATGTATTTAGAAATCTAAGCAGCTAAGTCGATTTCTGCCTTCAGAAGTTGTGTAGAGTCTTTGCATGTTTTGTGTTCCAGGTACTCTGGACATGCACTAGCTCAGAGTAAAAAACAAGAAACTGAGCAGCTGATGCTATTTTGCATAGTAGTTATTTTTAATCCTCTTATAACTACACTTTGCAACTTTTTGTTGTCTGATATTTGCCAGTATAGTTTAGCTTGCTTGCTTCAGTAATCTTAGTTAATATATTGTTGCACAATTGCTCTGCAATGGGGACATATTTATTTTTTGAAGATTACAGAGATTCAGACTAAAGCATATGATCAGTAAACAGGTAATAAAGTAAAAATAATGAAATGAACAAACAACAGAAATGAAAACAAACAAACAAAAAGAACCCAAACCAGAAGCCCTCTCAACCTAAAATTGAAAAAAACCTCAGGTCAGCTTCTCTCCATTTCTCAAATAAAATCAATGCACACACACAAAGTAGTGTTTCCTCTCTATAAAAGGTCTTATTCTGGAAGTGGGTATTCAGGGGTCAATGAGCTGTACTTCCTAATGCTATCAGAATATCCTGCTAAAGGGGAAAAACCCCAAACCCTAAAAGGATTATTGAAGGAGATCTGCATTATTTCTGTTAAATTTAATTAGAGATTTAGAATATGTTTATTCAAATTTTACCCACTGACCTTCATGACTGATAAATTTGAAAATAAGCATTCTGTGTACAAGGTGACTCCTTTTGTTTCTGTTAAGACTGCTTAACAGAAAGGCAGTTATGTTTAAATCATTAGGATCTTTATGGATATATTCTTCAGTGTTGTTTGCCAGCATTTTTCACTGATCCTACAACATCAATAAAAGGCTGTGTAAGCTCACAATATCTAGCTACAGTCTGTGTTTAACATGTGCTACAAATAATTTTTATGCTGCTTCTGCTGTGTAAAAGTAAAATTGGAATGTTATCATGCTACCCACTAGAAACTAGGTGCCCTAGGGGCACTGAACTACAAATTGGTGAAGTTCATTCACATTGTTCCATATATCAATTAATTCTAATTTAAGCATAAAACTGGTTAGCAAAAATTTGCCTTTTAATTAAGAAGTAACAGAAGGCCAGGTTAAATAGTGGGTCATTGGTAAGTCTGAGCCATAGGATAGTCTATGGTATTAGTGGGGGTTTTTTGGACTTTTTTTATTCCTTTTTGTTCCCAAGGGTCCCGTCTCTTCTCTTAGAGTTAGCAGGGTCCCATGGCAATAGTGGCTCCTGTGGAGCACCAGCTGGGGCTCCTTGCAGCCTCCCCTGCTGGCTTTTTTCTGATACTGCCTTGGCACCAGCACTGGCTGACACCACGCTGTTCTTAGGACACTCTCCTTGAGTCAAGCTGTTCTAACACCTGGTGTCGACATGTGGAAGAAAAGTGAAAGAAAACAAAAATTGTGGGTGTGAGAAATGAGAAGGCCATCATTGCACTGAGTATTGTGTCAGCTTGCTGCTTTGTTCCTGCTGCACTTGCAGCAGAATGGAAGCTCAGTGTGCTTATTGATGTCTCTCAAGTACTACAAATCCTTATCTTTCTTGTCTGTTGTTTAATTCTTAATAATTTGTAATAAAATATTCAGCAGTCTAGCCCATGGAATAATACTTAGCTGATCTGTTTTGTCTACAACAAAAAACTAGCCCAAATCAAAACCTCATCATATGCAGATATTACAGTTGCATAGCTCACTGAATTCTTTAGCAGATTTTTCCATTTGTTTCCTGCTGATTTGACCAATAGTATATGGGATTTTAATCCAACCATTTTATAAACCAATGTGTTATCTAGGAAAATGAGCATCATTTTATCCAAAGTTTTTTCATCGCTTTTATCAAAACTTAATAGGTATGGACCTCTTAAGGAAACAGCTTTAAGGCAGGGATGGAAAAGACTGCTGTGGAGATATAGTTTGATTAAAATGTTTTGGTAAAATATCCTTAATTATTTTAAAGAAAGCCACAGCGGGGTCTTTTCTCCTGTGCTGATAAGAAACTGGAAAGTTTTCATATTGCATTCAAATGTGTGATGTGAAATGAATTAGTTATTAGCTATATCTCCTTGGGGCATGTGCACTATAAATAGCTTTTCCAAGTCTGTGGCTTTATTCTGCTCTGCGCTGTATTCTGAAATTGAAGGCCAGAGAGACCATAGTAAAATGCCTCCATTCAGCTGCAGTCTGAAGCAGTGCACATAATACAAGTTTGGCTTTTGCACATCAAGGTTTATTTATTTTTAAGATTCATGAGCAAATAGGGGACTCCTTCATTCACCAACCCCTAATTTTTCAGTCTCAGGAAACACTAAACAGCTTTTGTTTGTCTTACATCTGATTGTTGCCAACAACAGCAAGAAGGGGAAACCTAGGTTATTAATTAAGATTCATAGTAGTATCCATTAGGGTGGGAAAAAGCTGTTTACTTAGGTCTGTGAAAAGCCCTTCCTGTGAAGCCAGGTATCACCTGTATTGGCTTAGGTTTTGCCCTAGTAGCAAGTACAAGTGAACTGGGGCCATAACTTGGTTTACAGCTTTGGACTTTGAAAAGCAGTCTGATTATAAACCCAGAAGCCCATGCTCTTTTCTGTGGTGTATGAATTCCAGCATTTTGTTCATCTAGAGTTTTGTTTTGTAAGAAACGAGAGGCCACTGTTCTCACTGTTAGAAGTTACCCTGCCTTTACATTAACAAACCCAATGGGCTGCCCAGGACAGCTCCTTGCAATTACTAGAAGATGAGGGCATTAAAATGACCATGAGCTTAGTTCTCTACCTTTCAGGTCCAAATTCTTAGAAATCCAGTAGTATACCCTATGTATTACTCTTTACTGTTCCAGACAAGGAAGTGATCACCTTAAGGAAACTTCATCTACTTGTTGATGTTTATAAAAGCTATAGCTACTTTTTCAATGCTGGAAATAACAGTTTGAACAAGAATGCTTTTCACCATGTTTCTACCATTTCCTGGATTTTTTAGGTCTTCCAGGAGTAGTCATACTTGTGTTAGTGTACAGACTACATCAGTTCAGGATTCTGTGGCAGTCTCTGCCACGCAGCCAGGTCCGTGCCATGGCAGCCTGGCTGCTCATACTCCCCTTGGAGTTGTGAACATCTGCTGAAGAGTCTGGGTGTGCAAGGTGGCAGCATTGCATACCCTTGCATTCTCAGTTGGGTAGCAGTGACCTTCACATGAAGTACTGTGAGAGGAGTTTGTGAGTCAGTTGTGCAAGGAGGATAAGAAAGTGCAAGAAGACAGCCCCAGAAGAAGCACCTACTGCCCTGAGGCTTCCACTATTGCTAAGTCCTCAATAATGTATCATTTTTTAGTCCTCTTCAGTGTGTACACACTTAATGGGTCAGTGCCAATTGTCTGAACGTGAAAAAAATGGAAATGCCTGGACCACGTGGCATGTAGAGTTTTTAAAAACATGTGATGCAGCTTCTGATTTGAAACACAGGGTCCCAGAATGCTTCAGTATGCAAGTCATAAGTGCCTTTGCTTAAAGTCATCCAATTCTGACTTAATTCTAGTTGATTTGGACTCAAACTCTGTCTGAATCTGTGGAGCATCCTAAACTGTAGATGTTCAGATTCTTAGTGAACTCCTGAGACTACACTGAGCTCTGTGTGGAGATGACTTGTGAGTGTCCATTTTGCTTGGTAATGCTGCAGAAGTATTGATAAGATGGCAGAAGTATATGAAGAAGATGGCAGGAGTCAAGGGGACACCCTGCCTCTGATGGGCCTTTGATTTTTCACCTTGATAACTGAGAGCCTTTAGTTTCAGGCTTAGGCCAGGGGAGTTGGAAGGCATTGGTTCTAGTTCTGCTTTCTACAAGGTGAAAGGCAAAGCTCAGTTGGGACATTCAGCATCCCTGCTGTCAACTGAGCCCCCAGCCTGCGTAGTGATGGACAATCTGCCAACAGGATCTGTGATACCACTATAGCAGCTCTAAGTCTATGCTGTATCAAATGCTCCCCCAACCATTCAACACCAATTGCACTGTCATTTGTCATGCTCTGTGTCCCTGGCCTCACTGGAGTGTGGCACTTTGTGCCATTATAATATTTCTTTCCATCTTGGTACCTTGAAGTTCAAATTACTACCATGCAGTCAGGCCCCAAGAATTGAGTCAGGGAGAGAATAACAAAAGTGAAGGATGGCCTCTGAGTAACTAGCTGCAGTGTAGGGAGGTAAGCAAGTGTGCTTAGCTACTCCTTGTTACACTATAGAGCATCATACTTGTTTGTTTAGTTATTCAATAAAATGGTCTAAGACAAATCGCTATATTGCTTTACAGTAGCTGCAGATTTTCTATGGAATTGAAAAATAGTAAGTACAAGTTTAAAATATATTAAGTATTTTCATGTATTTTGGTATATTTTAACTTGCTTGAGTGATCTCACATGCTGCCTTGGAGGGATATATCATAAATACAATTATTATTATCCTTTATGCCAAAATGACATTGACATTGGTTCAGATTCTCATGCAAACTGAATAGCATAGCTCCAGCGAAGGAAAAGGACAGATCTGGTACCTTTTGTCTAAATTGTCAAGGTTGGCTGAATTCTCAGTTAATTTAAAATCCTTCTTTATAGCCTCTATTACACAGGTTTCTGCTCCCTCCTTGAAATCTCTCTTCTGGAGTGACGAATGTAACCATAAAGGTTGTGGTGTTTTGTTGAGGTTTGTTCCACTTTATTCTATGTGATTTTGGTTTTGTTCTTTTAAAAGTAGTAATCGTGTTGCTTCATCAGCTTTTAGGGAGGTCTCTGTACTGCTTTTTGCTTGTAATATAGGTCTTTAGAGCTGGATATAAAAACAGACAATTCAATTTTAAAATGCAAGCTGAGTTCTCATTTTCTGTGCCTGGCAAACTTTCCCTTTTATCCCTCAGCCAACTTCTATCCAGGCCACTGGTTCTCCTCCTCTGTGTCATGCTTGCTAACTTTCACAGATTAATTTTTATGAGAGCTACTATTAAAATGACTTTGGAGATTCACATAAATTATCTCTGCAGCTTTCACTTGCTCTTTGTTGTTGTGTAGAATTTACTAATATTTCTCTAATGTAGCCTGTATTCTCCAAATCAGTCCTGAGTGTTTTTCTAATTTGTGCATTAAGTAATTTCAACTTGATTTTTTAATGAAGTAAAATATTAAGTATCTTATGCAAACTATAATCCTTGGGCAAGGGAGACGGAGAAACTGTGTCAATTTTGCTTTGTCTTTTACACAGCTGCTAAGTCCTCATGAATGAAACTCAGCTGAGCCCTGCCTGCCAGGAGCAGCCCCGATAGCCCCTGTGTCATTGAGGTGCCTCTCTGAGGTGCAGCTGTTTTTCTTTGTTCCTTCAAAATACAAGGGCAGCAGAAACTGTGAAATAAGGGTTTGCTGTTTCCCTTCCTCTTGGGTTGGTTCCCTATCAGGAGAATAGACAGAGCTTCCCTTTGCATTTGTAGAGATCTGTCCTTGAGTGCTCAAGTCTGAGCAGGGATTTGTACAGGAGGAAGATTGTGAAATGATCCTGGCAAACATGAAGATGAAGGCTGATGGGAGGCCTGGAGGGTGGCTGTAAGCAGCCTGCTCTGTCCTAAACTTGTATGAGATTAACTGCTATGGTCTGTGAGATGTTTTTTTCCATTTGGGACAACAATGATAAGTATTCTTCCCATTTTTAAGAGTTGGTGAAAATGATGTAGTTTCATATATTTATATGTTTGTATTGTGCAAAGCTGTGCCTGCAAACCTAAGAAGTGAGTTAGCCATCTAATTTGTTCTGCAAAACAGAACATATTTTAATATCTAAATGTCTTCTAATCTAGGTTGGCTCTCCTAGATTATTTTCATGTTTATTTCTCTTCTAGTAAAATGTTAGTTACTTTTTATGTTGTGAATGAATCGATTCTGCTTTGTTGCAATTTCATTTAAAGGATTAGGTGTTATGTTTAGGAGAGGCGATTTAGGGTGAAATTCACCCTATGAGTTTTTACCCTCTGAGAACAGTGAAATTTCTTTGCTGTTCACTTTTGAGCTGCCAAACTGAACACAGTCTGTTACTTTTCGAATGTAGCTCGAAAGCACTGTAGTTGATCTAAGGGCTTTATGATTGGTAGGTAGTGCATATATAGGTATGAAGGTTAATTAAATCAAGAGGTGAACTTTGTAGAACAGAGAATGCTTCATTAAGCCCTGTGTGAAGTAACATGTACAATCTGTTCACAATACCCCAAGTGCCATTCACTGAGACAGTGTAATTACAGCTTACACACAGTTTCATTAGTTTGTGTTTCTTCTGCTGTGGTTGACATATATGTTGTCTTCACTGAAACCCTGGAATTGAGAAGGGACTGCTCACTGGTGGGCATCTGAGCATGCTGACATTCAGCAAATCATTTTTCCTTTGGGTTCTAAAATATCTTATCCCAGATGTAATTAAGCTTGTAATTCATCAACTGACACTTCTTTATTTTTCAAATTCCAGATCTAGCTAAAGACTTAGGAGATGGCTCTTCTTGTATGCTTTTTCTTATGTTGTTGTTGTTTTTTTTTTTGCTTTAAATGGGGAAAGAATATTATCTTTCCTCCCTACTACTAGTCCATTTTTTGTCTCTGTACTTTTTAAATTGGAGTTCATTTTTATTTCAGAGCAGGATATTATGAGAACCTAAAGATGCAATCTTTAATAGACATCTGTCTTTAATGTGCATGGTATGTAGGCAAGTATAAAATCTAGGTGACTGTGAAGATTTGGAGGCTTCAGTGGAAATTTAACCATACAGATTCCCAAAAGTTTCTTTTAATAACAACTTATGCTACTGAACACTGTGAATGCACTTAAATAAACTGAAGTGTTATCACAAGTCCAGGCAAATTGTGAATTTAGTTGATTCCCAGAGAAGTACAGTTAAAGCTCTAGTTAAATCTCTGAAAGTCAGAGACTGGATGCGTACATAAAAGTCTTGGAAATATGTGAACATAACAATATTACCCTTAAGATAAGCTTTACAGTCCTATTCAGGTGAGAGAAATTGAGGAAGCACTTGGAGGCACAGGTCTGTAGACAGAAAAGCAATATTGAGGAGGGTAATAAAGAGACTAGCAAGGAGGGATGAGTGATGAGGTTTATTGCAAATCGTATCTGTACATAATTTCTTTATATTAAAAAAGCCTGCATAAATGTTCTTGTGCACTTAATAGACTAATGTAAGAAGAGAATACAGCAGGGATGCAGCAGAGGTAACAGTAAAACCAACCTTCTGTTGTCCTCTTGCTGTCCTACTAATATGTTTAAATATCTTTAAAACGCTTATGTTTAGAACTACTATATTAAGACAGTACATGTTACATCCATGCCATGTGGTGTCCCAGCTCTGCCAAGCAGTGGCAGCTGCCAGGGTGGTTGTGATCTGCCATCAGTTCTCTGGCTGGAGTCTGAAAACACTGGAAAGCTTAGGGCCTGTTCCAGAACTATTTTACCCTTAGTTACCTATTATAATTTTTTGGTATCTAGTGAACTAACAGTAACTGCCTGTCCAAATTTTCTCGTGCCGGGAGTTGGTGTCTGTTTTGAAATGACATCCTGAGTTAATGTCTGCATTCTTTAGGTTTTTGATACAGTGTGTGTATCTCCTGATTTTAACGAGTTCTAGTATTGTATAATACATTTCCTGTAAGACCATTCCACAAGAAAAGTTAGCAATAAAACATGAAATATACATGGACTTAATTAGATCTTAGCAGTATATAAATTACTGCACAGAGCTAGGCTGAGGTACTTAGAAACCATTGTCTGCCATAACCCCCCTCAATCATCTGACAGTATTTCAGGAGTAGATTATTTTGGGGCAGAGCTTCCAACCTTTGTGTAGGTAACAAAGAATTACAGGAAAGCAGATGAGGGAATGAGAGAACTAAAATATTCTTTGCACCACATAAGTCCAGAAATGGGTCTCAGTGCTGCTGCAAAGCACAAACTGTGGCAGGCAGACTGTAAGGGGGACAAATTAGTGTGCCAGTTCTGGTTTTAGGCATGGTGTTTTGTGAATTTCTGCATTCAGAGGCTGTTAACAACTTTGGCTTTAGGATGATGCATAGGAGCTTTTAAAATGCATGTATTTTTTAATATTTTGCCTTTGAAAGGAAGGACTGCATTGATTTGAGGCTGTCTTTTATTTGGGTGAGTAGAACATACATCATGACTAAGAGCGATTAGTTGTGTGTTCTCAAAATAAAAGGCCTCGTGTTATTTATTCACTTCACTGCCACAGGAGTGTATGATGCTGTATAGGTGATTAGAATGAACATGCCACCAGAATCTTATAACTTACACAATGCACAGCAAGAGGTGACAAAAAAAAAAAAAAAAAGATAAATACAGGAAGCATCAGGGTTACAGTGGCAAGAGCTCATAAAAATGCTTTCATATACCAATAAAAGCTTTCACTTATGCCTCACATACGTTTCCTCACTGCATGTTGCCTGTGTGTCTTGCTGGTTATTTGATTTTTGGTTTTGTTAACGTATTCTACTCATAGATTTTGGCCCTGATACCGTTTGCTTTAAAGTTCCTTAAAGGAACTCCTAGTGATTTGAACAGTATTGGATCAATCTCAGTAAGCAAAGACTGTAGAGATGTGGTGATGAAGAAGCTGTCACTTCAAACTTCTTTTAAAAGGAAGGGGTTTGTGAGAATGGATAATGAAGTACCTGTAATTTTTGTTGTTCGTGTAGTAGGTGTAATATTATGGACAAAATAATGCATTCTTCCTCATAACTACCCAAATATAAAGTGGAAAGATTTGCTGGTTTTCCCCTTTTACTATCCCATTCTAAGTGTGTATCATTTGTCCAGAAAAATGTTTCCACAATGTTTAGATGATTGTTGTGAAGATATGCAATTGTTTTGGTTTTGTGGTTTTAAAAATTTTTTTCCTAGTGTATCATTCTCTTTTATATGTCCACCGGTTAGTAAAATGTTATTGTCAGTTATTGTTATGTCATAATTTTTTTGCTGTGGGTGAGTGCATGACTGCGTACGTATTTCTTGAATCCTATTGTTCCCCTTGTTTCAGTGATACTTTGTAGTAGATTCCTAAACGCTTAGTGAAGAACTCTGTTATTATTAGCCTTATGTATGGGGATTTTAGTCCAGTGGGACTGTCTTTACCCTTGCATCATAAGAAAGTTTTCAGCCATTATGTTTCAAATTGTTGCTTTATCATATCTATAGTATTATGTCTCCAGTTTTATGCCTCTTGCTTGTGTCCCATCTATTCACTTTTATCCTTCTGTTTCTGCCATATCTTTTTCAGTAATGTTGTAATTTCTTCTGAGTTTACAACATTTCTTCACTCTAAAGAGATCCCATTAGCTTGATGTGAACTTTTCTTAAAAGCTGAAAATCCTTTAGACTAATGTGCCAGCCTTGCCAGAACACATTCTCAAATGCATAGGGCAAACAGGATCCATGTACATTACAAGCTGTAAAATATGAAGAGAGGAGTTGACTTTGACATCAGTGTCTGAGTAGCAAATGGTAGAGTTTGCCTTGTAATGTGTATTTGTGTTTTAATCTGTACATGAAGCAGAGACACAGAAGTGGGCCTATTTTCCTTTCTACAGAAATGCCATTAATTTTCGGTTAAGTGAATTTGAGGGAGATCTTCCTTAACTATTCAGATGTGTAAATGTGCAGACATACAACTCAGGACAGCTGCAAAAATATCTGACTCTTTAAAATACTTTAAAACCCTAGTTATTTCTGTCTTTTTGGCCCCATGTAGAGATCCTTCAAAATATATCACTGCTGATTTTGTTGATGGTATATACCTAAGAAGCATCAAGCAATACAAAAAAACATTCAGTATCAAATAGAAACACATATGTTACAGAATGTAATTAAATTTATTCACCTGTTTATGTGAGTGCTGCACATGTTTGATGGGTATAACTATTTATTAAACAGCTTGCCCATGTGTTGCCAAATAGTGGATTAAATTCTAATAAGTCTGTGTAAGTGTCTCTATGCTCATGAATATGACATTTAGTCTATTTGCACCTTTCCAACTGGGTTAAAATATCAGAAAGATGTATTTTGGTAATATAAGTACCTCAATTCTTTTTGACATTATTTTCTGTAGCTCATTTTATATGCATATCTTTCTTTTATATTATCATCATGATAGTATTAATTTGGATGTGCAAATTAGCTCTTCATGATGTTGTCATGTCAGCATCTGGATTCAAGATGTGCTGTTTCATAAGCATCACATCCTATTGCGTTTCATCAGAGTCCCCCTTTTCTAATCTAATTATTCATAAGGAACCTTGGGGATTGTGCTAATGGGCATCTGAAGCTATAAAGAGTAATGAAAGTGGTTGTGTTACTGCTATGCAATTAAGTGTATACAGAATACCATTCATATAATTAAATTCAGATTTTTTTACCACTCTTTTTCTCCTTTATAGTACATCAGTTATTCCTCTGAAGTCAAAAATAATACCAATAGAGTTGAAGAGGTTTTTATGAGAGTTGTAGCATTTATAGTGACAAAAGTTGATTTTTGGCTTTTGTAATTAAAAGCTTCAGCAAATAGGGAGACAGTTTTATGATTTTTTAATGTTATTTTCATGTTTTATGTGAAAAGGTGGAGGATGTTTGTGATTGAGGCAGGATTTGATCTGCTGGGAAAGCAAGTTGAGCGTGTGGGTGTGTGTGCATGCTGTGTGTTTCTCATTTAATATTCTGTCCATTGGTTTGGTTGGGTACAATACATATAATGCTGCTGCTGGTGGTAATGTTTATCAGCAGTCATTGCAATTTGTAAGTTCAGCCTGACCTTTGGTCCAGGTTCAGTTTTCTGTCTTTGTTCATTTGGATTAAGTGTTTTGATGAATGAAGATAAAGTATTTAGATCAACTAGTCAATATGTTTTCTGCTGATAATTCCATATTAATAAGTGCTGATGGTTAGTATCTTTAAGGTCTACCGACAATCTGATTGAAATCAATGGCAGTTTTGCCTCATTTAGTTCAATGGGAGCAAGAATGAGTCTTTAACCAGCAGAAAATTATAAACACCAGTCTCTGTTCATGTGTCAGTCACTATGAACAAGAGTTTTTATGGTGCTGTCAGGCTGAAAAAAAATCTCTTCTTTTTTGATAACAAAGCTGCATTTAGCTGAAGTAATCCCAAGGTAGCCTGTTAGAGGTGTTCCAGCTTTGTTATTTTCAAACAATAGGGAATGTGGCCTCTCACTGATTCTACTTAAGTAAGTAGTTGCTGCTGCTTAAAATAGCTTGAGACTGCTGTGCAGCTGAAATTCTGCTGCAGACATCCTGCATTAACCTAGTTATCTCGGGTATTCATGTGAAATTGAGACTTTATTTTAGTTCTGCAGAGCACATGATATTAAATAGGTTGCGCAGTTCCTTTTTCCAGAACACCGGTGACAGCCATGATGTTCCATGCCAATGAAGAGGCCCAGGCATTGTGAAAGCATCCTCCATCCTCTTATCTTTGGTTATACACAGCTGATTGGCATCTCATCCTGTTCTGAGCTGCTGTAACCATAAAAATCCCACTAGCGTTTTAAAATTGCTCATCTGCCAAGTAACCTACTACAAAACTGAGGTAGCTTCATAAAACAACTCTTCCAGGGTATCCTCTTAGTTTCTCCCTGGGTACCCACCAGGAGAAATGAGCTGTGAAGTTTGAATGAGAGTTTAATAGGTCCAGGTCCTGTCTGACCAAATGACACAGTGGCTGAGGGGGACTGACAGTTTCTCTCTAATCATTGCTGTAAAAGGAAAAGGAAAAAAGAAAAAGGGGTAAAGAGCACAGAAAGCCTGATCTCTTGGCTAGATTTTCAGATTGCTTAGGGCTTTAAAGGTCAAACGCAACACCTTAGGTTAGTACCTCCTTAATTACTAGGAGACAACTTCAGAGCACAGGAATAGCCTGCTTTTGGCATTGCTCAGCAAGCATCTGCACTCTCCGTTAGTTCATGTTTTAAAATATTCTTGAAGTATGGCAGTATATTAGGAGGTCAGTAATCTGCCCTTGCAAAGACAAATAAGTTTTGCCTCCCAGAGACTGAAGTTACATTCATCTTACTTTCTGTACAAAATACTCATGGTGCTTGGTCATCAGTGATCGGCAAAGTCAGGTTAACACTGCCAGATTTTCTGTCATGATTAAGCATTCTGGTGAAATGGCTGGTAAATTTTCTGGCCATTTTCTTCAGCTGGCCATTGCTCTTGAATAAAATTAGACATTACTTTCACACACCTTCTAAGCATATTCTCTGAGATAAATGATGTGTCTGAAAATTAGCAAAAGAGAAAAGAAAACCTTAAATCCATTCAAATAGCCCTTTTTATTTGTTTGTGGTTTTCTTTTATTTTTATTTTACTGTGGTAAATTTTATATTTTTCTATTTTTCTCTCATAATTTGTGTTTTTCCATGTTATATTGACTTCCTTTGTTTACAGGCTAAAATCCTTAATTCTCAACTCTGTTGCTGAAATAGCATTTCCATTGGCTATTGCTTCCTGCTCTTCCAATTTCTTTTGCATATTTGTGTTTTTCTATGTAAATATGAAAATAATTGTTCAGAACAATTTAGAACAGTAAAAAATCTGATTTTGTGATCCTGTCTAGTGTGTACATATCTTTAATCATCCAAATAATCTTAGTCAATGGACTGTGTTTCTGGATGCTTACCTAAAAACTCCTCTCCTTGGTTGTTGCTTTGTTAGGCTTGTGTAGCAGCCTGGAGCTTGCTGCCCGAGGCTGCTTGTGAGAAAGTTTTCTTTCTCATGTAAGTTATGAAAAACAATAAGATAAGCACCTGTTGTTTTCCACAGCTGTTGTGGGTCTAGGCATGGTATGGTTTGAGTTGGGTGGTGTAGAACCCAGCCAACCATACTGGGGGGTGATTGGACATGAGCGAATCAGCTACCTGGGTTTGTGCCTTATAAAAAGGGAATAGGACAATAAACGGAGCTCGCCCTCTGCTCTGCTGCAGACCAAGCTGTGTTGCCGTGTCCTTATTGCGCTATTGCAACAGGCTTGACTTAAATAATATTTTGTTCTAGCACTTTATATGCAAATTATTATCTTGATGATCCTCGAGTTTAATTCTGTGCAAATCAGATGAGGGTGGGTGTTGCTGCCTGTTTTTCACTGTCAAATCAGATTCTGTCTCTCCTTTTAAAGCCAGTTTCCACATAAAAGTTCAAATCCCTTAGATAAAGAATATGCTCATTTACAAAGATTATAATTGATTTTTTGGCCCTGTTTTTAATACTCTGCACTGTAAATGACATCCCAGTGGAGAATAATCATCATACAGATGTTTGAAAGTTCCTTCCTGCCGAGTATGGTAATTGTAGTCTATAAAGTGTCATCAAGCTGCACATTGTTTCTGTTTAGTACAAGGCAGTTTCTCTGAGCTTTGTATAGTTTTGCTGGCCTCTTTCCTTCATTATTTTACCAGCTGGATAGTAAATTTTGTCAGTTAAAAAAAAATCTAGAGTTGGAAATTTTTTTATGTGGTTCATAGTGTCCTGCTTCCTTTTACCAAAAAAATACAGATTTTTGTATGGTTTGATTATAACTTTCTGAAGCTATCAGTATGCTTTTAGGTCCAACTGGTCACATACTATTCTGACATCTTTTGAAAGGCTCTTTATCTCACATCATCAGGAGAAACATTAGTACAACAATAAATTTCTTTTCTCATAATAGGGCCTATATGATAATGATTCTCATTTGTCTTATTTCTGAAAAAGGAATATTTTAGTTACTGCTTGATGGTTGGATGTTTATTGCAGACGGTTTACCAGGGTATACAATCAGCAGTGGGATGGAAGTGGGCAGATAGAAGAGTCTCCTCTATTGAAAGGAGCTCAAAATTATGTGCAAAATTACTGAGAAAAGAAGCTTTGCAGCCTCTTTCAGCTTCCCTGTGTGAGTGTACTTGGGTACAGGTCAAATTCTGTGGTCCTTAATGAGTGTTGAATTGTGCCTTCAAAACTCTGGTAGGTACTTCCCTCTGGTAGGTCAGTTTAGCCTAAAGTAGTGTGTGCCTGTCTTTCCTCATGTTTTTTTGCAAGGATTTTTTGCCTTAAATAATCTAGGAGTTTATAGGACTTCAGAAGAGAGATGTATAGAATTTTCAGGCCTTGGCTGCTTTCTTCAGGCCTCCACTCTAAGAACGGAAGACTGAAATAAGGGCCAGTTCTCTTTATAAGACTCTGAGCTAGCACCCATGATGATTTTTTTTTTTTTTAAGTAAAAATTATATTTTTCCCTTGCATGCTTTGAACGCCTTGTCTCAATATTGAGGAAGCACATCCAAATTTGGCATGATATATTATTTAAACAGTTTCCTGTTGATTCCAATTGAAGGTCACTCTAATAATGTAAGTCCATGTTTTGCTTGAAGATCAAGGAGGCTCAAGAACACTCTCATGAATGGCTAACAGACAATAATTTGTCGTATATTCTAAGGCATCAGACTGAGATTTAGGAGGTTGACTTGATCCTCTCTGAATGACAGCATCCTGAGGAAATAATTTTCTTTCTCCCATCTTTGTTTTCTATCTGTGAATCAAAATGATAATGTGATGCATCTCTTCCTTCATGTCTAGGTTCTTTTTAGTGTTTGGGAATAAGAAACACATGACAGCTATGATCTGGAGAAGGCCATTGTGAAATAATTAAAATAGAATAGACTACGTAAGTTGGCCATTTGAAATGGCCATCTAGTCCAACTGCCTGACTGATTCAGGGCTGACCTGGAGTTAGAGAATATTGTTAAGGGCATTGCCCAAATGCCTCTTAAACACTGCCAGGCTTGGGGCATTGACCACCTCGCTGAGAAGCCTGTTCTGGTATTTAACCACTCTCTCAGTAAAGAAATGTTCCCTATTGTCCAGTCTGAACCTGCCCTGATGCAGCTTTGATCCATTCCTACATGTCCTGTTACTGGATGCCAGGGAGAAGAGATCAGCACCTCTCTCTCCGCTGGCTCTCCTCAGGAAGCTGCAGAGGGTAAGGACGTTGCCCCTCAGTGTTCTTTTCTTCAAACTAGACAAGCCCAGAGTCCTCAGTTGCTCCTCACAGGCTATTCCTTCCAGCCCTTTCAATGGCTTTGTTACCCTGCTCTGGATGCATTCAGTGACCTGAACACCTTCTTAAATTGTGGGGCCCAGCACAGCACACAGCACTCCAGCTGTGTGAGGTGAGGCCACACCACCACTGAGCACAGCAGGACAGTCACCGGCTTTGACCAGCTGGTTGTGCTGTGTTTGATGCACCCCAGGATGGATTTGTCCTCTGGGCTACCACGGCCACTGCTGGCTCACATTGAGCTGCTGTCAGTCAGCACCCCCAGATCCTTCCTGCAGGGCTGATCTCCTGCTGCTCCTCTCCCCATTTGTACTTGTGCCTGGATTTACATGGTCCTTCATGCACAATCTGACATTTTGACTTCAGAAATTCCATCCCACTCATCATAGCACAATGCTCCCATTTATCTAGATCAGTCTGCATGGTCTATTACAGAAATCCTCCTTACTGGTTGTGGTGTAAAGTGTGTAAGGTGTACTTGATATCTACAATCTACTTCATATGGTACTGCTTTACAGTGGACCGTCCTGTTAGTGCAAAGCACGTGTAGAAGCAAACCTCTTTCTCCAAAGAATTAGTTGCTAATTATGCAAGTGCATAGAAAGGTATTAAACTAAAAACACCAGGTATTTGATCTGAGGTGGTATTCCTAGAAAAGTACAGTGCCATGTTGTTTTCTGAAGTAAAAAGGTTTTTTTTGTTACTTTGCTGGTAAATATTGCATTACTAAGGGATAGCAAGGTAAAATAAAAACGTTGTAGAGAGCCAGCTTCTTCCAGGGTTAGGAAGTGGTTCCAGGGTCTGCATCTGTCCCCTTCAGTGCAGTGTGAGGCCTGATGGCAGCTGTGAGTTGGTGCAGGCGTGGGTAAGACAACATCTTTCTCCACTCAACCAGTCTTTGGCAAGTTTTCCAGCATCTGCTCTGTGTTTCCCACTTGGGTAATAGTACTTTCTTCCTTATCACGGTCCTTTGAACAACTAACCAGTGTGTTTCTCCACTGTTTTGCCTTGGAGAAACCTGTCAACACCTTTTCTCTTCATTCTGTATTTAATGGATCTGTCAACATTGCTTAATGGAGGATGGTGAAAAGGTATGTTTTGTTGTTAGCTCTGAACGTGGCAGTGTGTCCTGACAGCAGCAATGTCTTGGGCACAGCATCATGCTGTTGTTATATTGGCTCTGATGCCAGTTCAGTCAGTTCAAGCTCAGATACTCCTCTGCAGTGCTCTTTTGCGATGCATAAATACACCATCATGCAAACAACATTTCAGAAGCATCTCAACTACATATCCATAATTTATAATTATAGTGGGATTAAAATAGACATGAGGCTTCAGTTGGCTTCATGTCTCAGAAGTGCTGTACTGCAGCAAAGGCTGCTGTGCTTTGAGAGCACAGCAATAATTACTGTGGACTGTGTTTTAACAACCAACGATGATTGCGAGGCACAGCTTCAAGAATACTGCAGGAGGTTGGAAGCCTTGCACTTCCATCAAGGGCTTAGGTGTCTAAATGCTGTCTATGTGGGCTGCAAATCAGCAGCTCTTGAGCAATACAGCTTCAGGAAGCATGACCTTGGGGAAGGTGCCTGTGGGTTCGTGAGCCATCACCATATGCTTTGAAGCCCCCCTGATTTGCGGAGTCTCCCAAGAAAATTCCTCTAGGTCTGTCTTCGTACAGGAGACAGAAATATGATTAGTGATGTTTATTTTTCCAGATTATTTTGGTTTTAGCTTTTCAGTTTTAATGATAGGGTGAAAAATACTATATTTCGCATTTAACCTTTTGTTAAAGAAGGACTGATTTTGCTTAGTGTTAAAACATGATAGGTTTGAAGCTTTGAAGTCTGTGTTCCACAGCTGTAAACGCACTGGGAATGATCTGATTTCCCACTTACAATATTGCATTTCTAGACTGGAAAGAGTTTTTAGGACTGTTTTACATAATGGTTGGGTTCTGTACATGCTGCTACATTCCAAAGTAGGAAAAAAATCAGAAACTGCCTGACCAGCAAGCAGTTCCATTTTAAACATTGTCCATAGCATTTGTAATATATTCTGCTCTAGTCCTGTTATGTAATTGATGTCCACTGGGAATATCCCAAAACAGGGATGTTTATTTCCTGAGGCTCTTAGCAGTGTTTGAAGTTTCTTTATCAGACACAGACTGGGGAAAGGTGCATTGATTTTTAATGTCTTCTGGTCTTTAAGTAATTTTTTAAATGAGTAATTATAGAAATATGATACATTTAAACTTGAAGGCAAATTTAACATTGCGTTTTGCACACTCCAGCTATCTAGAATTCAATGTTTCAGGGTCAGGAGTTCGTCTATTCCTGACATAATAGGGTGATTTAGCATGCTCTTAATTTGAAGCACGTGAGTAATCCCATCTTTCCTCACATTTATTCAGTTGGATACACACGTGTGTGAATATATATGTATATATGTATATATGTATATATGTATATATGTATATATGTATATATGTATATATGTATAGGTAAAAACTAAAGACTTTGCCCTTTCATGAACTGAATCTTATGAAATGAGCTTTTAGACCGGTGTAAAGTTCTGTAAGCCTTTTTTTAAAATCATTTTTGCACTCATATCTAATTTTAAAGGAGTAGGGTGATAGTAAAGCTGATACAGTTATCCTGTTCATTTCTAGACAAGTTTGGGAGCAATCATTAGTGTTCAGTCAGTAACAGTGACCCATGTTAACACCAAAAATATCTTTTTTCTTGGGATCACAATATAAACTTGCTGAAGAGATCTTGATGCAATCAAGAGCTAATTGCATGCTCTTTGAGCTTGGCTTTAATTTACACACTTAAACCAGCCACACTACCTGAATAATTCTGAGAGGACATAAACAGTGATTTCAAGGGATGCTTAGAATGGAGCTAATATATTATGATGTGCATGATCTTCATCAAAGAAGTATTAGGCATTCCCAGAAGTCCCAGAGTTATATGATCTTGTGACAGACCCAGAGGCAAATTCAGAATTGTCAGCTGAATTGCCTTTGGAGCCTGCCAAGCAAACAGATGCTAATGTTAGTTGAGTATCTACATGGCTTGGCATGGAGCTCCCATGACAGGCAACAAGCCCTGTGTGTGACCTTAGCTTGCTGGTCCACTGCTGGGAATCACAGAGGAGATGTCTAGTGATGTATAAGTTAGAGCTGTGTGTTGCTCACAGTATTCAGATATGGTTTAGTTGGATCTTGATGAGAAGATTTAAATGCTGCTATCTACCCTTTTGGGTTACAACTGAGAAAAGCAAACACAGTTTGTTTTCCCTGTGCTAGTTCTACAGGCTTATAGAGCTCCTTGTATGCTGGCAAACCCCAGCCTCTGCCAGCTGCAGAAGAAAGCCCTAATATAATCTGGCATAGGGGAGTGTGAGTGTTTCTGTCTGTGTGCCACACTGTTTCCTGTGAGCTGCAGTCAGTTAGTATGTCAGTCTGGGTAAACTGGATATTTGGGAGCACAGGGACCAGCTGGCAGAGAGAGGTCCATGCCCATGAGGGCGACATTCCACGGCTTCAAACTACAGTGGCCATGTGTGTGCTGTCTGTTGAGAAGTGGCCCTTCCTTGTAGCCTCTGAGCCAGAGTGGTGTTTGGGGGAAAGCAATTTATCATAGCCAGAAGCCTATCAAGGTCCTCTCTTTAGCAATTTAAGAGTGTGAATCAAAGAGCTGCAAAGCCCAGGAATGTCCTGGAGCTCTTCATTTGCTAGCACAGATAGGGCTGTTGTGTCTCTGCCTGCTTTGTCATCACTCTGCTCTGAAAGACTCTGGCTCTAGTCCAGCTTCTAGCTCCAATCCTTCATGATTTTTTAGATTCATCCCCTCACTTCATCCAAAAGCCTACTCACTGGGCTTCTTCTCCCTGGGTGCACTCTCTTGTGAGGCTTTGTTTGTTGGGACTCCATCAGTATATTCATTTAGCAACATGCATACTCATTTGAGCTGAATATAGGAACATTTAAGTCTCTAGACAAGTGATTAAGAGCTTTATTAAATAGAAATGTTTTGCTAAGCCACAGACTGGATTATCTGTCCCTTAGTATGTGTATAATCAAAACTGCTTCTCTGATCTTGGATAAAAACTCTGGAAGACCTGTTTCATTTTTTTCCTTTGTATAAAATGGGAGTGCTGACATTTCTTCGCAGACTTCCTTGGGTTGCTGTGGAGTTTAATGCCCGGAAAGTGCTTTGAACATAAGAACTGCTGTGACAGAATTACTGAGAGCTTTGCTTCTGGAATTTAATTGCTCAGTTAAGGAGGGAAAGAAAAAAAGTTCAGAACCAGCTGGCAGTGAAATTCTATTTAAGCTTGTATGTAATGTATGGAAATAACATTCATATTGAATCTGGTTCTTGAGGATTGTATTTTAAATTGTGGGTGATTTTTCATTAGTCTTTGATATATTTTAAGTTAATGATTTTCCTTTAAAATTCTAAATATGGGTGGGGTTTTTTGTCCTTGTTTTATAATAGGCTTTTAGCAAAACTTGATGTCTTCTTATTGTAGATCATTTGCAATTATTATGCACAAGCATTATCACTTCTGTCTTTGAAAGTAAAATTAGTATATATTAATAATTTGTAGGCTTTCCATATTTGGCTTTTATTTGCTCCAAAATGAAGGGTGAGGTTCAAGGTCTTTGTGCTCTCAATAAAACCCCGTTGCCTAGCATTTTTAACACTTGGCAACACCATTTCTAATCTGTCTGTAGCTGGCAGGCAGGCTGTGCAGCTCCTCAGTGAGAAGTACTATGGAGCTGAGCAGCAGCTCCCAGCTCAAGGAGGCTTCCTTCTGTGGGTACCAGTTTAAACCCCACTCTGGAAATTGTAAATGCATGATGTGATGCCCATGGCAATTTTTTCTCTTTTGTCCTTTAGTGTGGGTTGGTAAGAGGAGTGGACTGGCACGTTTTCTAAATGTGCTCATGTTTATCAAGTGAAGTGTTTCAAGCCTGTTACTGAGTCCTTAGCTTAGATGAGGGTCTCATCTGTCAGCAAAGAAAGAAAGAAAGAAAGAAAGAATGATCTGGCTGCATTTTTTTGTTTTTCCTTTTTTTACCGCTCTCCCCCTGAAATCTTGGAAGAGTAAACAACTAGCATGTGTTACACAGTGTAAGCTGTGAAGAAGATTTGAGTAAATGTGAAATTTAGAAGCTTTCTGTGCATATTTCCATCCTAAAATAGAGATTGAACTGCAGTGTTTTCTTAGTTTTAAGCATTGCTTGTAAGAATAGATACAGGCAGTGTTACCAAATGGCTTTGATTTACCGAGGGTGAAAGGCTTTCTAGCCTGTTGTGTTCAGTTTGTTCAGGCTGAACAGGATGGAGGGATCAGTGCTTCTCAGGCTTGCTCTCTTTGGCCATCCCCAGGGGCTGAAGTGCCTGCTGGAAGCAGGGCTGGAGCAGCCCCTGCATTGGCTGTTAGTGCACAGCACGGAGAGGCTGCTCAGGTACTGCGGGGGATGCAGTGCCTCCACTGGGGAGCCCCTAAAGAGGTATTAAAAGAAATCGTAGGAAGCTTTTTATCAGTCCACTGAGTGTTTCAGATTAAGAAAGCACAAAGTGGTGCACTTAGTGACTTCAGCAAGGATAATTTTAATGTTAATTAGCCATTCTGCCTTTGTAACCTCGCTGGTCTAAGCGGGTCACCTTGAACATGAAGACACTGAAGTGCATGTAAGCTGTAGCCAAATTTTTGAGAAATGTGCCCTAATTTTCAGCTACACCACATCTGACAAATGTTCTTTGACCTTGTTTGCTACTGAAGCGGTGGGAAACTTTCCACTTACCTCAGTGGGCAGAAGGTCAAGTCTCTTGGGCCTCTTGTCCTGGAGGCCTTGTACTCTGAAGGTGGGAGATGGGTGCCAGAACCTCTGAAATAGGGACTTTGAGCTTTTAAATTAGAAATACATATATGGGAGGGTCAGTTTATGAAAAACTGAATCTCAGTGTCTTGCATTCAGTATAAAGTGTTGTTTTTAGCACAGAACACTGAACCCAGATAAGCTATTTTACATATTTGTCCTGTAAGCAATTTTTTCCAAATTGACTTTGCTCTAATAGTTGATTTTTCTAATTTGAGAAATATAGCTGGAAATTAGCATGTGATTAAAAAGCTGTTGAAAAAATTTTCTAAGCTCTTAAAATAAATACATACAAAAATAGTGGAGGAAAAACCCAACTCTATTACAGCTCCAGGCTAGGAAGAATAAATCACAGTGGTCATAGGTACTTATAGAGGAGGTAAAAATTTTGGGTTTGCTTTTTTTAGATTCCATTTCAAGTAAATTTTTTCTTTGAGTGAGCACTGAACATGTGTTCAGATGTTCTGCAGGGGAAGGTGTTTTCCTTGGTCCCTGAGGATGTAGGGATGCACAGATCTGTGAAACTCAGCAGTATCATGCTGGTCTCACGATGATCTACATCTGATGCAGACCACCGAGGTGTGTGCAGCATTTGTAAAATCCAAAAGTTGGAAATCAAAGATGAAGAAAAGGCAGAGATTAGCTCAGTGTTTGCCAGGATTTGAAGTCAGAAAATCTGTTGCTTCCATTTTTTTTTTTTTTTTTTTTTTTTTAACTTTTATTTACTAATCTGTAGCTGAAGTGGTCATGTTTCAAGGAGCCTTTCAAGACCTGTTCAGCATTCAACTGTGTGATTTGGGATTTCATGTCAAGAAGAGGTAGTTGTACTCAGGAAGAAAGGTGATATTTAGCCAGGTAAACCTTGTTCTTGTATGACAAGATCAAATAGGGCTATTTGGTTTTTGCCCTTGATATATATGCCCTTGTTAGCAAAGAAGCTATGCGAGGTGCCAGTTAACAAAATAACTACATGAAGTGTAGTGGTTGCCCATCCCTGGATTTCATTCTAATTGATCACCTTATTTCACTGATCCCTGAAGCACTTCCACTGTTAGCAGCATCTATGTTCAAAGTTTGCCATGGCCAAAATCAGCTTCCTCAATGTTTTTTGCATTGCCCCTACATGTGAATGGAGCAAACATTTGCCATTTTTCAGCATGAACTTCATCAGACTTTAAGGCCATAGTAAATGAGAAGAAAATCAAGTGATAGGTTTGCCAGCTTTACAAATAATCACAGGGATAAAGGAGCAGATAGATCCATCTTTTCAAACTACTTCTTTTCTGTTGTAGCATTTTCTTCTACTCTTCCATTCTTTCTTAAGCTCTTCATATGTGCATATAGTCTCTCAGGTGTGTCCTTTTGCACCCTTCCTCATGCTCTTGCTCTTTTTAATGTCTGCATGTTCTCGCCTTCTCTTTGCCATCTCATGCATCCTTGTGCTCCCTCTTTGTCTGATTTGTCCTTCTCATCTGGCTACTCAGCTGTGTGCTCATACCCTGTGTTGTTTTGGTGCCTTGGAGAAGTGATCGGGCAGTTTGTATGTAGGTCAGTGAATCTATATCTGAGTGATGTGTTTTAGTGGTTTAGGGGTTACAGTGGTAGTGCTGGGTTGATGATTAGACTTGATGATCTTAAAGGTCTCTTCCAGCCTTGATGATCCTGATTCTATGATTCTGTGTCTTGTCTGCCCAAGAGGTGTGTTGGTTGTTAGCATTCAGGTGTGTTGGTTGTTAGCATTAAGTATCTGACCCAACCAATGTGTACAGTGTGATGTGGAAGAGTTGCCTTGTGCTTATGTGAGTTTTGAGAATGGTTTCTGATGTCCTACAATCTCTGGATCCAAGATGGTGAATAACACTGCTGTGAACCCAAGTAAATGCACTTTACAGAGACTGTTACTTCTAGCAGGAAATTTTTCAGTTGTCTCTGCCAGCTGTTTGAGAAAAGAAGGATTCATCTGACCTTCATACCTTTGAGGTTTTGCTTACTTTATTTTCTAGCTGTTTGAGGAAACCTTTGAAACTTTAGCTTTTAAAAAGGTAGCAAGCTTTTTCAGTCCCTCCTGTTTTTTCTTTCTTAGTCTGGACTAAATTCTGACAGCTCAGCTCTTTGTAATGGCCTTCCGTTCACTTGAGATACTGTATTACTGCTCCTCTTTTATTTGCCATTTGTCCTTTTGTTTTATGGTTCTCTTTGTTGCAAGCTTCTTTGTTGTTTCTTCCAGATTATGCTCCTCAGGGACTTCTGTATCAGTATGACTGAACATTGCTTGCAGCCATGCCAGATTGTGCTGTGATCTTATTGGATTTCACAAATCAAGGTTAGGCCAGGTCAGAACTTGGTTGAAATAACGTAGACTACAAGATTGCCTGCTAGCCACTGGGAACACACAACAAAAACCTGACCCAGATGCTGATTCAGTCATCTCAGGCTGGCAGTGTTGCTGTGCTGACTGCAGTGGGTGTGATATTAATGAGAAGTTCTGACCTGTTCTGGCTGGTAGGATTTCACAGCTTTTTTTAGAGGAGAGTACCAATGTTAATTCCGGTGTTCTGTCCCATTCCAAATCCTTTAATTCTCTATCAGGATTACACTGGAATTCAATTGAAGATTATATTCTCTGATCTTCTTTTCCCTCTACTGTTGCGTGATGTTTGCCCTCAAAACTTGCTGTGCTATTCAAAAAGCTGCATTTCTGTGCTGGGTGAAATAGTTCTGAAATTTTCTTTGCTTTCCTGAGCTTCTGAAGCAAAATTAAGTATACTAGGGTCTTCAGATGAAAGGTTCTAAAAAGACAGAAATTTTTAGTAAGAGTAACACACTGAAAATAACAGTTGAGCTTTTCTTAGAGTTGCCTGAAGTTTCTGACCAAAAGACTGAATGAAGATGTGTAGTATGTTCAGACTTTGCTTCACTGAGTGTATATTAAGTGGAAAATGGCGTGCCATTGTGCTAGAGTGCCCCAAAAGGATGGGAAGATTGATTATAAAGATAAGGCTTTTCCAGCTATTGTAGAGGTATTTGGACCTGTTTGTGTTCTATAAGGTTTTTAATAGCTTATTCCTTAAAATTAAGCCTACAACAGGCTAGCAAGTGAACATCAAAGAGAATGTAATGGTGTGAAATAAAGGCCAGAATTAACTTGGGCAACCTTTGTTTCATCCCTGCACTGTGCCTGAGGTTGCACTGTGCCTGCTCTGCTGCTGGAAGGTTCAGTTCCCTGCATCCATGCTGGAAAAATATTCATGCAGTTGAGGGAAGAGCAGTACAATCAGCTGGATATGTCTTGATGTGCACAGATGTACAGTGATGGGCTTAGATCTGTCACAAAAAGCAGCAGCCATTAACAACATAGCCATTGAGAACATTTAAGGAGTGTAAATTGTGAAGCTGCAGAGGAGTTGGTGAGGTATGACAGGACAGGGGTGACTAGGAGTCAGGGAGTGAAATAGTTTATGCTGGGTCAGGAAAACCTTCATGTCAGTTTAAGCTAGAGAGTAATGTGATCTCTTTCTGTGAATACATAGAATAAGTTTGGGGATTCAAGTCTGTAATGCATTGTATGTGCTGGAACAATTTGCTGTGGCTGGATGTGGACCAGATAATCAGGTGTTTACACTGCTGGAGTATTTTCATCTTTTGAACGTGTTGGGTTTGCTTTTGTCAGTCAGCATCTGTGTTTTGAGACAAAATGTTAAATATCTTGACTTTTAAATCCAAGTTTACATACATTTCTGCATAGACAAAATGGGAAATTTAAAATTGGAGTAGGAAGATTAAGGTTGGATAAAAGTTGGGATTTTCAATTTGATTGGAAACGTTTGGCCGTTGGCATTGAGGTTGCCCATAATTATTCTTAATAGGTAAATTATCTCTGTCTCTGATAATCCTAATTATTAGTGCAAAGCTTGGCACTGCCAGCAGAGATATGGAAGGTGTAGTGCAGGAGAAGGCTGGAAGGAGTCTTTCATCTCTGCCATCCCTTGCCAAGGGCTTACTGTACATGCAAATTCATCAGCTTTTCCATTGTGGTGCATTTATATATCCTGGAAAGGGTGAAATCTGGGAGTTAATTGCTCTGTACACTCAAGGGGCCATTCTGCAGGGGGAGAATCTGTAGGATTGGGACAGTAGTGGCTGATGTTGCTGCAGCATTAATAAATATGTAGGGGAATGTCCTGCAGAAGAATATGAAGAGCTTTGTTGATTGATTCTGTCCTTGCCTCCTCTGTCTTAGGAAGAGCCAGCCTGGCTAATCCTTTGTAAGAAAACAGCATGACTAATGTTCACCTGCTGAACAGATATGCTGGATAAATTTTTTTTTTTTTTTTTTTGGGGGGGGGGAACAGATGGCTGTTGTTTTCAACTGTTATTTACAGGATCAATAAAAGTGATTTTCCAATTCAAGGATAATTTTTTATCAACAAGCTACAGAGCCTGTAAGGTCATAATATTGTATCTGCTCTTTTTCAGAACAAGTTAATTTAAAGATGATAGGTAGTTTCCAGCTCAGGATTAGTTTTTCTAACAGAAAGGAGAGGTGTATCTGGAAGAAACACCTTGGGAGAGAGTGAGAATTTTTGGCAGAACAACATAATTGCACTCTGCCCACAGTAGTTTTCTTTAAACAATAATCACTTAACTGTGCATGATATTTTAGTGACAAATGCAATATAATAAGACAATGCAGAGCTGTTTTATTATGATCCCAGTGCAGTTACTGTTGGAGCCTTTGCAAATACTCCTGTGGACTTTACTGGGCATTGGCTGATGCCCTCTGTAAAATGCAGTGTAGCATTTTATGACCATTGTCACCATACAGAAGAATATCTCAGGATGTTGTGGAAGTACTCCAGGCCAGTAGCAAGTGTATTCACACATCTGTGTTCAAATGCCACTCATTCCTTTTGCAGGATTCCTTATTTTATCTGATTGTTTTGTGACCTGTAGAGAAGTCTTATATACATGACTCATACACAGACATCTACACATATTTTAGTAGATACTATGTTCCTCCCTCTGCATTTGCCCTTCTTGCCCTTTGCATGTTTCAGGGAAGAGTCTCAGTTTAAAAGGAGTGTCAGTGTGACACTTCTGCAGTTGTGCCTCTGTTATTGGGGTGAGATACATCTTTCAGTGGATAAAATCATGAAGGTAGCATTTTATAAGCAGGTGACCACACCTACTAGTAGTATGAATTCTACAAGATAAGAAAATAGCCAAGAAGTGTTCTTCCGTTCAAAGCAGTATGAATGAATTTACATGCCAGAAAAATTGATTAGATTTTTAGATTTAAAAAAAAAAAGTCTATTTCTTTTGAGATCAAACTCAACCCATCTCAAGCCCCAGAGCATCACTGAGAGACCCCAGAGTCTCTCTGCTTTTCCTGTACTTTAGTAAGTTTAGGGTATCACATACTATATTTGCAGTTTGTGGAAGTCCATAAAACTCAAATGCCACTACCTTTGAGAACCTTTGGGTTCAGACCCAAAATATTTTAAGTCATTTTTCTCAAAGTCTACACATCCATTTATGATTCTCCTTTCCTCCTTTATATGTGGAGTAGTGGAGGAAAAAATGAGGAATGTTGGTTTGATTTAGAAGAATTTGATGGTGAAGATTTGTTTAAAAAAAATAAAAATATATTTTTCTTTACTGTGGTTGGAGTAAGATTTTCCCTTTTTAGATGGTAAATTGTTTATAATGTTTGAGTAAGAATCTGGCTTTTGGATGGCTGTGTTGCTGATGAGAGCTACTGGCAGTAGAAGCTTTCTAACACTGAACTGCTAGTTTATTGAAAGTATAATAGGAACAGATGTTTTCAATTCAGAAAATGTATCAAGTAAATAGTACATCCACTTGCTATTTCAATTCCTTTGAATTTTTTGTGAACTCATTTGGGGCTAGGTTTTCAAAAGAGCTTAGCCCACTGTCACTTCATTGTTCTTACTATAAACTGGTGGATGATGAACGTGTTTGGAAACTGCAGCTTTATATGCCTAAAGGGGAGCTCCTAACTACTGATGCTTCTAAAATCTGGCCCATGTTTCTGATGAGTGAATGCTGATCATTATAGAGGATTCATACATGCAATCTCTGAGTAATACCCTGCATTTGCCTGTGATTGTATATATGATGGTTTCTTAATTTACTATTGCACTAGGCATTTTAATTTAAATTATGCTAATAGTGTAGGATTAAGTGTGGATTATGATTCTAGCGTGTACTGTCATTCAAACAGAAGAACCAGTACTTTAGCTCCTACAGACTGTTTCTCCCTTTCATCCTGATGTGTAGCAATTTGTGCTCAAGACTGGCCTCAGGTTTTGATGAGGTTGCTTGTTTAAACTGGTGGAATTGCTTAGGGAAAGGCAGTTGTTGAAAATTAGAAAAAGAGAGACTGAGATCTTTCTAGTCTTTTGATGACACATTTTTATGGTGCTGAAATGATTTTCTGAAAACAGTGATTTGAATGGGCTCTTGCCAGCCCTACACAGTGAACGGTTCTGGTTTTGCCTTCATTCCTCAGTGGTACAACAGGCTACATGTACTTTGCTTTTGCACTTGACTCAAACATGTATTTGAGAAAACTAGTGCTAGGGGGTTCTGTTAAAATCATCATAAAGGTTGCAGAATAAGTAATACATGCAACAGGACTGATGTTATATTGGTCCTTGCTAGAGGAAATAGCAGGAGGGCAGTTTTGTTGTTATTGCCAGAAAAAAAAGCTTTATAGCTGCCCGAGATGGCTCTTCTTGAAGCATAACCTCTCCAGAGAGCTCCTCCTCTCCCAGACTGCAGATGTGCGGGAAACACAAATTCGCCTCGCTAATGTTTGCTCTTGTTTCATTGTGTAGCTGTCTTAGATGGTAATGGCATGCAGCCTGTTTGCATTAGTGAATTCATCTGTATTCCTTCAAATCCCTCATTTGTTGCATTTTTTGTGGAGTGCCTGGTATTTCTCGTGGCTTTGTGTTGTAGCAGCAGTCTAAAATTTGCCTTTTTTCTCTTTTTTCCTCCAGCTGATATTATTTCTACAGTTGAGTTCAACCACACTGGAGAACTGCTGGCTACTGGTGACAAGGGGGGTCGAGTTGTTATATTCCAAAGGGAACCTGAGGTATGTGAACTGGTAGTCCTTAGTAACTTGATAAAACCTGGCTCAATTTTTAATACTTGAATTGAATTAGCAAACTTGTTTACAATCTCAACATTCAGTAAAACACAATGTCACCTGTTTAGAGAGGAAGTGAAAGAGGATAAGGGTTTTTAACTCCTAAGGTTTCTGTCCCAGACAAAAATGCTTCAAAGCTCCAAAATAAGAAAAAAGAAGGTTATTTTTATTTTACTTCTGCTTTGTTTTAATAGCTTTTCCCTGATGATAGAACCATTCCATTTAAAACAATACCTTCACTTTGATACCTTTATGTATTACTTGTAAATTCCATCCATTTGCAGAGTCTTGAGTGGAAATCTTTCATGAATTATTGACATTTCTTCCAAAATTCCATTATTAAATGTTTCAATACAAGAAATTTCATTCTCATTGAAACAAATCTGTCAATATCATGTTTTAAATGAGAAATTAAATTGCATTTTCAATATTTTTATTTTTATAAGGCTGCTTATACACCTTTCTTAAGAGATGAAGATACATTGCTGTCATAAACCACATGTTTTTGTTATTCTCATTCTCCATAGAGTAAAAATGAGCCTTACAATCAGGGGGAGTACAATGTTTACAGCACTTTCCAGAGCCATGAACCTGAATTTGATTATTTGAAGAGCTTGGAGATAGAAGAAAAAATAAACAAGATCAAGTGGTTACCGCAGCAAAATGCAGCTCACTCACTTCTATCAACAAATGGTAAGATTGATGAGAGTATGCAGGACATAGCAATATTTGCTTTAGTGTGCTTTAATGCTGACAGTATATATTTGTTCATTTTAATCTACTGTTTTAGTAATTTCCTCTTTCAGAGTTTACCAAGGCTGTCATACTGCCTCTGATATCTGTTGTTTGTATATTTTATTCATAGAATCATAAGGTTTTTCCAGCTGATTATTCATAGACATTTAGAGAGCTATCCATTTTTCTATTATGCAATGCTGTCCTGAAATAGATCTTGTGACAAAGGCATCGCCTTACTCAGCAGCTTGTGTTTCATGGGAAATTGAGAATTTTTCCTGCTATATTTGTCATAACTTTTATTATTTGTAGATGTGTAAATGATTGTAGGTGAGAGAGATGAAATTCTTTTTTTTTTTTCATTCATTATCATCAGAATAGTTTATTGAAGTTTTAAAGAGGTACAAAAATCTTTGGAAGTCAGTAGGAATAATAATAGGATATTGATACTGACTCATATTTCTAATGTGTCTAAGGCCTGTTGATTAAAGAAGGCAGTATTATTACTAACAGGGGAATGCAGATGTGAAATAATAAGAGGAAGAAACTGCATGTAGCCTAACATGCACAGCTGTCATTTAGGAAGCATTTAGACACCCACAACCTTTATTACTGCAGATGATGCATGAGACATGGTTTTAAATTTTAGATCTAATGGTAATCAGAAAAGAATTTTTTCTTGTAGAAGTTTGAGCATAGTTGGGAATTGCTGATTAAAAATAGTGTCATCTTGTCTTTGGGAATTGACACTTTTGGACAAAGTGATTACTTTGAGTTAAAATATATAGCATTAAATAATGCTGAATTAATGAAAAAATAATCCAAACTAGACAGTAATTTTTAATATTTTGTAGTTTCTTTTACTTAAAATTGTCTTTGACTTTTTGGGGGGACTGTTAGTTATTTGGAATGAAACATACCTGTTACAGAAAGGTGATTTATGTTCCTTTAATGATTAGTCAGCTTATTATGAAATTTAGGAGTTTACTTCTTCTCTTCTCCTTTGGCCGAAATATCCCTCCTTCTTCAGATAACTAAGAATGGCTTCTTCCAAGTGTGTGATACAAAAGCAGATTATTAAAAGCAAACCTCTCCCTTTTCATTTTAAACTTTGTTTTTAGAAACACAGAGGAATACAGCCAAGTCCTCACATTTTCTGCTTTTACAGTTACAGATAATAGACCTTTACCTGAGTTTTCTGGTTCATACTGTCATGAGAGGGGAGAAGGGAAGAAAGAATCAGTCTTAGTGCTGCTGTGGGTTAATCCAGTTTCAACCAACACTGAGCAAGCCTAGGACCTGGCAAAATACTTTGGCCTCTCTTTTTCCCCTTAGTTCTGGAGCATCCCAGCAGACCTCTTTATGGTGAGGAGAACAGAAATGGTTCCACTGGCACAGGCTTTGGATTTTGGCTTTGAATTGCAAAACATTTGCATGTGCTGAGGAGGTTTCCTGGCTTCCTTGCACAGCAGGGTTGAAGTCTGAAGATTCACCTCCTGACATGTTCTTAAAGATGGTTTTAGCTTGAAGATACAGACAGCCCATGTTGAATTATTCACTGTCTTACCAGATTACCTGGGAGAAGCCTTTGACAATGTATATTAATTCCATGCCTATAAAAAGGGTTAATAGTATGTTTCCTAACTTGAGGGAATTACCTGTCACACATATTGGACAGGTTGTAGAAATAGCTTGAGTGCTGGTTATTGTTTACTAAATTTTGAGCCTGGTATTTTAATGCAATTTTTGATATTTTACTCTCTGGTAATTGGGGACCTAATGCATGGTTTTGGTCAGAAAAATGAGAAATATGAAACAGCATCCTTTTTTTCCACGTGCTCAGGTGGACAGCACCCACTGAATTTGCTGGAAGGAGCATCCTGCTGTTCAGGAACATGAGGGAGAGTCAGTATAAATCTAACCCTCAGTATATGAGACTTGACAGCTCTGCACCTGCCCAAATCTGTTTCTGTCATCCTAAGCAGGTCTGAAGTGCTTTCTGCACAGGTCATCTCTCTCAGAGGTGATCTTGGTTGCTTTCCAGTTCACATGTTATCAACAAGTTATCAGCTAAGCTTTGATTGTGGCATCTTAATTAATGGAGACAGAAGGAAACCACCAAGGCTTTCAAATCCCACTGTGGATTTGCAGTGCTTGAACTTAGCAAATTTGTTGTTTGCACTCTAAACTGAACTGATTTTGTAGTATAATAATAAATTGTTATGATTCATTGGTATCTTCTGTACCAGAATATATTTGGGCCACTTTCAATGTGAGCTACATATGGTAGATCAGAATTTGGCCCATACAGATCCTTTTATCTGGGGATTTCAGACTGCTTACGAGACATTAATTAATTTTAACTTCACAACACCCTTGAGACCAAATGCTTAACCTCCAGAGATGTTTCTATTTTTTCTGTATTGTGCAAAATATAAGCATACTTAAAACTTACAAGAAATTTTTGAAGTTCAGAGGTGGATGAAGGAGAAGAAAACCAACACATAATAACTTTAACTGCTAATAAATAGTTTCCACTCAGGAAAAGGGTAGATTTATTAATAGCAGTCAAGTCTAACAAAGGAAAATTGTTTGTGTTTTTTCCTTACACTTCATTTTCCAATTGCTGTATTTATAATTTTTTGGCTGGATCAGCAGGAGTACACTATTTGCATGTAATAAAAAATCCAAGTGCATTACATGATCTGTGTGTATTTTTATTAATTAATTAACATGACATACAATAAAAATTGAATTTATTGAATATTTAAATGGAGCTTTTTAGTTGCAGATTGAACTAACCTCTTGTTCTGTAGATTGTTTGTAGTTGTATTGTGATTTTTTTCCTTGTATATTAGCATATCAATATCATTAAGAGATGTATTATATTAAAAAAACAAGTAAAGCAGGAATTGATTGTGAAACAAAAGAAGTTCAAAGTTAAAGTTGCTATAGAAATGCAAATCAATTCATGTATTCATATATCCTGCCTTTAAAATTATTTATACTAGCAATTGAAAGTAGTATTTGGATCAGCCACACTGGGGAAGTGATTATGCTCTGCTATGTACTTGAGGAAAGAAGGGTAAAGGAAGAAAGTGGGATGAAATCAGAAATGGTGCAGAAACTTAGGTCAGTAAAAGCTGTGGTGGCAGCTGAAGGGCAGAAGCTTTGGAAAGACTTTGGCTGCTCCACTGGCAGATGAGCAGAACAACCATTAGAATCTCAGGGACACATTTTTTGCAGGAGAAGAGTTGGCATTGCTTTTTCAGTCTAGGAAGTGTTAGGGTTGGCAGGTTAGAAGCACAGAGTGGGAGTGGACAATCAGTGTTAGGAAATCTGCAGGTTTGGCTACTACAAAAAAAAACCCTAAAGACAAATGTGGTGTGCAATGTTTCAAACATGTTTGTTGGCTTCAGAGGCTCTTCACTGAGAGACATCATTACTCTCTCATCACGTGCTTCATCCAGCATGAAAAAGGAAGAATCTAGGGGTTTTTTTATTCCATTCCATGCAAGATAATATATTTTTCTCCTTACTTCTTTTTCTTACTGAGACAATGCAGTTCTCTTAGTTTATTTGTTTTTTTCTTTTTCCTCAGTTATTTCTCAGCTGCTTTCCCATAGGGTGGAGAAATGCCTCATTTTTCTCACAGCCTTTCATTTGCAGGAGCTTCTGTGTTACACCAATACACCACTGCCCATTTTCTCAGTGGGCCAGAAATGGGCCATTGTCTGTCTGTGTACACCATGCTCTTTTTGTTCTGTCCATAAGTAACTTAGCAAACTGGCTTTAATGCCAAACTGGTTTTAATATCAAGATTATTTCCTTGCCAAGTCAAATTGTTAAACTGAGCTTCAGCAGTGAACATTGAGTAGTTTGGGTTTGTTCCACCTGCAAACTACCAGGTTGAATACATGAGCAGCATGTGCTCTACATGCTCTACACAGTCTGTCAGCTGCCAGAAACCTCTGACTCCATGTGAGGATATGGACGTGCTTTACAAAAATTTTGTCTGTTGGCAACATTTTCTGGATGTGCAGAATGAAGTGACCCAGACTGATTCAGCACAGGACTTGTCTAAACCAAGATGTAAAAAATTCTTTAAGGAATATATTATGAAAGATGAATAACCATGTTCAGAATTTCTATGCTGACAGTTCTGTTGCTTTGCTTTTCTTTTAAAGATAAAACAATCAAATTATGGAAAATTACTGAAAGAGATAAGAGACCAGAGGGGTACAACTTAAAAGATGAAGAAGGAAAACTTAAAGATCTTTCTACAGTAACATCACTGCAGGTAAGCTTCTGTCCATGTCCAAAATTCAGTTGTTTCTGTATGAAAAAAGTAGTGCTAACTCAGTAAAAGATGTAAATATGTACCTAATTCTAAGTATTTATATGATTATTCTTGTTGAATCTTTAGCTGACTGATAACTGTATTGAATCTGCCACGTATTTTTGAGTCACAAATGCTTTATCATATAGCGACCAAAATAAATTTGTTTTGAAAGTTTAGGCTTTGGTTTTATTGTTCTCGATAAAATTCTCTCAGTGTGACTTAATGTGCTTTCATAAAGGCTTCTTTAACATGGTGTGATGGAAGCATTTTACTTGTAATTAATTTTGAACACAGTTTTTGCCTCATTCAGAGCAACTAAGTAAAAGACAGTACACCAAATTTCAGTTTCATCTTTATTTCAGTTTTTTAAAAAATTATTTTAAGAGTGGGATTTGCAGAAGTCTGTGCTCTGGTGAACCTGAGATTCTGCATTGCTGAATAGATGCAGTCATGGAATTCATATAAAGGTGTGTGATCATAGAATTGTTTAGTTTAGAAAAAACCTTTAAGCTCATCAAGTCCAGCCATTAACCTGGCACTGCCATAATCACTAATCTATGTCCCCAGGTGCCACTTCCACAGATCTTTTAAGTACCTCCAAAGATGGTGACTCAACCACTTCCCTGGGCAGCCCCTTCCAGTGCTTGGCAAAAATTTTGGTGAACACATTTTTCTTAATATCCAATCTAAACCTCCCTGGTGTAACTTGAGGCCATTTCTTTTTCTCCTGTCACTTGTTGCTTGGGAGAGAAGTCCAACGTCCACATGTTAATGTACTGGAATTTTGCTCTCACACTTTATTGGCAGAATTCACTCCACGTGTTTTGGCAAAGAAAGTGGCTAAAGGTTAGAACTGGAAGACTATGTTGTATAAACACTAGTATTTCTTTTTTATTGGAAACAAACAAATAACCTGTCTCCTAAACAAGCCAATATTGTCTATCATGAAAAAAACCTCCAAAGTGTAAAGATGACTACATTAATGGAATATTTATCTATTCTGTATGATTAGGCAAGCAAAACCATTCCAGATTGCTTATAGGCTGAGAATTCTCTGAAAATTCAACTTCCTCTTGAGAGGATGAGGAGGGGCATATTTCTTTGTGGTGATCAGGAACAGGACCCAAAGGAATGGCCTCAGTTTGTGTTAGGGAAGGTTTAGGTTGGATATCAGGAAAAGGTTCTTCCCCAAGAGGGTGGGCGGGTACTGAAACAGGCTCCCCAGAGAAGTGGTCACAGTATCAGCCTGGCAGAGTTCAAGCAGCCTTTGGACAACGCTCTCAGGCACATGGTGTGATTCTTGGGGATGGTTCTGTGTAGGACCAGGAGTTGGACTTGATGGTCCTTGTAGGTCCCTTCCAACTTGACATATTCTGTGATTCTGTAATTCAGAGGTTGAGGGGTTTTTTTGTTCCTTTAGTAGAAATCAAAACTCAAATCTTTAACTACTCTGTGTTCCCCTTTAAACTACTTTGTGGATTGATATATGACAGATTGTTTCTAATGCATGTTCAACAACATAAAATAGTCTCAGTCGTGGATCACAGCCTTAGAGTGTTTAATGCTTTATCGATAGGGAATAAATTGAGTGTCTAGTTATTGAAGCATGACTTTGAAATGGAACACAGGGAAATAATGAGGGCATATTGACAAGTGATAATCTGTGATATTGGCTTTTCAGGCGTATGTGTGTATGTACAGAATGTCATGCTGGCTTTGTTTTGCAAGACTCTGTTTATTATGTTTTGGTGAGATTATAGCCTTTTCACCATTTGAGTTTTTTGAAAGAGAAACATCAAGTATCAAAACAAATACAGTTAAGTGATTTACAACTAATGGCAAACTCTTTAGCAAAAGCAAAATGCTGTTACTTCACTGCTTGCCAGAGCCTCCTGCATATGTGAGACAGCAGCTTCTGCTGTGGGACTGGCCTGTTCCATGGCAGCTGCCAGTCCGTCCCTTTCCCACAGTCCAGGCTTTCCATTGCTCTGCTTGGCTCTCCATGTCTCTCTTGTCTCTCCCTTCCTTCTTGGCAAGCAAGGCCTTGCCCAGCAATTAATCCATGGGGAAATTAATTTGTATACATTATCAAGAACTTATTATAAATCACAGTCTTTGAATGCTCGTTCTCTGTTGAAATTCTTATCATCCTAGCAAAAGACTATTTAAAATCTCACGCTGTTTCTGGTTTGTGCTTTGTTTTTTTGGCAGGTGCCTGTATTGAAACCCATGGATTTGATGGTAGAAGTCACTCCCCGGAGAATCTTTGCTAATGGTCACACCTATCATGTCAACTCAATATCTGTCAACAGTGACTGTGAGACATACATGTCAGCGGATGATCTCAGGATTAACCTCTGGCATTTAGCTATCACAGATAGGAGCTTCAGTATCCTTTATTGTGATTCCTTGTTCAGTGTTCATGTTATTAGTAGGCCTTAAGAGAGCTATTTTAAAATATTTTTCTGCAGGTCTTAAAATATACCTTTACTTACCAGAATCCCTGCAGTATTTGTAACAGAAAATACTCAGATATTGCAAGAGACAGCTAAGAGATTGCAAAAATTGGGCAATTTTATGTGAAAAATAGCAGTCTTGGTGTTGGTTAATGACATTGAAATAGGAAACAGATGCCAACTGAACGGTAACTATCCACCTGACTAGAATACTTGCTAGTTTTATTTCCTGAGGACATTTCCTGAGCTACTGCACCTTGTTTTGCTGCAAGGTCAGTCCTTAACCCCAGCCCTGCCCCCCATTCTCCATCATCCTGTTTCCCTGAACCCTAATGCCTGACACGTGCACAGTTTGGAGGTGAGGCTCAGCTGCTTTGTGTGAGTTGTGTCTGTGAATAATGCAGGCATTGCTGTTTCAAGTGCTGGCGTTATCCTGAAAGCTCTGTTGTGGAATCATTCTGGCCATCTGTGAGGCTGCCCCTTGCACTACAACAGGTGTGTTGGAGGGAAAGCAAAAGAGAATGTAGCCAAGGAAAGTGATTCTCTGTGTTTTGCAGAACATAAATAGACCAGTAAGAAGAGAAATAGGTTATGAGGCCAGCTCAGAATGTTGTATTCCTTTAGCAATTTCTTTTTGAGTGTATCAAAATGAATTAGAAGAACATGTCTCTGTGGGTTTATATGACTGGGCCCTGCAAAACCATTGAGGGAATGTTAGATGTCAATGGGAAGTTGTACTGGGGTATATTTCCTAAAAGAAGGCACCAATGTGATGGAGTGTTCTCCCTGTCTCTGGTGATTGTATTTCTTCCTTTGTGGGCCAGGTCATCTTTGAGACTTAACCCATATTTTGCTAATGTCACAGGAAGCGTGTTCTTTAAATCAAACGACTCTTAATGTCCTCAAAAAAGTGACGGGTGGTTTTACCCCGGGGATTGTAGTGAGCATCTCCTCAATTTGTTTCCAAACTTATATTGTTTTTCTGTGTTTCATCTGTGTAGATTAAGCAACCTAATCAGGTGCCCTTTTTAGTATGACTGTTTATATAGGAACAATTTATGTGGTACTTCAAAGTCCAGCCATGTCTGCCTTGATATCCAAGCAACTGTACTTCCATTCTTTAGTAAGAGACAACAAAATTGTTTGCCAGCACACGTATTTGGAGTAGCAGTGTGGCTCTGACAGTGTCCTCCTCCCAGAAGCTTCACCCTCCAGACTTCTCTCTGTCCTGGACACTTTTCCATGTGACTACTGTGTGTTCTCCTCTACTGTGTAGCTTCCTCTTTCTTCTAAGGCAGAGCAGTGGGTCAGCTGAGTCAAAGAGCCTGTATTCACTACTGTTTCTGACAATGTAAGCTGTACCTGTCTGTACTCAGTTGTGAAAACCAGATCATCAGGCAGATTACTTTTAGCTAATTCTTTGATAAACAGAAAATTTGACATAGGTGTTCCAGGAGAAGGTGAGATAGTTACAGAATATTGCTCATATTGGAAAATTAACTGGGAGGCCATAATGACTGGAAGAAGGGGATGAGTAAGTTAAACTTGCATCAGTCTTCTCACAGGTGTCTGTCTGTCCATATAGAGCCCTGTACATCTTGTAAAATTGCAGGGACATGTTTTTCCCTGGATAACAACATCTGTCCCTGAAACTGCATTTCTGTCCTGCGGAAAACCAACTTACTTAAAAATCTCCTGGAAGCAGATAAATTTCTGGTGAAAACACTGGGTGTGCCAGTTGCAATTAGGACTAGACATATTAAGGTGAAAAAATTCTGCAAAGCAAACAGTTTGAATTGTAAATGAATGTTGCTTGGTGCCGTCTGTAACACATTTAGGAGGACAGGCAGGAGGAGGCTCAGACTGTTTTAAAAATGCTTGCTTCACATATTTTTACTATATGCAAAAGAGAAATGAAGCATCTTGCTGTTTTACATTCAAGGCTTGATTCCATGAAATGCATTTTTAAAACAATAAATAGAAAACATTTTAGTTTGAAGTGGCTTTCATTAATAAGGGATCTGGCAGGGATGAGTATTTGTCTTTCCCTCAGAGGCAGTGCTGCTGTGTATGATGACCTACAATCTGTTTACCCAAGAGGCTGGCTGTGACAATGACACAAACAGCAAATACAGTGGTAGAGTTTCTGGACATTCAGTTCATGTCTGAACATCGTTAGAAATTGCATGGGAGATGCTGGAGAAAGACTGAATCAGCAGCAGTGTGCTAGGGTATTTTACAAGGAAATAATTTTGAGAATACTGTGATTATAACCATCATTTTAGCAGTTTTACAAATCACTGATTATTTTTCATTTCTTTGAAAAGACACAGCAGTGGAGACCCTAAACTAATTATCTTTCTGTAATCTTTGAAAAATATTTTAAATCAGCTTTGCAGAATCTGGCTGGAGTATTTGCCCTGGGTAAAACCTTAGGCAAATAAAATACAACTAGTGCTTTCCTGGCTTGCTGTTGTATTAGCATAAACACTAACTGGGGTAGAAAGCAGACAACTGAGTTTATGCTATGCCTGTGTAAATTTTAATGAGGAGTGTGCAAGACTTCTGTACAGTGCTTCCCACTTGCAAGCAGATCTGCTCACTATTGTTTTGGCAGGAGGAGGCAGGGAGAGGAGGAGGTGGGAGAAAAGGAAGGGGGAAGGTTAGCCTGGTAAATAATTGCACATACTAGGATTTTCTTTGGTGAAAGGTTTAATGTGTTATGGAGAGTGAGAGTCAGTGACCTTAATTATGGGTGATATTCTGCACTGGAAAAGAAGGAAGGTAAAGGTTGCTGTATTTGTTAATATTTGGTCTGAAATGGTTTAGCAGTGTTGCCCATAACTTAAGCCTTTAGATAGTCATCTTGGGTGTAGTGAATGAGAAAAAAGGACTGCCAGGAGCATACTGATAAGGCTTACTTGCTATTAGCAGCAATCTTTGGACTATCTAGCTGCACTAAATATTCTTTATGAGAATATATTTGGATTGCTCACAGAACTATGTAGCTCATAGCACTTGAACTCCCTTCATTTCCTGGTAGCACACTATTTCACTCTAGAGACTGTCATGGCATTGCTATGGAAACAACATCACTGTTTCTAGCATGTGCTCATCTTGAGACTCATCTTGACTAAAATACTCATTTCTCAGTCAGATCAATATAGTCCAGGGTTATCCTGTTTTAATAAAAAATTCCTTCTTCTGTGTCCCAAAAGGGTTAAGCTAATTAGCAAATCACCATAGGCCTTCTTAGTCTGATGTATTCTGATATTTGAGGCATATCATGGTTAGTCAGATTGTTAAGCACCATGTCTTGGGAAAGTGAATTTACTTAAGAAGTAAACAACAGGAAAAAAAATAGAAAAAGCCAAACTAACATCGTACATTGATGGAGACCAAGTTTGTGGCAGTCCATTGTGCATCTGAATGTAATGCATATATAGGGCATATTCAGAGCTCTGGGAGCAGCCCCTAGGCTGGGAAAGATAGCCAGCCTTACAAAATCTCTGTTACCTGCCTCTGTGTATGTGAATGCTAAACTGAAAGCAGATCTGCAGTATTCTGTTGACATTTGTGGATGAAGTTTATACCCTTGAGTGAGATAAGGTTGTTTCTATAAAAATGCCTGATTCTATAAAAATGCCAGGATGATTGTGCACAAGGATGCATTTTCTGTGCTCTCAGAAACATCTCTGTACTGTGTGAGAACCTGCTGTCACCCCCACTGACAGCACTACAGAACACACCTTCTGTTTGGGAGATGGAAGACCTTATTTCTTTTTGGAGATCTCTGTGTAATACGTGTTAGCACTTCCTGTTCTGTCAAGAAGAGTCTGTCAATCACTATGTATCATGTATTTAAAAGGTGATGTTATACCATGGAGTCACATTCCAGCTGAGTTGCTACTAGCAACATTTGAGTAAATTTTCCTCAAATTTGTGTTCTTCTTTTATTCTTTACTTTGTAGAGTCTCTCCCTCTCCCACACGTTGTGTCCGTCTGTCTCTCTCTCTCTACTTTAGAGGAGAAAGATGTTTGCAAAGCTAAAATCAGGTCTGTAAGTTAGAAGCAGAGTATTGCAGAGGTACTATGTACACTGATCTCATGGTTTGGAGAGCGCTCTTAGTCTACTCTTGAGAAATGGTTGCTTTGCCTTTCTAATTAAAACACTTCCAGGGGAATAGCTGAGGGGGGAAAGCTGTTTCAACGAGCTGACTAGATTCTGAGTTGATGTGATTCCCTCTTCAGACTCCACTCTTTTCAGAAGAGAATATTTGCCTTCTAGTGAAAGAGTCTTCTAGTAGGAGTTGGCAGTGGAGAAACTAAAGACTTTGATACCTAACTGGCATCTGAGTACTGTTAACTGAAGGTTTTCTGTGCATTTTGAAAAATGTTGAATTGTATTCTGAGGTAAACCACTAGAAATGCTGACTGAGAGCTCAAGTGCCTCATCTTGAAAAGCCATGGGGAAGAACAGTATGTAGAGGAAATCAGATAAAAATTAAAAAAGAAAAAAATTCTGTTGCATGAAACTTGTGAACACATGAAGTTCATACAATGTATCAATACTTAACTGTTAAATTCTTCCTTGCATTGCCAATTCCCATCTGCTGATCATTGCATTGTAAACTGATCATGATAAAGACCCTCTGTATTGTGTAAAGTGTTTGACATACTTTACACAAGTAATTATTTTGTAATAAGAGTATTTTTAAATAATTGTAATAAAATTTTGAGGTTATTCAGTCTTAGCACCACTTTAAACAAAGACTGTGAGAGACAAATAGGTTTGCTGGAATTTTAACTCAGAATCTGAGAGTTGCCCAGTGAGATCCCGCTTTCCATTACTTCCATCCATACTCTAATTCTGCGTTAGGTAATGTGGCAGGAGAGATAAGTCTTGTAAAAATGGTAACAGAGATGTAGAAGTGCTAGGAAAATGGTTTTGTTTTGAAGAAATACAAATCAGTGTATCTTTGCATAGAGGTTTCTTAACTGCCAGAATGCAGTCAGAGGGAATTTCACTGAGTACCAATAGAAGTTTTCTGCTAGGGACTGCTTGCTTTAATGGACAGAGAAAAATAATTTAGTATCTTTCAAAAAAATACATGACAATTGTAACCTTGCAGAAGGTAGTGAAAAGAAAAAACGTTGTCTACAGAGATGAATGTTTAACTTGCCAATGTTAGCATTTAGGCATTTGATGATGAATTTAGGAAAAGAGTTGTAGTCCCTAAGCCTGCTTGTCTTTCCCAAGAATTTACCATTTATGTCAGTCTTATCTGAAGCAATGGAAAAGTTTCTCATGTGAAAAATTACTATAGTAAATGGAAATTAATTATTACCCATTTAGCAAGAATTCATGATCTGTTTTAGGTTGTTTTAAAGTGATCTGATTCTGAAAGCTCTGCAAAATGACAGGTTCCACTGATTTTGCCTTCTAACTTTTGGGTTTGAGATCTTTCAGATTTAGAGTATTTGTGCATTAAAAATAAATTCTTTTGAAATTGCCTGTGAAACTGCAGATACCAAATAACCTGGTAACTTGAGAATCATCTATACTGGTGTCGTTCAGTAATAAGTTTTGTTAAGATGTTATTAATAGATGGGCAGCAGGTACTATAGTTCTTATATAGGTTTTATTTGTAATGCTTATTATTTCTGTGTCAGCAAAGATATGTATGAGTGGCAGCAGATGGTGGCTCAGGATAGGAACAAACTCCAACATAAAGCTCCACAAAGTGCTGCTGGTGTGACCACAACAAAGTGCTGTCCTTTATAGATATGATGGTGCTTAAGGGTACTTAAGGGAATTCTTGAACTCATGAAAAATAATCCCTTTTTTCTGTAAAGATTCTTTGAATTAAGTAAGCAGGAAGTATTAGCAATTCAGATCATTCCCAGAAGTGGGCAGAGCACTCCAGGTGGAGTCTCACTAGAGTGGAGTAGAGCAGGAGAATCCCCTCCCTTGACCTGCTGCCCACACTAGTTTAGATGCAGTCTAGGACACAGTTGGTTTCTGAGCTGTGAGTGCACATGGCCAGCTCATGTCCAGCCTCTATTCCACCAGCACCCCCAAGTCCTGGGCAGGGCTTCTTTCTATCTGTTCATCCTCCAGCCTGTGTTGATACCAGGGTTTGCCCTGACCCAGGTCCAGCACCTTGTACTTGGTATTATTAAACCTCATGAGATTCTCTTGGGACCACTTCTCGAGATTCTCGAGACCCTGGTGTGTGCTTTTGGCTTCCTGGAAAAATATAATAGGGATTCTTTTATTAAAATCACACAAGAATGTTTTTAGTGTCAGTTGAGGGATAAAATTAGTAAATAGGTAAGTATGTGCAACCGTAAGTTGTCATCTTCTCTAAACTGCATAGAATCCTGATAGTAAACAGAGCCTTTCATGAACTCTCAATAGACTCATTTGTAAGAAAAATTCTGTGTGTCCCCAGTGCAAAGTGCCAAGAGAGAACTGCATTTCTAGGATCACTTAAATGACTTTCTTTTGTAGACACTAACATAGATACAGCTTCTAAAACAGGCACTGAATTGGTTCTTCTGCTTCTGTTGAGGTAAAACTAGCAGTTCAGATACAGTAGTATTTCTGATATGGTCATCATTATTGTCGAATATCTTAATTGAGTACAGCTTTTAAGATTTTCAGAGTAAGAACAGTTGTGTGTTTGTATGTGAGCTTGTGCAAATTGCATTCTTTATAACTAGCTGTTTAATTCAAATAATAGATAATAATTACAGTGTAAGGCTGTGTGAGTAAGCACTATAAAGACCTTACAGATTATTTGTTTCAAGAAATACAGAGAAGTCTCATAATCTTTCAGGAGATCTCTTTAAGCATCTGTAAGTTCAGATTTAGGGAGCTCTGAAAACCATGAACAAATTTGCAGAAGCGGTCTTTCAATACTTAGTTTGGTTTTACTTCTTGCCAGAGGACACTTTATGATCCCTGTCAGAAGCAACTGCTTTTAACTATACTGATCACCTTAAATTGACTCCTATCTTAGGAATTTGACTGTCAGCCCATCAGAGAGAATTGGATGACAGAGCATGACTGATAGCCAAAGGAGCATTATCAGAGCTAGTTAAGCAATATCTTAGCATTGAATCCCTGATTGAGATCCTCCTGCCATACAGCTGAAATGTGTATTGCAGCAAAAGCAAATAGTGCATGGCTGGAGTGTATGATACCAGTGTTGTCAGGGAATGGGATAGTGTTATGGAGATATGCCCTATCTAGCCATCCTCCAAAATAACTAAATTGAAGTATTGAACCTGGCTGTGAAAAGCTAATTATAGATGAGGCCTTTGCATTCTTGGCAATGACCAGTCTCTTCCTTTTTCTGCAATTGCTTTTAAAGAAGTTAATTTAAGATTTGAACATAGCTATAGCCTTGGGATAATTACTGCATTGCAGATTTATTGTTTAATAAAAATATTAATTTGTTAATCAGAATGCATAATTTTCTTACTTATCACTCCTGTCCATACACAACTTGAATGAATAAGTATGTAATTACTTTATTCTTTTAATGGATTTCTTTATCTAGCCCTCTGTTTTCTCTAATGTAGTTGTCCCCAAATAGAGACCCATACCTAGTATTTCGTTTCTGCAGAGGTGAGGAAAAACATAGCCAGAGGCATTAGAGTAGTCTTGCTTTTTAAAAATGAATTGCAAAAAGAAAATTGACTGGTATTGTAGCAAATGGTAAAGAATAGTGTCCAATCCTGAGCCCATAAAAACCATTTCAGAATTCCTTAGTAGTGCATTAAAGAACACAGCTGGGATTTCACTGAACTCATGTGTTTGTAGAGTGATTTAGGCAACACAACTCTAGGAGATACTTAAAATTTTACAATAGGTGCAAAGATGTCTTTTCACAGATCTCCGTAGAGCCAATTGCTTTCCAATTTAATAGAGACTGTAGCAAACAAGTTACTATTTTGTACCAGGAATGCCCTTGAAATATCATTATCTCAAGCTTTCTTAAGTTTATTGGTATCAAAGAGAGAAAGAGCACTTAGTAGAGTTGAAATGAATGTTAGTTGAAATCAACCACCAGATTTCCTTTTTTGCCCTAGTGGTTTATTCCATTAGAATTTTCAGGTTTTATCCAGTATCTGAGATCCTTAGCAGAGAGGGACTTGGGAACTATGGCAAGGAATATTAAATTACAGATAAAGGGTCACGTCATGGAACTGATACTCATCTAAGCAGCATTCATATTTTAGTGTAATGTGACTGCAGTCAATGAAGTTATTCCTGTGGAAATGGGTAACAGGATTCAGTCCAAGATTTATTGTCTTACTAATTTTATTTCTTCAGTTGATGAGTTTTAATCAGTGTGTTGTCATTGTGGAAGCTTTTAAATTGCATGCTTCTGTTTCCCTGTGGATTAATTTATCATTGAAGCATTTTGAAAATGAGCCGTTCTCTGTTGTCACAGGTGCAGGTGGTGTATCCAACTTGAAAAACATGTATTATGAATTTATTGAAAGTTAGACAAAAAAACCATTTACACGGTTCTAGGTACAATTATATGAAAAGATAATGTATAAATAATTTAATCATCTCTGCCAGAGGGGAGAATTCTCTTAAATGAGTCTAATTATTCTCATTCCCATGTGAGTTTGGACTTGAAATTAACCTTGCAAAGCACAATCTTTTTCAGAGTATTAACATAGAAAAGAAGAAAATATAACTTGCTTTGGTCATTAGCTGAAAAATCTTTAGCTTGAAGAGTATTCTATACAAGGACAGAGATGTCATAAAAACACTCACATGGTCATCTCAGGTATTGTAATGATTGAGGTCTGTACCTCTGTGTTCTGTATGAGTTGTCAGAGCCTGAGACCTTGGAAGCTTTTCTCACTATTGAAATAGCCAGGACACTCCCATTAATGCAGA
Organism: Climacteris rufus; assembly: GCA_013398175.1. Classification (NCBI taxonomy): domain Eukaryota; kingdom Metazoa; phylum Chordata; class Aves; order Passeriformes; family Climacteridae; genus Climacteris; species Climacteris rufus. The sequence goes on from VZRZ01008644.1 coordinate 393,091, forward strand.
TATTGCTTCATTTTCTGTTGTCATAATACACACTGGTAAGGACTGCACTTCAGTAGTTCCACTGCATGTGAAATTGCAGTAGTTAAGGGAGGTCACTTTTTGGGCCTTTGAAATAGAAATGCTTTGTAAATAAAGGCCATATTAACTTTCACAAAGTCATAGCACCAGATTTAAGTCAGATTTAAGAATAAGTCTATTTCAAGTTTCCATACTCACTGCATGCTGATGGGCATTTTTGTGAATCCTTTCAAATACATTAAGCAACTGGATAAGAAGTCCTGCCACAAGATTTTAATCAGGTGTCTTATGTAATTTAATATAGATTATTTGAATGTAAGATTTTAGTAGTGTTTTTAAATTAGCTATTTTTCAGAAGTATCTGGCTATTTTTGAAGATAGTTTTATTTCACTACTCCCATAACAAGCATGCAGGGAATGGGAGAGCTTTATGCTCTAAAAGACACTTCTACATAGCTCAGGTTTGCAAAAATGCATTGTTTATGACTTGAATTGAAAATTCAGTTAAAATATGGAATTATTCTGCTCTACTGGGGTACAAGTACTACTGTACTGGGGTTTTCTTAAATGTATATGAAAGAATAAGTTGCATATTGGGAAAGAAAAATCCCCACCAAAATGCTCTAAAGAGTCTATACCCTACAGCTGGAAGTTCTCTGCTTTTTAAGATACAGATCTTCCTCAGCTGCATGGGATTTTAGGAATTACCAAGAAGAAATTTCTTAACAGGATTACCTCTTAGCACAGAGGTTATTCATTTAAAAAAGAAAAAAAAAAGAAAAAAAGAGAAAAGGATGAAGAAGAAATAAAAAAAATATTGTATCTCTTGTTTCCAAGTTATGTGGGAAAAAGTCCCTGGCTATTTTTAAGATGGAGTTTAGGGAGTTTTATATGTTGTATTTTTCTGTACTACCAGCGACTATTCAGCAAACTAAGTAGATCCATCTAAGTTTTCTGTTAAGCATCTAGTGGATTTCAGGAAAGCAGGTTTGTGAATGATGAAATTATATTGCTTTTGTTAATAAATCGTCCTTGTCTTATTGTTGAAGTAGTGCTCTTTTCTTGAGCCCTTGCTTCTTTGTAGTACACTACTTTGTAGTGCCACTTAACTAAACTACATAGAAGACTACTGCCTAAGAGAAGCTAAGCTGGGGGACTTAATAGAGCTCTTCTCTTAATAATTTATATGTACCCAAGGCTCTTCTGGTATTTATGTTCCAAATGTAACATTAAGCATACCACAATAGTTTCAGACAAATTGTAATCAATTCATATGCAAATATATCAACTAAATATGACTTTGCAATCCTTCGGTGACTGAGCACCTTACACAGAAAAATGCAGGTGTGCATTTACAGAGGCAGGTCTTCCTCTCTTGAGTCATCCACTTAATTTTTCTGTCAACTGTGTATATGCAGATAATGATGTCTTTGCTCTTAAAAATTTGAATCTGCATATGGTTGTCACTAAAGCAGGCATGTGACTGAATCTACAGATGAAAATGCAGGCGTTCTGTTCAAAAAAACAAGCCAAAAATTCCATTCCTAAATAAATTAATGTTTTCCAGTATCTACCTCTAAATTCATTATTCTCTAAGTAAACCACTGGTTGCAATGTGTAGGAACAGGCCTGTCTATGACAAAGTTGGAATGTGACTTGCACCATTTAAAATGCTCTCTTTCCTAGCAGTGCTACTCTACAATTCTCTGCTTTCAACTCTTACTCAAATGTTGCAGCTACTCCATAGGCAATTTCTCTTATATATTAGATTTGTCTTTCTTAACTTGCATACATCAAAGTCTGATGTTTACTGAATGTGTGGCAGTAAAAGCAATTTTCTGAAATTTGACTATTAATTCTTTTATTCTCTTGGTATTTTATACCAGGATAATAGAAATGCAAAGTAATTCTGATGTTGCAAAAATCAGAATGAGGTCTCTCAAATTCAGAATGAGTCTTTAGACTAGTTTGCCTTCTGGGAGAAAGTTGCAAAAGACAAATGTAATAATGAGAATAACAATAACCTCCCAAAACCATCTAACCAAGAAGAGAACTGAGTGAATACTCCCATGACTGACTACTGTGGGTAGGGAGGAGAGAGATCCCTAGATTACAATCAGAGCTATTCCTCTTGCTGGCCCTTAAATTCACCTTTTCCAAGCTTTTGCCACTTCATTCCTTAGTTTCATTCTCTATAAAACATTAACACTGAAAAGGGCTCTACTTTGCTTTAAACTTAATGAATGGAAAATGTTTCAAATACTGCTTTTAATTTCTTGCTAAGTATCTCCAATTCCAAATGAAACATGAGACAGAAAGTCCAGGAGTTTCAGCTTTGGTTCAGAAGTCTGATATTTAGATTGCGTTCTTGAACAACTCTGGTCCCATCATCCTGAGGAACTCTGATTTCTGTCAGCTGCCAGATAAATCAGTAACATCTTGGTTCCTAAATGCATTAAAAGGGTCTGAATGTTCACCTCTGTGCTCCTCATGTTTTTTAAGTTTTATGGTGTTAGAAGACAGAAATAGAGAGCAAAATTAGGTGTGACCCTGGCCACAGCATTGCATACTAGGCTGTGAGGAGACATGGGCCATCTTGTACTGGCAGTGGTATGCTGAGGATAAATGTGAGTCCATTGCCCAAGGAGCATCATTCCAGCATGCAGACCCCCTTATTATCCACACTGTATAAAAGTGCACTGCAAGTAATACAGGAGTATGTACTGAATTTATCATCCTATCTCTGGATGAGCTAGATCTCAACCTTTTGTTTAGCTAACATGGCCAGATTATCTCTCGTGGCTAGTTTTAGCTGAGGAGCTGGGAAGTTTATTGCTACTGTAGCCTTTTAGCTATGACCATGACTTTCCTTCTTCCACTAACCACTCTTTCTCACCTATCTTAGGATGTAATCCTTGACTTAAGAAACCTCAGAAGTCCACAGAACTGTGTTAACATTACTTAATCTCTTCTTTGTATGCACTTTGTACGTGTTCTTTATATCATGAGCAATCCTTTTACTTTGTGTTTGCACAGCACCTAACATAATTTGCTATGGCTTGGCCTTCCAAACAGAGCTAACAGGCCCCATAGTGGTTTTTACTCTTTGTGTATCTCATAATCCTGAGATGAGGAAGAATACAGAAGCCTTTCTACTATCATAACGGCACTGTCAGAATGCCTTTGATTAAGACATTTTATTGCCAATCAAAATCAAGCCATTTAAATTGCTATTTTCAGCAAATCACCACTAGTTTGAGGCTGTTGCCAGAGTTCCCAACTCCAGTATAATGTCTGAAGAATCACTGTTATAAAGACCATGGAGTTAGAAATGGGATTGGGCTAACATTGTACTACTAAATATGGGTCGATACCTTGCATTAACAGATATTAGGTTCAAGACAGCTGGAAGGAGCACACACTTATGCAGCAGTTCCTGCTTTTGTGGTTCAGAAGAATTAAATGGTACAGAGAAAAAGTAATTGCAACTCTCTGGGCTTATAATAAAACCCATATGGTACATGCTTTTAGTGGAGCACTGGACAAATGCTGTGCGATGGAAGACATTGACACTGTGGCTGTTAGTACTTGGAATATAAATAGTGGGTCATCGCTTTGCCTAAGGTGAAACACTGGAGTTCGAAGAAAAGGCCACATCCATTAACCTATTGACAGTTCATTCCAGAAAACCTTGGCTCTTGGACAACAGGCCTGAAATACAGAGATTCAGAAGCTGGGCCCCATCCAATGCTGTCCTTACTATGAAGTTATGCCTGTTGTAGAATTGCTGTTCAACAGTGAACACATACAGTGTGTCTGTAAGAAATGAGAAGAAAGGAGTAAGTTGATGGTTATTTAAAAGTTAGGGCTTGCTTCTTTTGTTGATAATAATATTGGTGTAATCATATCATGATGTTGTCAAGCGTACTGTGGCCTAATTCTGTCCCTGGTCCCCTGATGTACCCAACCTGGAAGAAAACTGGAGCAATTTGGAATTATTTTCTCAGCTGGCACATGGTATGGGAATGATATAACCATCATGTAGGAAGTGTAAAACTGGTAGAGCTTGACTTGTAAGCATCACGGTTCCCTCCTTGTAATGAAAATATTATGCACTAAATGACTAGCAGAGGAAACCACTCAGAGAAATGCTTATATTAAAAGTGTAGAGCCTCAGCAGGACCACAGTAATCAATTACTCTAAACTGAAGCCCTGGCAGTTTCCATGAATTGCTATTGATTTCAGCTACTAGTCAGTGAATCTTTCTAGGGCTAGGCTGAAATGTAGGTGTGAGATGCAGACAAAATTAGGAGCCTGAACAAATCTCTGTGGAAAACACAGGAACAGGCAGGTTTGGTAAGATATGTTATGCTGAAGGTTATTTTTTGAAAGTGCTTAAATTTGCAAAAGCCTAAGTCCCACGCAGGGATAAAAATGAAGTGTCATATCAGCATATATTGAAATAAGAAAGATGAGAGTCTTGGTTTTCTTGTGAAGTTACTATGGAAAATTTTGTCTGGCTTTCTAAAGAAAGCCTCTCTCCTCCTCCATTGCAGTTGGATAAAGGGGGGAGGGGGCAAGTAATTTTTTTTTCTGTGGCCTTTTTCTGACCATAAAAATGATTTCCTGCTTGCACTGAACCCACAAGTAATTGAAAAATTATTCCAAAATAATGATAGACGATTCAGTCCTTTATGTGCCATAACTTGTGAGCTGCAAATTTGTTCTCTACAAAATTCAGTTTCTTGTAGAATTCCTTGATGGTTTCAGGAAGACGAAGCAGCTATTTCTTTATGCATACTGTTCACTTCAAAGGGAATTTAATCTGTTTTGAAGAGGCTGCTATGTTTCCATTACCATACAAGGAAACTTATTGTGGGACCTTTTTTGCTCAGCAGGAACCCTATGTATTTTCCACGTCCTCATTATACATGTTTTGGCATGAGCATAAAACAGGCATGCTCATTTATATTCTAGCTGATCAAGAGGAGAAGTCTGATTAATACGAATTTTGGATCAAGGTGAGGGTCAACTTTGTAAGCTGCAATAAAAGGAACTTTCTGGAGTGACTTCTCCCAGAGGGGAATATTTCTGTTAGATCAGTGGCCCAGAGGCAATGGAACAAATTTCCTTCCTCCTGTTATCCTTATTTTGCTATCAGCTGCACAACAGCAACACAAAATACTGGATTAGAACTAAACATACCATATAACTGAATTGTGTACTCAGATCACATTCCTCACACTGCATATCATTGCAGGTTGTTAATCATGCCTTTCCTTATGCTCTGTCCTCCTTCTTCTCTTGCTATTTTTCTTCCCTCCCTCTCCCCTCCTCCCTCAGGTCCTGCCCTGCCTGCTCACTCTCTTTTGTTATACCTCTGTTCTTGAATAGTTCTGGGAACACAGCATAGACACTCAGGCAAAGAAAGTTAAGGTTACATTGCCTTAGAGTAGCTTTTTGCCTTTCCCAAAATCAACCTCCTGGTCTTACAGCTCTACTAACCCAACTGTAAGAACCTCATCTCTCACTATTGTGGTCGCCAAGTGTACTCGACCTTTCATTTCCATTTTGCTGTGGAGAGCATCTAGAAAGCCCATTGGCCTCTTCATAGCTTTGTCCTGTTTCACTGAGCCAAGCAGTGGATAACAGATCTGGTATGTAGATAGCAAATAGTTAGGGGGGATGGACCTGTTCCATTTTTTGTGAGCAAGAAGATATTTTCTGTTCCTTGTTTTAAAGTTAATGAATCAAAATGCATGCCAATGCACTGTAGCCCATCACTGATGAAGTGCCAGTTCAACCTTCCCTTAGTGCAAGTATCTACCAGGGATCAAAATGCCTTATTCTAGACAAGCATGTGTAGGAGTCAAAGCAACATGAAGATCTTTTTCATTTTCTTGGGGGAAATTTCTACCCTGTTAAGGCACAGAAACCCTGACTTTTTTAGGACAACAGAACTACATCCTACTACATTGCCAGTGGTGAACTGAATTCTCTGTTCTTTCTGTGTTAGATAACTTTGGTCCTGGGTGTTCTGTCCATACTCTGAAAGTGAACCAGATCACATGTGGTTCAACAGGAGTCAGATGTGACTGGTATTTCAGAGGTGAGTGAACTGTGGGAGAGGGACCATGCCCCACTTGAGACATCCTTCCAAGAGATCCAATTGCAGGGGAAGGCAGTAGCATAGGAGACAACTCTACAGATTTGTGCCATTAGCATAGTTTTCTCTTTAGCAGTGGAATTTTCATTGACTCAGTTTCTGCCATATTCCCTCTGTTTCATTCTTTTCAAGTTCACCAAAGGCCCTGTTTCTGAAGCACATTGTCTAGTCCTTTTTTTTTTTTTAATTATTTTTTCCTGCTATGTAATGCTGTGCTGAAAAGGAAGAAAAGACACAAAGGGAAGACAGAAAAATAGAAATGATAAATGTCTCATGGGAGATGCTTGCCCTTGCCATGTCATGCTAGTTTAAATACAGTTCCCACACATCACATGTCAAGCTGTACTTGATTGTTTTCAAATAGATGGCAAAAATCATGAGAGGAGGAAAATGTTCTTTTGTGTGACATATTCTTCTTTTGATATATTGGGTTCTGTAGCTGTCAAAACAAAGGCTGTTTTTCCATCTATTATTACAAATGCATTTGGGGTAAATCTCTGCAACTCTCTAGTCCCTTGAATGTTTACTTCAATACAGAGTTATTGTTTTAATTTTTCTAAATCTAACTAAATGATGAATTTTATTTTTGTTGTGATCCTCAGTAGGCAATGAGGTTCTTTCTCAGTGGAGATTTAGAGCACATCTGGAAATGCAGTCTGTTTCAAGTATTTTCTGCTTTTCTGGCTGGAGGATGGAATATTTAATTTCATTATGCAGCATAGGTTTATTCATTTTACACAATGAAAGGAAATTCATCAATAGTGTCTTCAGCATCCAGAAAAATGATACTTACCATGACTGTTTCGCATACTCTATTTATATTTTATATCTTTCTCATCACTCAGCAATTACTCATCTCTGCTGAGATGTGAAATTCTTTTATTGAGTAACTGTAATTTCTCTGAACTCCACAAAGCAATTCAATCACTGAAAGCAATTGCTTTTACTTAAAGGTGTTTCTTGAGACAAATTCACCAAACACAAATAACTGAATAAAGGTTATTTTTTTCTGTTGATTTTCAGATATATTTAGTGATGCTTTATAAAAGAGGTAAATCAATGTTTCTACATCTTAACATTCATTGCACTTATATTAATCATGATGGATTCTTGGAAATGGATGCAAATGTGATAGTAAAGTAAGTAGGAATGCAGTTAAAATGCAACATTAATTCACTCCCAGTTGTTATTAAATGTCACAAGATATTAATAGTTTTGCTAATATTTTAGTTTTTAAACCACATGGGGGAAAAAAAGAAAAAAAAAACCCCACAGCAGTGTGATATATGAAAGTCATCAAGGTAATTATCTCTGAATCTTTTGTATTATTTCACTGTGGTATTCCAGACCTATATTTTTGGGAAAGATCAAAGTATAGAGAGTAAAGATGGTGATAGACTGTATCCCATTCCCACAGAAATCAATCAAAGGTCTTCCATTTGGGAAGTGGTCACAGTGGGAACAGAAATAGGCTTAATACCATGATATATGATTTCTCTTGCCATCAATAAAACAGATTTTCTCATTTATCTTATCCTCTGAGATGTTTAAATTTTGAACGTCAGCTGATTCAAATTTTATGTTCAGGGAATGCAGGCACTGAGATGATTTGTGTTTAGGGCACTGCACTGGGGCTCAGTAGATCTGGGTTTGTTCTGTCATGCATTTCCCATGTGATCATATGCAAATCCTTTATTGCTTCTCGCACAAACTCATCAGTAAAACAGGGTAATGTTACTCTTCTTGTTCGAAGGATTTGTTAACATTTGGATGGCTTATCTGTAGCAGATTGCTGAGGGCCATACGAAGACACACAATCTTATTTAAATGTGCTGCTTTACATATATATCCTTTTTTCATTTTATGCTTCTATAGCTACTGCTTTCTTTCAGCCCCCTCATGAGAGTCAGTCTTTCATTCTTTTCCTTATAAGCAATCTCCCACAGACTGGCCTTCTCCTCCCAACACAGGCTAATCAGGTCCTGGGTTTTAAGGCAGGTAATATGTACAAGTCAAGATATAAATGTTAGAGGGGCACCATGTGAGTTACACTTCATGTTGGTAATCTTTGGTGATCCAGCTGACAAGTTTGTGCTTGGGAAACTAAATCTTTGGTGTATTTTTGTTCCTGAATCACTTAAATGATTCAGGTCTATGATTCTCAGTCACAGAAATTCTTATTGATTTTGGTAGTGACCATCATTTGCATAAACACTTAAGAATGCCATTTCAGATAGCAAGGCAAATACAGAGCATAATTTTTTGAAAGGAAATTGTATTAGTATTTATTCACACAAAATTATTTGTATGAATGCTTCTGTGTTTGCCACATGTGCCTTTTCAATAAAAGTACTTTTATTTTTGAGTCTTTGAGCGTAAGTTACATGCATTTTTTAATTTAAGTTGCATGATCATAAAAGCCAGTGAACCTTACTGGAGTGAGCAGATCTGAGCTGTGCGTTGTGCCCTATCAGTGAGTATTATCTGGGATGGAGCAGTGATTTCAATAGCAAGTGCAGGAGGTACAGCTTTCTGCTCTCTGTTCATTTCAGTCAAGGTGACAATTCTGTTTCTTTGATGTCTTTGCACAGCATGGACAAATGTTGACCTGCTAAGGGCATCTGCTGTAAAACCATGTAGACTTTGAATTTGATATAAGTGGGGTAGATATGGGAATGTAAAACTACAGTACTGCCAAACAAGTGAGTCTGTCTTTATCTAATACATGTGTGTACATTTACATGTTTTCTTCAAGTAGGAGTCATGGTTTATCTGCAGACAACTGCATTTTCCTTGATGAAGCATCCATTCAGACATTGTAGATATAAAGCCAGCCAATATGGAGGACCTGACAGAAGTGATTACAGCCTCTGAATTCCATCCCCATCACTGCAACCTCTTTGTCTACAGCAGCAGCAAAGGATCCCTGCGACTCTGTGACATGAGGGCATCAGCTCTCTGTGACAAACATTCCAAGCGTAAGTCCTTGCTCCATTGAGCCCCAGATATCATTAAAGCCTTATTATTCATGGACAGCATGTAGATATGTGCATACCCCAGTGCATTAGGTTCTCACTTGCAGGCACATTTGAAAAGGAAACCACAAAAAAAAAGAAAATTTTTTTCACCTGTGCAAGTATTAGCTATGAACTTGATAACACTCATGTCTATGACTGGTTGTCCTTATGGTTCTTATTGCAGGGATCAGTGAAGAACCCAGTGCTCTTTGGCAAAAGAGCATTCCTAACAAATTCCTAACAAATCAAAGAGGATTACGGAGTATTTCAGTAGATGGGCATACTGTTTTTAATACAGAAGTACTGTTCTGAATGCTGCAGCAAGTAAATTTTGATTGTCAAACTGCCTTCAGAATTTTGAATTAGTTTTCTGGATCAGGAAATCTCGGTGTCCTTCCTAAAAATGTAGTCCAGCATTCCCTATATGTATTTTTTCAGTATTATGTCTGAATAGACTCAGAGGAAATGCAATAAGTAATATTGGGGATGGGGCAGAAGAAATGAAAATTGTGTTACTGTAGAAGTTGTCTTCTGTCCTATGTGATCTTATTTAGCCTGTGAAATTTTGAGATGAACCACCAATTCATGATAGTTCATATCTGAAATAAGCATAAGAAAAAGGAAGTAAAATTTTAAAATGTAACTATCTTTGTTCTCAAAGTAAAAGCTGAGGGAAAATGCATGTTTATATTGTCTTACTATCAGTTCTTTATGGTCTAGAGAAGACAGACTCACATTCTTCCCACCAATAATCTGGCAAACCTGGGCACTTTGCCTTGTGCAAACAACCTGATTTTCCTAACCTTCTGAGACTGACAGTGCCCAGACAAACGCATCATGTGGTTGGTTGCTGAGAAGCTGAGAACCTCATGAATGAACTGTGGTGGCTCTGCTTTAGTCACCTTCAGGTCTGGGGCTCTTCCAGGACACCTCCGCCTCACAGAATTGGAGAAACATCAGTTTTTTTGCGATGTTGAAACATTGGAAGGAAATTCAAGAGAAATTCGCTTAGTATCAGAGGTTTTATGTCATTCAGTGCCTACTTGAACGTGTTTGAGGTAGGCAGATCTTATTAGTAGGGGCAAAAAGGGAGAAAGATGCATGTGAAGATTTAAATGAGACAAGTAGTGCACAGATTTTGTACATAAACTATTGTTAAAACTGAAGTAAATATAGTAAAAACCTTATGACTAGGCCTTTTGGCTGCAAGGAGAAATGCGCATGCTCAGAACCTCTTAGGATGGGGTCCCCAATTATAGAAAATAACCTTCAAGGACAATTTCCTAAGCAGATAAGTATTTTACCTTTGTTAGCTGTATCTCCTTGTACTTGTAGGGGAAATTCAATACCATGAAGTGAAATGTAAGCATGACACAGTCTGACACAATGCTGTGAGTTATCCTGTCCCACTTAATTGTTTTGTTCTGTAATACTTTGATTTCTTCCTGCTAATAAGGCCTCCATGCCCCTGTAGCTCAATGCCAAATGCCAGTCAGAACTTATTAAAGCCACAATACAGCAACACTGGATGAAAGAAGGCATTTTATGCCAGACGGGAGCGCAAGGTTTAATGGTCATTGATTAAACCCCATTTTCCAGATCTATGAGTTAGAAAATAGCCATTTAATGTAGCATTGCTGCACTGAACTCAAGTCAAGCTCATTGAGAAGCTGACTGTGTACAGTACAAGATTGATACAGCAATGGTAGAACTTCCAAAGTGTTAAAAGGAGTAGGCCCATGTATTGCTGATTGGAGTGGTTTGAGTATAGCTCTCAGAGGCAAGCAAAGTTAATTATATGCAGCCCATAGCAGCCTAAAAGGATATATCAAAAACCAGTCTGCAAAATCAAGTTATTTGCATTATTGTCTCTCTAGTACCTTCACTGTGCATCTGATTCCTCTTTACAGTTGCTAGATTGACATCTGGTGCATATGCATGATCAATACCCTGCTCTCCTAGCTTGGCTTGTCTTTCAGTCTTTCCCTGTAAGTGAATTCACTTTTACAGCTGGACACTACAGCTGGAGTTGCTGTAAACCCTCATGTTCTGCCCTGCATCCCTACTTTCTCAGCACAGTCTAGTACCACTATTTGCTGTATTTCAGATGTGGTTCCAAGATTGTAATTGATGCACATATTTTTAGGGATGAAAGATCCAATGTAAAACTTACAAAAATACCTGGATGATGAGCATGTGTTGTGAACTTTTGCATTTACTCCTTTTTCCTGTATTTTTTCAAATCTCTGTAGCTCTGATAAGTCCATTGCAGCTCTTGGGGGAAGGGCCCTTCCATTTGTAAAAATTTAGAGAGTGCCATGAATAATTACTGTGCCATACTGTAAAAATAAATAACATACTAATATCTGTAGTGTAAGTTGACAAACACAGGATGTTAATAAATTATGGTGTCTTGAAGATTCTGGTTTTCTAAGCTCCATGGCAAAATCTCTCTTTTTGGCATTAATGACAGCAGCACTACAAGGTTTCCCTTATAAATCCTCATGGCTTTGACATGGATGAGATGAGACTTCTTCCATATGTACTCATCCTTGATGCCTGTGCTGAGATTTATTAGTAAGCTGCCAATTTGTGTGATGAGTTGTAATGGGAATCTCTGTCCCTTAGAAAAATTACCTCAGACCACCAAATCTGTTTATAAGGCATTGAAAGAATATCATCAGGTCAGTGGCTGAGTTTTAAATAGTCATTGAAATACTGATAAGGTGTGATAAAATGTGTTGTGTCTCTAACACATTACCTGAAACTGCTTCTTAAAACAGCTGTGTAATAGATCATGCAGTGCTGAGTGAGAATCACAAGGAAATCTTATGTAGCCGTTACAAATGTATGTCAGAGAAAGACCAATCTGTAACCATAGAGCAGATTATACATAATGCTGTTACATGTTATTATCAGACTTTGCAAGTAGCAGGAGAGGATGACATCAAAAATGTTCTGGAGAGGAGGTGCCAAAGCGATGAATGTCCCTGCTTGTTTAGAATATTAGAAGGGTGGGAATAAAGAAGGTGTTCTTGCAGTCCACAGTGTTACAGGTAAAGATTTAAGACAGATAGGAAAGTCAGACTCGAGCAGCAAGAAATAGGGAATTAATTTAAATAATATGGAACCTGTCACCTAAATAGTGTACTTGCCAAAACACCCAGAGATCACCTTTGAGATGTCATCAGGCAACATGCATGGCAGTGCAGTGTAGGAAAAAGGCAGTAAATGGAAATCTGTGACAGCAGCAAAAGTATCATTGTTAGAGCAGTCAGCTGGGAACAGTGAAAAAATGAAAGAATTAACCCCCACCTCAAATTCCATAAAATCTCATGCAAGGGTTTCAGGTGACAAGGAAGACAAGCGTAAGTATACCGTTGCAGTAAGAGCAACCTGGCTAAAAATACACTTACGGTAGCACAATATGCAACTGTTCAATTAACAAATAGTTGCTAATTTGGTTTTTATTTTTTATTGCAATATTATGTTCCAAGATCCTCATAAATAGGCATGGAGTTAATATCATTCTTCCAAACAGCTTGTAGGCTAGATGGGTACATATGGCTGTTTCAACAAATCATATAATAAAGCAGTCAGCTGAAGAAAACTGAGTTTGATCATGTGAAGTCAGAAAAAACAATAAAGAGCTTTTTCAGTAGCTCATCAGAATTATTAAAACCATTATTAAATGGTAAATATAAACTAGAGTTATGCAAGATGGAAATTTAAGTCACTCAAGAGTATAAAACAATATTTCATGTAACAGCCTTAACATCTTGAAGTCATTGCATACTTCAGAAGTAGTAATTTATTTAAGTTCTGTATGTTGCTTTAAGGGTTTTTTAGTATTCATTTTTTAATACGTATGTGTACACTAAACCCCTATTTCTAATTATCCATTACCCATGTGTAAAGTTTACAGCAAAATACTTCAAGGAAAGAGGAACTGCAGTTTCAAGTTTATTGCTCTGTGTGCCATGGTGTTCTTTAAAACACAGATTTGGGGTTTGTATAGTGTTAGCCTCTGTCACCAATAGTTGGTGTTTTCTGTCCTCCAGACAGACTTCTCAAGCTCCTGACAGCTTGAGGGTCTGTAGCAGGAGCCATTTAGAGCCCTCCTCCCTTCGACCAAGGAAGTGTTTATGGGTGACAGGCAATCCTAGCAGCCCTCTTCTCTGGACCCTCCCTGAATGGGGCAAAGCATCTCAGCTGGTGCATCCCAATTCCCTGGGTTGGACAATCAGGATCTTAAAAATATAAAATGATCTTTGAAGCAATGCAGAGTGAATTCCAGGTTTGATTTGTGACTCAGAGAAGCAGGTTGGAATTTCAGAGATAAGACAGCTTTCAGACCTCTGACTGAATATAGATTGTCTTTCATTTGCAACAGAGAACAACCAGATGCACAAAAAAGCCTGTGACAGACTATCCCTGCTGGATTTGCTAATTAATATTGACCTTTCCAAATGAATGATGCTTATTGTTTGACTGAAAGAGAGACAACTTGTTTTTCTTCTATGTGAGCTTTACATCTAAAAAGTGCTTTTTATTTCTGCATCTGGTCTCATGTCAGGTTATCATCTGAGAGAGAGACAGTCACCACTCTCCCTTTGTGCACAGAGAGGCCACTGTCAAAGTGATGTCCACTTCAGGCAAAATCTGCAGGGTTTCATGTGACAGGAGTGAAACCTATCTGAGCTTCTGAAATTATTTGACCTCGTGCTTGATGAAGGCCTGTTCTCCTTTTCCTAATTCTGGATTAATTTTTAAGCATGCACTACAGAGGCATATATACATTGCTGATTTTATATCCCCAATGACAAAATGTGCCCGTATCCTGATAATTTTGTAATTATGACTGTCACTAAAGGTCTGTTACTACAATTTCACGCATGCTAAACTAGATCCTGGAACGGATCCTTCCTTGTGTAGGAATCCCACTGAAATTTAGTAACAGATTGCCTTTAGCACAGGCTCCAAAGCTTCCATTCTGCTCAGTTTGGATGAATGTATAATAAAGACATTTAAAACATGGCTAATGAAAATTTGAAAATGTTTCTACAGAAATGCAATTATGTCTATATAGTATTTCCTCCAGTTGTGCAAGATATGTTAAAATTAAATCTGAGGAAGAAAAAAACCTGATTTATATACTTCTAGATATCAAATAGTAGGAGGAAAGAGAAAAGCCTGAAGCAATGGTAAATGATTTATGATTGAAGAGGTGTTTCATTAACCCCTTTCCCCCAACCACACACAGATAAAGCAAATAATTGCTGTAAGATTGATTTAATTATTCAGTCTATTAAAATTCTGGTCTTGTTTGCTTAATTTTTTTTTTGATAGCAACAAATACTGCTTTCCAGTGTCTCATGAAATCAGCTTTCAAGATCTTATTTCACGGGGGAGAAAAAACCCACTTATCACTAACCTTATGTATCAAGATCAGCAAGACTTACACAACAGTTTGGCTGTAGAGGAGTAGTAGTTTTATGTGCCATTAACTCTGTGGGGTTGCTCACAACACGTGGCATTAAACATGCACATAAGTCCTTGTGAGACTGAGGTTTAAACAGGCTTGATCTTCTAGATTGGCTTTGTGTTTTTTCAATTCCTTTTCTCTCTTTAGCACCATTTCTCCTTATTAACAAACTCACTGGCAAAGTTATATTAATCTAGGCAACTCTGCAGTGAAGCTCCCACCCACTGATCTTTAGCTATTGATCTGGCTTTGACTTTCAGCACTAATGTACTGTCCCTTGTGGTTTGTGACAAGCTGCAGCAACTCAGTGCAGATGGTAAAACAGATTCTTAAATATTGATTTGAGGCTCCACTTTTAAAAGCCATCCCCTCTAGAGGTATTGATGAGAAGCCTAGTTTTAATACTGGGTCATTGGATAAAGGAATGCTGTATGGTAGGTGAAATTTCAGTTTTGTGGTGGGGAGGTAGCCTCAGAAATTGGTTTTGAGTAAAAGAAGGAAAATTATATGGAAGTGACCAGGGCACAGAGGTGCCCTCTGAATTATGTAAAAGTAATTAGAATATTGAAATATAAAAAGGTACTTATTTTTCAGTTTAAAACAGGATAAGCAACTACAGGCTATGGTAATATAAAATGTTAAACACATGTGTCTTACAAAATAATTCTGTTTTATTTGCTTGTGAAAGTGGATTCAAAAACTCCCTCTCCTGTATACAATATTAATTAGTGTAGACCGAGAAGGCAAGATTGTCACATTAGCAGAATATTCTGTTATTGAAAGAGAATTTCCAAAGGAGATGAATATATGAATGGATTGTCTTAATACAAAACAATAAAACATTCAGAGATAGTGAAAGATAGAGTAAATAATAATGGTAAATCAAATTATTATCATGAATAATGAAGCTAAAAGCTGTAAAGAGACCATGAATTTCAATGGGAGCTTGCAATTGGGTTTGATTCACTTAGAATGAACTCAGGAACTCTCTTGTATGAAATCCTAATATAGATTTTAAACAGTGCATAAAAATTACTATAAGTGGGCAGACCAGAGGTCCTTCTAGCCCGGTGTTCTGTCTCTCATGTTGGCAGTAGCATCATCAATAGAAAATGTAAGAACAGACCAAGTGTATAATCTTTAGCCTCTGCAATTTGCAGTTGGAAAGCTGAGGTTCAGGGACCTTAGTGAAAGTGAACCTACTGCATTTAACAATTCTGAAATGGATGTTTGGGGTTTTTTTTCCCTTGAATTTGTGCAGTTACTTTTGAACCTGTGTATTTTTTTACCATTCACAGTATCTTTCAGTAAAGTCTTTAGTAGCTTAATTAGGCACAGTATGAAGAACTATCTTCTCTCTTATCCTTTCTTAGTTTCACTTTGTGACCCCTACTTGTTGATTGGAAGAGACAGTGTACAAAGTGAACTGTCATTCCCTATTCATCCTTTCCATGCCACTCCTAATTACACCCCCTCAGTCTTTCCTAGGTTGAGAGACCCCAGTCTCTTTAGTCATTCCTTGCGTGGAACTAATTTGGTACTTCTGGTCATTTTTATTGCGCATTTTTATATCTTCTTGAGATCTCTACCACATTAGATTTAAGCCCAGAACTATTCTTAACTCAAGATGTAGCATTTCTTGAATTAAATGGCACCAAAAAAATGCTTTCTGTATTGAACATTAACAACAAGTGTCATGTACTTAGAAATAAAAAAGGAATATTAGTATTTTCATAGAAGTTCAAAAGAAATTTAGCATAGGGTTTTTATGCTAAACTTGGTAAAATCTGTGTGGTAGAACAAATCACAGCTGACCCTGGAATGGTGCTAATTTGCCATCTAAAAATATTATAGTTAAATAATTTGTTATTTTGGTTAAAATTATTTATTTATCAGCTATAGGAAAGCATATTGCTTCTTGTTGCTTTTGATACTATGCCTAGTCTGTCAAGACGAGTGAAATTCCATACATTTAAAAGTGCTATGTTTTAATCAGGTATTGCAGCCATTTTCATTTGGGGTCTGGAATTAAATAGGGACTTAGTTTAAATGATAAATTATTTGGCCTGGGACTGAACGTGTTTTCTGTGTTTATGAAATTAAAGCCCACTGAGGGATTACCTGATCCACCACTGGTATTTCCAGGTCCCATTGAAATATACCTGTAGTTTGTGTACCTGTGTAACCCAGAGATTTATCTGTAATAAGTTCTTAATTCAGTCTAGCTGCAGACTTTTTGCTTGCTTGTATAATAAAAATTAAAATTGTTCTCCCTCTCTTGTTCCATCAACTTTGTTGGCTGTGGTCTCTATGGTCCTCTTCCTCTCAGTAATCACACTGCCTCTGTTTCCACTGTAGCAAAAGCCCCTTTGTGGCTGTGACCCTTGAACAGGAACTGGATGATTTTCTATATCCATTAACTGTCTTTGGAGAGAAGGAAAGAGTTATGTCATGGTGCAGGATTTTCAATTATTTAAGTAACAACAAATGCTATCAAATCAGAAGTTTTCAAGACAGGATACAAGCTATAAACAGTATCCTCTAAAGAAAAAAAAAAAGCTTTAAGAAGTTATTATTTGTTCATAAATAGAGAGAAAACAGTGGTTTTTTTTCTGCTAGAGGGAATGAGTTTTTAAAGCTGTTTATAATTTTATCTTATGACTGATGGAATTTCTTACCAAATCTGTGGAGCAGATTTGTGTTCATATTCAAGATTTCCTTCTTGTGATGATTTCGGGAGGAATGCGGGATTCTGTATGCTATATCAGATTGTGACACTGCACCCACCACAGGAGACAATTTTAGCATTATTTTTAATATTTTTTAAAGTTCACATATGCCAGAATTTACACCCTGCAATGATTAAAGCTCTGCCCAGCTACTTGTTTAGCATTAAACTTGAAAATTACTTTGGTTTGGTTTTTTGTTTTCTTTATTGGATGTATCTTGTCCAATATGTATCACTTTCAGGTGTGTGGAATCAGGCCCATATTAGTGGGAAGTTGCGGGGCAGCAACTGTGACCCCCAGAGTGCAGATGAGAGCCACAAGGTGTTAGTGCACTACACTTCTTTTAGCTGAGGCATCTGCTTTCTTTTGGCCAGTGTGTGGGAGGGATGCTGTGAGATGGACGTTTCCACCTACTCTTGCTGTTCCTGTCCATTTTTTTTTTTAACTTTAGAAATCTGCATATATTTCTGCATGATAAATGCACACATTAGAAATGCCTTTCCTATCCATTGGAAAAGGAAAGTCTCCATTCTGCATTAGATGAGAGAAATTCAAAAGGAAACAAGATTATTTTTTACAAGGGATAAGAATTTGCTTTTCAGCAGATGGCAGTTCCTTTTAAGAAAGAAGCAGCGTATTTTTATGCTACAGATTTTCTTCAGGATTCAAGAAAACAGCACTCTGGCAAGTATCCTTTGATGAACTCATCCTTCTCTACAAAGTCTGGACTTCTGTGAGGAGCCACTGTGGTTTTGAACTTGTGAGCAGAAAGCTGTGCAGAAAGGAATTGAGCACTTTTATTTCCCTAAGCAGGCTTCCCAGTTTACCCATGTATCTGCTGGTGGCCTAAGGGGCAGGAACGGTGTCTTCTTGGCAGGCTACTCTTTAAACACTGGCTGTACTCAGAGATATGCTCTACTTCCCTCTGTAATCCCATGATATTTCTCTATTCCACTGTCCTGTCTTCAAGGTCATTTTTAAGTCTAAGCAAGTGTCACATGAGAGCTCAGCACATCATGTCATTTGTGATACCTATGTTCATTAGGTAGCTAGACAAGTAACTTGGTGTCTTTCACATAATTAGTGCTGTGACCATTATCAAAAACATTAATGACAGTTAAATACCCTTTTTATGGCAAATGTTAGTTATTATGAAATTAATGATGAAATTAATCAAAGAATATAATAGACTCTGTAATGGAATGTCAGTGAAGTTCAGATCTAACAAGATTTATTTAGATACAGAAAAGTAAGCTAGATTTGAAGTCTCATGCTTCAGGTACTGATTGCTCCTTGGCATAAGAGCAGCCTCCAAAAGATAAGTCTGAACAGTAATGAACAGAAAATGTGTTTTGGAAACTGTGGGCTCGACCCATGGGTTTTTTCTATCAGCTTGGAGACATCAGGGCTGAATTTGAATTGCTTGCCTGTACTGAAGTCCAAGTCACAAGGCTGTCACTTCACTGCTGTTCTGTCTCCAATGACTGAACTTGTATTAGCCAAACTGAAGGAAGATAATGCTTTTTTTGCAGTATGTGCATAACCTTTCGTTATGCTAAACCAGAAATAGCCAAGTCCCAAGAACCGTATAACCTTCATTTCCTGAGGCTAATGCCCTGTTCTGGTTGCTCAGGCAGATGCTGGTAGTTGTTAAGCTTCCTCTTCTTTTCACTGGGAGCTGCTCCTTCATTTCCTGTAACAATTTTCCTGCTTTGGTTATGCTGACTATAGGAACTATCTGCAAAGAATTGCTGCTACTAAAATTTCTGCTGCTATCTTTCTTTATGTAATGATATGAGACTTTCATGCCTCTGTTAGTTTCCACAGTTAATTAATCGAAGTCTTTCTAATACGTAATACAGTAAGCACAGGAAAGCAATAAATGGGGCAGATAAAGGATGAAATGGTTTAATCTCATTAATTAATAAATTACAGAATATTCAGGTACAAATATTACTGTTCTTCTAATCACTGGGAGTTGGATGAGCCACATAAAACCAAGAAAATATATCTAAGCTATAAATGAAGGTGTAGTTCAGTTAGTGTGGGTTTTGGTTTTTTCTTTCCTGGTTTTAATAACAGCTTCACATCATAATTAGGAGGATGAAATTCCTGCCAGCCAAGTACATAGTTTGGACAGATTAAAGGGAAAAGGTATGAGAAATGATAATTGCTTTGTGCTCATCAGACTTCCATTGAAAATCTGACAGGATAATTACAAAATACCTGCTTTGCAGAATGTCTAGGCAAATTTTTAAAGAGCTATTTAAAGCTGTTCATTTACAATCTGAAAAGAAAAGTTTTTTCCCCTTTTTGAAGTAGTTCAGTACCATTTAGATGTGTGGTGCATGTTTAAATATAGACCTTTTTCTCATGTGCATGCCTGGCTGCATTCCACTGCCCACCCCCAAAGAAAATTGCCATAATTTTTTGCATTACCCCACATACTTCACCCACGTACTTACCCTTAACTTTCAGCAGAACATTATTTCACCTGATGGAAAGTAACCTTGTTGCTTCCAACGGTCTGAATCACAGTCATGGATAAATTCAGAGAGGAATGTTCCAGTGGACTATACAAAAAACTTTATTTTGACTGACAGTAAAAAGTTTTTCTGCTTTCAGCACGATTTCATGTTTCATCACATGGCTTTTCTTCACTTGCTTTTGAAGCTTTAAAATGATATTCACTAAATGGCCAGTTTTCAAAGAATATTCTAGGCATAGGTCCCAAAACACTACTGATTTTGCTGAGAATGAAAAGACCCCGAAAGCCTGACTTTCTACTGAAGTTCACCATAGAGGTCAGTTGGATCACAGGGCCACAGATACCTCCAGAAGGACAACAGAGTTGGTCCAGGCACCTGTTAAGCAGGGCTAGAGTCATCCAGTAGCATTTTTTTTGTACAGTTGAACAGGGATGACCAATCTCACAGCTACAGGAGCTGGATTTTCATGTTTGAACATCCTGTAAGCAATATTTCATGACCTGCTGCCTTGTTGGATTGCACAGAACTGCTCACCATCACATTCAGTGAGTTCAGTGCTTTCCAGAGTTGTCAGCAATTGCACATCAGCTGCATGCATGCATGTGGTAAATCACTGTCTGTCTTATGCTCACCTCTTAGGAAAAGTTAATTGCAATTGCTTTTTAAAATTATATTGCTTAGTCTCAGATGCCTTCAGACATGACCAAAGAGTAGCCTGCAGCCAGGCCAGCTGGTTCTGGCAAGCAGGGCAGGCTTTGAGTAACAACCATTCCAGGGATGCCAGGACTGTTGTGAGACCACATGTACACCTCTCCTGTGACAGGGACACCTGGATTTTGGTTATGTCAGGAAACAGGGTGTGCAGATCCCAGGAAGGATGACCACAGATGAACTGCCTTGCTGTAGGTAGCTGTAGTTAACTAACCAGTGTATTTGCATAACTTCCCAAAGTCATGCTTTGAGTCCATAGCTATAATGTTATTGTAATATTTAAAGCTTGAAGTTTGTATTTTTATATAAAGTTAAAAGAATAAATTAAGTGCTGGACATATAATTCTATATTGTGTTCCTTGGTAGATTCAATTACATGTTTCACAAAAAACACATACTTTAGATTGTACAACAGAGCCTTTTTTTGTATAATCCTGATTTGTCTCTTACTTCTTTTTCTTTGAACAGTTTATGAAGAACCAGAAGACCCCAGTAACAGATCATTTTTTTCCGAAATTATCTCTTCAGTGTCAGATGTCAAATTCAGTCACAGCGGTAGATACATGCTCACGAGAGATTACCTCACTGTCAAGGTTTGGGATCTGAACATGGAAACAAAGCCTGTAGAAACGTACCAGGTACGAATGTCCTATGTCTTAAAATGCAACATTAGAAAAGCATCTCACCATTCAAAAACTGGATGTTTCTGTAAACTTTTCATTACTTTATCTGAGAAGCAGCAAGCTAAGAGAATTAATCAAGGTGGTTAAAATCCTCACAGTGGCATCCTGTCGCTGGCTCCGGGGACCTGCTCGAGGCCACTCAGTGATAGTCTGGGAGTGACCCAGGTGGAGCAGGGGCTGCAGCTTGCAGTGACCCCAGACACAGCGCTTCCTCTGGCAGCTCTGTTAGTTGCTGGCTTCTCTGGAGGTGAGAGAGCCCCAAGCTGGTGTTGCAGGCACAGGCGAGAGTAAAGGCTCGAGAGAAGGGCCTTGGTGTGAAGTCCAGCTCTTTTATTCCTGGGGGAAGCAGCAGGGAAGGCAGGAGAGGGTCCAGGGATCCTGGAGAGGCGGCGCGAGGATCGGGAACACCTGAACTCAGGCAGGGACCAAAGGCAGGGGAATGGAGTCCAGAGGGATATTTATAGGGATACAAGCAGGGGAAACTAACCAATAGGGGTACAAGGATTTACATGTAACCAATGGCTAACCAAACTGAAAAGAAGTTTTGCAGAACCTAACCTTATAGAGAACATGAAATCATACGCAAACTATCCAATGAAACTGCAACATGCAAACTAAATCAAAAGGGATGCTGGGGGTGATCCAAAAGCTCACCCTAACCAGGGAGTGTGGCTTAGGAAGTGGCAGGCTCAGGCTGGTCCCATCAGTCTTTATGGCTTCTGCTGCACACACTGCCACAGCATCTTTGTAGCAGGAAAATGGCAATTTCAGCATTTCAGCATTAGTAAGGAAGTGTAAAGCCTAGGGAATCAAGGTAGCACTCATTGTGGATTGGCCTCTTGAAAAAAACGATTCTACTAACAAGAGAAATCGTCTCTTCACTTTGGCTTCTGCTTTCAAATGATGTATTTCACTACTAGCATTTAAAAGTCGTAGAGGAAAAGATTTTGTGTGTTGCTTAGCACTCTGCTCCTGCTGGGACTGCTGAGTTTACACCTTTGTCATTTCAGAACTTCTTAGGACTTGGCTCTGTGTGTTTCTCCCTTGTGCCTAGTTCTAGAAGTGATCCCTGTTAAACCCTGGCATCAGCACTGACACAGCAGCTCGTGAATGCCAGACAGACACATCTGGTTGCCTGAATTCATTGCAATATTATCTAGACAAAATGCCAGTGGCTCCAGCCAGCGCTAAGTTTGTACTCTGACATCTGTTATGTTTGGCAATAGAGGGCTGAGCTTACATTTTTTGACTCTGGCTCAAAGAAGGGAAATATGTCTGTGACACAGAAACTGCTTGTTACAAAAATGCAGTAAGAAAAAAGCTGTTAAGTTACCTAAAAAAGTGTATGCAAAGTAGGAAAAATGCCATTCATCTGGCTCATGCTGCTTACTGAGAGACAATCCTGTGACAGTGCTGGATTAGTCCCTTGTTTTCTGTATCTAAATAATGGCAGGTGGGATACAGTATTTCACAGTAACTATAATTAAGATTGGTTAAAATAACATGATGAAAGTTTGGTAGCATTTCTTGTCAAAACAAGCAAAATTTTCCAGTATTTGTTAGCTAGCATTTAGTAGACAGAGTGGGCCCCAATGTTTTTCAATGCACCCATTACATTTTGGTGCATACTGTTCACTGTTCAACGTGTTAATATCAGAAAGTCTGAGCCTGTTTACCTTTAAGACTACAGAACTGTATTTGCTCTTAAAATGGCAGTGCTTGTAATGCTAAATGTGTTGGAAATGTTGATATGCTGTGAAAATGGTGTGGGAGGGTAAGGGCGAGACTGTTTTATATAACAGAATAGAATCTCGGGTTTTGGGAGCTTAGGTAATATATTATTTTATACCTATGCTAATTTAGTAGGCAGCCTTGTCCCTGGGGAGGAATAGCTGGTCAAGTCAACCTGTTTGTCTTGATTTTGACACCTGCTTTTATTTCCTCGTGCAGGCAGTTGTGAAACAAGCTGGCCACTTTTAAATCAGTCTGACACCCAACAGGAGGGCCAATTAAAAAGTTACATTTCTTCCTGCTGAGATGGAAAAAATGAGTACTGGTAATTGCAGTCAGAATTTTATAGGAAAAAAAATAGACAAGACCCACAACAACAAAACCCCTTATATAATATTACAAAATATAGCAAAATATAGTACTGTTCTTACTGCCTTACTTAAACCTATGGATTGCCTTTCATTTTCAAATATTTATCCGGTGTATCTTGTAAAGAATATACTGATGTGTTGCTGGGCATTGCAGTGGACTAAAGGAGAATCTGGAACTCGGGATGGGGGGTCTTGGGTAGCCAACAGCACTGGACTCCAGAGGATTCATATGATCCAACTGCTCTGAAAACCTTTCATGTTTTTCAGCTGTAGAGAGTCGACAATTCTGTTCTAAGAAAAAGGGGTTTAATTACTCTCTTAAAAAATTTGTCTCAGAGGTATCTCTCTCACACATACCTAAATCTCTCACATAAACTTGGCAATTTCTCTAAAGTTTTTTTTGGGGTAGATCACCAGAAAGCAACAAATAAATCTAACATTTTCAGTTATGTACCCACATAATTATTATGACAGTATATTATTAAAAGATTAAAAGATTGAATTTCTCATTTCATGGGAACCACTTAGATATTGCCTAGCTGCAACAGTGAGGGTCACAACAGGAGATTTCACACAGCATTGTAATAAAGAGCGGAGTCCATAACTGTACTGCTTCATTATCAGGTTGCAATTTTAGTATTAAAAAAATAACAACCAAAAATTAATTCCTCATGCAGGTTATTTTTCATATCAATACTGTGACTCAAAGAATGCTATTGCACAGAGCAGCTGTTGCAGCCCTGCTGAACACATTATCTGCTGAAAATGTTTCAACATGATTTTCTCCTCTTTGTTTCACACAAAAGAAAAAAGGGCAGAGTATGGTCACTGGACATCACTAAAAGAGCAATGCAGTGGAATGGTCAG
This sequence comes from Climacteris rufus, assembly GCA_013398175.1. NCBI lineage: Eukaryota > Metazoa > Chordata > Aves > Passeriformes > Climacteridae > Climacteris > Climacteris rufus. The sequence continues at coordinate 417,359 of VZRZ01008644.1, forward strand.
TGCTTGAATGTTGAAAGGCAGCCCTGCCTAACAGGTTACTCTTCTTATGCTGCCAGGTGAATTATCCCAGCAGAAACCTTAGGAGCAGCAAGGTGAGCATGTTCACAGCTGGTAATAGCTTGATCCACTTTTGGCAGGGTCTGTAGCATAGGGATTTGGACAAATGTGTCACCAGTGCAATTCCTGATTGTGTCTATTCAGTCCCAGTAAAATAGCTCCCTGAGTAGGTATGTTGCTGTGTTAGTCTGGAGCCCAAAATTGCTAGGTAGTTCCATCAGGGTCAGACATAAAACACTGCAGTGAAGAGAAGGTCCTTGGTGATTAGTTAGGAATTAATTTAGTTTGCTTTCAAGTACTAATCATATGTGGTAAGAACAATATGTAACAGACAAGGCAAATCTGATTTTAGCCTTAGTTAGTAGTGGCAGATAAATATGCAAATGGTAAAAAGTAAGTGTTTCTTTCAGTTAGTTTTTCATAGTCTCTCTGAGGGTCTGAGTGTGTTCAAATATGGTAATCAAAAGGCTCACATAAAGAACAAGGTGGTTGTCCAAGGCAGTAAGTGTGAGTCTGACAGTCTTGACCTGACAGTCAGTCAAGTAAAAGGAGATGAGACCTTGGAGAGGTAAGACAACTGAGAGGGGAATTGCAAAATGCTTTTTGACAGAGCTGATAGAAAGGCACAGCTCCAAGCTGTGGAGTTGGACACACTTTGCAAAGGGTGTGTACATGACAGTGGTCATGACAGATGGTTGCTGGAAATGGTAACAAGAGAAAGACCTAGAAATGACAGTCAGTGAGGCAAATGTGAACTGCTTCCTTCTGCCTTACCCAAACTTTCTTTTTCTTCCAAGTGGTGGGAGATCACAAACATGACAAAGGAAAGAACTCCAGTTCTTAATGAATTACACTGCTAACATTAAAAGGCTTTAAGTAAAGAGAAAATGAAAGGATTTAATTACAGAGAATGCAGGAAACTGCACCAGTAGTAAAAGTGTTCTGGCCTATTTCTCCCCACGAGGGTAAATACATTTAATTGTAAAATGTTCTGTCTGCAATCTGCCATTTGCCAATTATTTGCTGTATAAGACATTATATATTCAGTTACAGTTATTGATGAAAATGGATCCATAACTAAAATTTACAATCCTTAGTAACCTTACATGAAAAATTTTCTTTGGATACTGTACAATTGGACTATAAAAAGTTGGTCAGTTTAAGGAAAATGTAAGTGAAAGGTTATTGTCCCTTATGTGGTCTTGATAGAAGCTATTTTACTAGAAGAAATGTTTGTGCCCTCAGGCCAGAGGAGGATGCTGAGCTTCCATGAGCAGGAACAATTTCACTGGACTTGCAAGAACCGGGTAACATCAGTGTAGCAGAGCTAAATCATGCCCCTGGGCCATTGGATTGGGGTGTGTGCTCCAAGAGGTCACCTACACATCTTTGTTTTACAGTTTCTACAGCAACTAGAAGAAAATATCAGGAGTGGAAACGCATCAGTAAATTTGTCTAGGCAGGGATATTCTAGCTTATTATTTCCTTGTGAAGTAAACCAAATCATCCAGAAATTCATCAAAAGACTGAAACAGTTTGCATGAGATCTCTCTGTCTTTATTATAACCCTTGTTCAGCAGAGATGTGTGGCCTAGAGGAGAGAGATCTGCTGGTTAGTCCTACTTTTCAAGTAATTAAGTGAGAATTTACAATGTTGTTTTAAAGTCTCAGCCAAATAGGAGCGATCCTTGGGCTAAATTATCTGTATTTGCAGCCTGTGAAACTGAAACCTTGTACTGTATTTGGTTTCTGAAATACCTTACAAAAATAAATGTAATACCATACAGGTTCTTTGAATAGAGCCAAGTTCTTTCTGTTATAAGTGAGAGTCCACTTGTCTTGGAATATGGCATTTTTGTTACTGTTTAAATTAGATTTTTTGCACATTAATTAGCACATCTAGGGTATCAGCTGGTGAAATGTCTCTGGGAATTAGGCTAGCACTGAGAAAATCACCCAAGCAGGAAGCAAATATGTTGAAGAGGGGTGGTCTGCAGCCTGCTGAGGGAAGCATGTTTCATGCCTTCCTGCAAAAGTAATTCTGCAGCACCTGGTTAATTGGGGTGTGGAAAAGTACAGTTAGCTTCTTCAGAGTTTAAACACAGTATCCTCTGCAGAGCATCCAATCTGTGCAGCATATTTTGAAAGTGAACGTGGGAGATAAAGCAGAAAGTTGAAGGGCTGGTTGTGGAGTTTTATATTTTCTTTGATTTCAAGAATAACAGTTATTTTCTTTAAAACAGGTCCATGATTACCTTAGAAGCAAGTTATGTTCCCTCTATGAAAACGACTGCATCTTTGACAAGTTTGAATGTGCATGGAATGGATCAGACAGGTAATCCACCCTTCTGCCCATCACTGTCCTCATTTAGCAAAAGACCTCCCATATGATGGGGAGCAAACTGAAAGTAGTTACCTGTGGTTATTTTCCACATCAGTGTACAGAGTTGCACGCCAGTGCTTGCGTTGATAGAAGATGTTTGAATGTTTGTGCAGTTGTGTCTCTGACTGCCTAGACATGATGTGTGCCTTATGAACCTTGGCTCATGCCTTAGGTGGAAAAAACCCTTCATGTTATGTCCATTTTCATGCAAATCATAAATAGGCTGCAAAAGTTAAAAGAATGATGCCAACTCACACAGTCCCACCAACACACAAAGGAAACTTACGTGATCTGTATTTGCACATGAGCTGCCTCAGAAATTCATTTCATTTACTGGAAATGGGAGTGAGGAAAGATCATCACAGTCACCCACTTATTCTCTGCACACTGCTGCCAAATGACATTTTTGATACCTCCCTCCATCAGAGCAGTCCCTTTCCCTATGCACTGATGGAGAGGTCCTTGTTTTTATCTTGGACATAATATCTTGTAGAACATTTTAATGAAAAATACTGGCACAAGTCAGACAGTGAGAGCGAGGATGGAATGGACTTAATGCCGTAACGTTGGCAAATGGTGGCAGTACTTTGTGGAGTAGGAATATTGTACAGGAATAGCTGAGCAGCCAAGAGGACTGGGTTAATAAAAATGGATAAAATGCAAAAGTATAATGTGAGGTGAGGATTTTAGTTAAAAAAGAACACAAACCTTCATCTTATCAGTTGGAAACAACTCCCAGGGATGTTCATATGGTAGGTGACTGTGGAAGGGATTAGCAGTCTACAAAATGCATGTGAAAGAGAGCACAGGAGCCAATATTGAGTGACACACAGTGACTCCTGGTTCAGCAGAGCTAGGAACTAAGAGGCAGAAGTTTGGCACTGAGCCTGGAACTGCTCTTTCAGCTCAGCCTCTCATTTGAGAGAGAAAAACAGTCTGTCTCATTGTATAGAAGCAGGCCTGCCCCCCCTGGACTGAGCAAGGACTGTGAAACAGGCAGTCTGAGACATCTGTGAAAAAGGCAAATATGATCCTTGAATGGGCAAGACGGGGCTATCCAGCAGAGAAAGGGAGTAGTGGTGACATTATGTTGGGCTCTTATTCAAAGACCTTTGAACTCATTTACACATTTCATGTCCCTCATCTCCAAGGTGGATGAACTAATCGAGCAGAGGGACAGCTGCTTTAAAAAAGAGAGCCCAGGACTTTGATTTTCATCAGCTTAGCAAAAGAGAAGCCAAGATTTTAGTTGCTGGTAGTAAGTATACCAAGGAGATATACACAGGGAGGAAGAGGATCTAGCTAAGATAAATGTGAATGATAATGACACAATAGCAAGTAGGTGTTGAGTGTCAACAGGTAGTTGTAACCTGGAATTAGGGATAGTTCATACCTGTCCAAACAGCGACAAGGTGTCTTCCCATCCTGAGTGGTGGAGATACAAGAAACTCAGGTTGTTCTGATGATGGTGCTCAGGAAATGTGAAAGCAGTTCTATGGGACATTGATTAAAATTACAAGTGTCTGAACTTGGAACTGCAGAACAAGATCTCCTGTGTTCCACAAATGCACATCAAGTGTTATGCTGTACACTGGACAAGGGGCACCTTCTCTTTGGACTACTTTCCCTTGCTCAGTTCCTCTACCTGCCCAATGGAAAGATTCTCTCTTTGCTCAGACATGAAAGTTTTACGTTTTATCATTCATTATGCAAATGAAAATATATATACTTCCCTTATTTCTGTTGCCTGCATGCCAGAATAATGTGTTTCCTGACAAGGATGAACTCAGCATTGAGTGTCCCCTGTGATACAAATTGCTGGCCAATTAAAATTACATAGCTGAACCACACTGAGCAAAATACTTCGCAGATTGCTTTCATTGCAATTTGGGCACCAGCTGTTGTGTCTTTGGTCAAAAAGTGGGAATGACTCACAGAAGGTTTAGGGGAAGTTCCAGGTTTTGGGGCTTTTCTCTGAAACTCCCAAACCCATGCATCAATGGGTGTTTTAGCAGAGGGTTTTCTCAGTGTGGTTACAGCTTGTGTTTGGTCCTACTAGAAATACAAAATTTAAAGTATTTAATGGAAATACAGACAGTGCTGATCCCTGTCTAAATCTGGCACAGAACAGCACATTCAAGTCACATTCACATGAATATTGTGAAACTTTGACAAAGATCCAGGACTTTATAGGTCTTTGCAAACCATTTTGCTTCCTTGATGGGAATTCCAAGTGCATAGTACAGGATGGGCAGCCACTTATTCCCAGGCCTAGAGTCTTTCTCCCCTGATCAAATGAAGTGCTGCCGTCCTCATTAGTGTGGTAAGACCACTCTCTGGATAGTTGCCTGGTAATAATAGAATTCTTGTTCAATATCAGGGTTTAAAGTGAGTGTAATATTTTCATTCCTACTTGACAGATCAGAAAGATCAATGCAGGGAGTAATTATTAAGTGGGAACATTAGATTGTGAGGGCTTCATTTATTGTACTGCCCAGACACTGAGGCGTTATTAGTCATGCACAATTACCAAATCCGTCACTAAACACAATGCGCTGCTCTGGCTTGTAAGAAACTCTTGAGTAGAGGAGCTGGAAACATTTGACTAAAGAAAAGGGGTCTCTTTAATTTAGTTGTTTCTTTTTAAGAGTCAGATGTATCAGAAATGATGTTTTCTTTTGATGCACACTTCTGAGCTCCTTGCTTATTAGTATGACAAGTATTGCTACACACTACCAGGATATTTTTTTCTTGGAGGATAATAATTTAAATAATATTTAGGTATTAGCATGTCTTAAAGGACTGTTCATTTGAACAGTAAGGTCACTTAATTTGATCCTTTTGGTACGTAGTTTCTTAAGAGGGACTACTACTAAAGGTCAAAAGTGCATATTGACAGTTGTACTCCTAAGAGATGCTGCAGTACTTAGGTTATTAATCCATCTACATAACAGTAATAACTGCAGTTCTAAACATGTTATTTTTATCTTTTACAGACTTCAAAGCTACAACAACAATTTAGAGTGACAGGATTGTTCAGTTAAAAATGAAAGTGTGTTTATTATTTAGGTGAAAATACTTCTGATTAATTTTTGCATTACTAAGAAGTTAATCTAGGCTATGATAGCACCTGATGGTGAAGCTGTTCACAAAAATAAGTAACATACGTGAGCTCTGATTAGAACGTGATTGATGCTCAGTTACTCCAATGAACAGGAACTAATACAATCAGACAGAGCTGATCTCATTTGCTGAAGGGCACATTAATCACTGTGTACTTTGGCAACAACAGTGGTCAGGGGAGGGAGCCAAGCAGGGGTCTTACACTAATTCATCCAGATGAGCACATATTATCTGTAGTTGAGTATATTACACAAAAATCATGCTATCTGTATTGTATATACATCATTACATGACTACGTAGAATAGGTGAGCTCTACTTATACAGCAATTAATTTAGCTCTTCCATTCACATCCAAAGTCAAGTCTCTTAACAGTGACCTGGAGGACACTTCCCACTGTCAACAGTTTTCAGTTCTACCTTAAAAAACAAGCACTTTTGGAGTTTTTTGTGAGGTAAAGAAGCCAGTAAAAGAAAAAGAACTAATTCTACATGATAGTAAGTGAATACCTTAGTTACTATTTTTTTTTAAAGATTTCAAATGAATGGGTGTATGGGACCTCTGCCAGGGAGACTTCTGAATACCATCATGATAAGTGATGTGCTGTAAGCAGATGAGTGAAGTCACATACAACTGTTCAGTCAGTCCTTTCCTACTGAACTGTCATTCATCCCCCTGAATATCCATCAGCCTTCACTCTAATCAGGCGGAATTGGCAGATCCCATTGGATGAGATGTTAAGAGTCTATTCCTGTCTGGCAGCACACTCCATGCTGGAGAGCTAGAAGACATTGTTTTGTTCTCAAAACTTGGCATGTCAAATATTAGCTTGGAAGTACTTGGGGATCCCTGTTCTTATTCCCAGTCTTATGCCAGCCACCTGTACCAGGGTGCCACAACCCTGAATCCAGTGTCTTAAGTTTTTCCAGCAGCCTCCTCCCCAGGGGGCTTAAATAATTTTCTTTGTGATAGGGAGTCAGTGACTTTATACAGCACAGCATAAAGGAAAATTTCCCAGTATTTCAGGAGGTCCTCACTGCTTGCAACCGTGCTTCCTCCTTTCCCTTTTTTATAATAGATCTCTTTTTTTAGTCCTATGAAAACTGTTACTTGAGTTTTTCTGGAATCAACCTTTTTTTTTTTTCATTAAGTCAGCTTGTCATTAAACCAGATCTGGTGGACTTTACATGTTAATCCTAGGAGGCTGCAGATGTGCTCTTCTGCCGTGGTACAATGTGGTAGTGAAATACTGCAAATTTAGGGGCTCAAAATACAATTGGGAGACAGTTTCATGTCAAAGAAATGGTCCCTTTTTATTCTGGGTGCCTTGGAAGACATCTTTGCTGAGATTTGCAAGTGTGGGGGTGGGCTCTGGTGGAAGCTGCTCTCTGAGTCTCCTCCCCTCGCACCTGCTTGAAGTTGAAGCCCTGCCTCCTTTGCCCCAGGGAATGATGTTCTGCTGCCACATCTGCATTGAAGGGCAGGGCAGCTGGGCTGGTTTAGTTCTCATGTCACCCTTAAGCCTGGTGTGTGCCAGTCCTTCAAGCCCTGCCCAGGGTTGCCCTTAATCCTGTCACGCCATCTCATGGTTTCCATGGTCTCTTGAGCAACAGTGAAGGAGGGGAACTATGACATGAGCTGAATTTCTCCAGGCAGTAGAAATCTGCAGGTGAATAAAAATTTCTGTGCATCTAGGAAGACTAATCTGGGACAGAGTTAGCCTGAAAGTTATCAAAGAGTCTTAAAACAAACAAACAAACAAACAAACAAACAAAAAAAACAACAAAAAAAAGTTTAACAAGGAATCCAACACAAAACAATGTGGAGCAAGTAATGGTTTGGTTTTTAAGCAAGCCTTAATTGCAGCTGGTATGCCCAAATCTTCAGGGCAATCCCTGACATCCAGGAATGCAGCTGAATGGAATGATTTTGATGAAGGCCATTGTGTGCAAGGATGGCAACACAGATAACATTTAAGAGGTTGGCTTCAATTATGGGAATAACAAATCTGAGAAATACAGAGATATGCCAATTCTTAGTGACTGACATGTTTGATGAAATCTCATTGCCTAGAAAATATTGTGGAATATCTCATTGCAGTTTAGTAAAATGATGAAAATCCTATTCAGATGCCTTTGAGGTTGGTGAAATAGAGAATTTGTTGACTATCCAAGAGAAGCAGAACTTTTTAGAGTGGAAAACCCCATACGGAAGCATTTCCTTTAAAGAAAAGTCATTACCAAAAACAAAATATTGAGACTCAGATGTTTTAACATATTAAAATGAAGATGCCAAAGCCATCAGTTGTTGAGAGGGTTGCTTCTGTAGACCCTAAAGCTCTGGCCCCAAATTAAACATCAGTGGTACAGTACTGGTGTCATATTAAATAAAATTGTTATCCATGGGTAAACATCTGCTCCTTTTGAGTATTATTGCTGCAATGCAAGCAGGAAGAATTTTCTCTCAAAGTCTTTATTCTAGACAATTTTACAGATTGAAAATTTACTTCTAGAAAAAACAACCCTGCTGGCTCCCAGATCAGCATGGCACAGTATGATGATGCCTGAACAAAATGAGAGCTGTACAGTTAACGTTCTGCTAATTTGGAAACTTCTTCTCCTGCCCAAATGAGCTTTGGTTCTTGGGGATTTCCCCAGCCTTCATCCCAAAGAAGGCAGGGATGCAAGCCAAAACACCTGGAGAGCCAAGCAAGTTGTAAGTGAGACCGGAGGGTAGCAGGAGATCACCAAGAAAGGGTGAGCAGTGAGACTTACAGAAGTAAAACAAAGACATGAGGAGGGTGGAAAAGGGAAGAGAGAAGCAGATAAAGTGTTGGGGTTTATTTTTTATTGTAGAGCATGATAGATGGAAAGGAAAAATTAAGAGGGGAGAACAAGGACAGGGGAAAGGAAAACCTATCTGTAAAGTGTGGTAAAGGCCAGAGTCGGAATTGGGAAGAAAAAGAGAACAAAATGGTGACTAGGGAGGGAGTGAAAAATCAGTAAAAGCAGGGATTGGTCTGCACTGGAGTTTTCCCTTTCCCCTTTTATCTTCTATAAAAATACATTTGTCATGCTTGTTAAAACACAAAAAAAAAGGAGGGGTAAGACTGGGTCACAGTGACCCTGCGTGAGGACTGAAGTTTGGCAGTGAGATGCCTCAGATGGCATCACTGATAAGCGAGAATGCCCAGTGTCAGTGCAGGCAGGAGCAATCAGTAACATTTTGTGTTGTCACTCCAAACACACGTAGCTGAAGAATTGCCAGGACCCTGCTTGGAGCAGCTCGAAGAGAGAGGGCAGGGAACACTCTGGGTGCTCTGCAGAGCAGCCCCGTGTGGAGAGGAAAACACATTCCTCTCCTGGGGCAGCACAGGAGGGGGAACGTGGGACTGTGCAAATGCATTCAGGGCTCTGTGGTTCTGGGGTGCTGTCTCTCCTTCTAGAGCACTGGCTGGGCTGCAGTGGCTGAAATGGAGGTCGTGGTAGCCATGTTGCAGCCACTGGGTTTTTTCCCTGCTTGTTTGTTTGTTTGGAGAGGGGGTGTTGGTTTTTTTGTTATTTTCTTTTCTTTTGTTTTTTATCGTGCTGCCTGTAGCTGTGGTGGTTTGAGCTGGTGCAGTCAGGCTGCAGCTTTGCTCCAGCCTGAGCTGTGAGTACACTGCTCCTTGGGGTGCACTGGAGCGTGTTCTGCGTCCTAAATACCTCTGCATGGCTGAGATGATGGTACCTCTGACCTTGTGCAGCACAAGTTGTAAATCTTCTTTCTAAGTAAAATTAGAGGTGGATAGACAAAGCTTTTCTGGACTGCTGCCTTACACACCTATGAAGTAGTGTGGGGTATTTTGAGTGAGGGACTTTGGTTACTTGAACCAGCCTGTCTTGCAAGGGTTTTGTGTAAGCCCTTGTCATAACACTGCTGTGCAGAGCAGTGTCTGGGAATACAGAATAGACTCTTCCTATACTGAGCTACAATTTATATTCTACTATTTATTAAAAAAAAATTTCCTTATTTCATAGACGCCATTATTGTACATTGTATTTTCCTGAATGGGAAAAAATTGCAGGCTTACATCTAGTTTTCACTCTCTTTTATTACTTTAAGCAGCAGGTAAGGTTATAATCCATCTGTGTTTGTGACCTTGAACAAGAATGGGCAATTTCTAATTTACATAATGCTGTTTTTTACTGAGCTATTAAACTACAGAAAAATAGGGCCAGCATGAAAAGTAGTCATCTACATATGTTAAAAAAAATAACTGCAGTAAATCCAACTGAAGAAAGCAGGCTTTTAAAAATATGTGAGAGTTCAAGAAATTAAAAAGCAAATGGACTGTAGAGGCAGCTTTACTGCAAGCAAAACCTTCTAAAATAAGATCCTTAACAAACACCCCTCTCTGCATTTGGTGCACTGGTACTCTGCCAGAATGAAAACTGCTTCCCTGACAGTTCCTTGCCTCCATCAGGGGGGATGCTCCTCTTTCCCCTGGGACCACAGCTCTGCAGCCCATGGCACAAGGGTGCCCCAGCATTATGAACCTGTTTCAAAATTTTGCCTGGGAGAAAATATACAGCTGGACTGTTTGCATCACAAATTGTGCATGTTAGTGCTGAGATATGAAACACCCTCGGCTTTTTCATGTTGTGAATAACCATTACAGCAGGAGCTGTAATGACAAGACATGGTGATTTGGAAGGAATGAAACATTTGATTTACTGCTGTTGATTCAATTTCTGAAATGGGCACTAATCTTGATCAATAGGCTTTCTGCAGCTTCTGGGATACATTTTATCAAGCTGTCACACTGACTCCTGTTTTTTAGCTCGTGAGGTTGTTAACTTGTGCCTCGCTAAGCAGGATTGTGCCGGGCCTTTGCGGGTGCGGAAGGAAAGGGAAAGCTCTCTGCAGGCAACCAGGGGCGGGTCCTGCTGCTGGAGAGCGGCAAGGACTCCGTGCCAGGGCTGGAGGGGCTGTGTGGGGACAAGTGTCCCTGAGCATCCCGGCCTCGGCGGCAGCGCGGCTCCTGCACAGCTCGGGGAAGCAGGGCCGGGGCTGTAGGTGAGCTCTTGCTGAGGGCGGCGTGTGCTGGGTCTGTGCCGCGCTCTCTGGAGTGCAGCAGTTCCCTCTGGCGCTTCAGGAGCTGCTCAGAAGTCCCTGTGGTAGCAGACCCCAGTGTGCCGGCAGCAGACTTGGAGCAGGGTGGAGCTGGGTGATTCCCTGCCCAGGCCCAGCCCACCCGCCCCGCTTACCCTGCAGCGGCTCCGGAGCGCCCGAGCTGCAGTCACAGCAGCGAGGGCGCTGCTCACATTTGGGCCTTTCCAGTGTATCGTTCGTTTGTATTACAGTCGCTCCTAATGGCCCCAGATGAGATCAAGGCAGCGCTGGCTGGAGGCTGTGTAAGACACTCCTGAACCCAGGAGCATCTGATCTAATCAGCTACCGAGTGTCTGTGTGGTGCAGTGTGGTTTGTGCCTGTAAGTTCTCCCATAGTCTCCCATATGCTCCACGTTTGCCTGGCCAGTCTGCTGCTCAACACAGATTCCCCCCCAACAGCAAAGTGTGAAAGCAGCTGTCATTTGAGATGGAGGTTTTTTTATTAATGCCAAGCACGTCAAATATGTTCTTTTGGGCTGTATTAGAAAGTCAAGTAGTTCCTGATTGCCTGAGTCTTAAAACTGTACAGCTTCTCCTGTGGAGACCTGACCATTTGGGGTGGATTCCCTCTTATAAGAATGGAAATTCAGAACAAAACCACCCTATCTGGCGCTGAGAGAGGAGAGTGGAGAACGGCCCTGGCTTCACATATGGAAAAAGTTCACAGGGGATGAGCTTTCAAACAAGGCTCTGAAACCATGATTATGCTAATCCAATAACCTGAGGGCCATGGATGAAATCCTGAATTCATTAAAGTTAGTGACAAAATATCCTCCCCTAGGGACTAGGGGAATGAAGCAACTGCAATCCATTATTTCAAACTACAAGCTGATTAATGAGGTAATTTTTATACAGATCGAGGTATATTTTCTGTCCCTTTGTCCCAGACCCAGAAATATATCCTGACTTGATGTTTCATTCAAACTTCATATGAGATGACAGAATCCTGGGCACCAGTGTGTTTTTTTCTAAGAAGCTCTGTAGACACAAAGGTCTGTGGCTTCATCAAGGAAAAGAGTTTAATCTGGAAAAAAATTATATGTGCAAACTCAGTGCGATTTTTCAGAACCTTCCAAAACACCCTTCTTCAAAATAGTCTTTAAAATATATAATTATGTACTAAACCTTACTGTTGTATCAAAAGATTTGAAATATGTGGGAAATTTTTTTGGCTATTTCTGGAATCACGGTAAAACTCATCTGTCATTAAAGGTAAAGCTCCAGAGAAAGCAAAGAAGCCTGAAATATATGATCCTTAAGCACTCATAAAAAGCTGGAGGGTAATTAAACTTATTAAAACATGTTGCTTTTATTATCTTGTGAAGTGATTCTCATGATGTCAGGAAGCAGACATTATTTGGGGTAATTGTAATTTTCATTGAATAATATGGAAGGGGAAAGCGTTGGTAGAAGGAAGCTATTCATCCTGGGGAGTACTGGGAAAACTCCTTTCTTTTCTTATTCTTTCCCATCTGAAACCAGAAGACAACTTACCCTAAGGTTAAACTTGCCTATCCTGACCCAGTCGTGTTGGTAGGCTTTGCACAAGCTGCTGTGTAACTGCCTTTGTTCTGGCTCTCTGTCTTTCTCTCTGCAGTGTGATAATGACAGGTGCATATAACAACTTCTTCCGAATGTTTGACCGCAACACGAAGCGGGATGTGACCTTGGAGGCTTCCCGGGAGAGCAGCAAACCACGAGCGATCCTTAAGCCCCGCAGAGTCTGCGTTGGAGGCAAACGGAGGAAAGACGACATCAGTGTTGACAGTTTGGACTTTACTAAGAAGATCTTGCACACAGCATGGCACCCAACCGAGAACATCATTGCTATAGCAGCGACAAACAATCTGTACATATTTCAGGATAAAGTGAACTCAGAAATGCACTAGATTTATCAATATCCCTCTATATTTACAAACCAGCCTCTTGAGAGTTGTAGAAGGATGTGATCTTCACAAAAATTGTGGCTTCTGTGGTGGGATTTGTAGGTTGCATCCTTTCATCCCTCAGCCTGTATCATTATTGGTGGCAAGCCAACTATTTTCCATCACTGCAACTGTATGAGTAAAAGGCACGACTGCAAATCCAGTACTGTGGTCTGTATCGGTTCCTTTAAACAAACAGGGGTATTTATTCACTTTGGGAGTGTTCCTGAGGAGGGCTGAGGCTCCTCAACTCCTGTCCATCCTTTCGAGGGTCTCAGTGGTTTGCAGGACCGTGGTGTTGTGGTGCCCTGCCTGCTTTTGCAGTCCACAGCATTTACCACATTGTTAGAGCTTTTTGCCTCAATCTCTTGATCTTTTTTTTTTACAGTGCTGTTTTCATGTCTTTCAATTAAGCTGAGCCTGTTTGAGAGAATGAATAGCCACATTCCTTCAGAGCATGTGGCACACTGAAGGGACCTCATGACAGTTAGAGCTGGAAGCAGAATCCCTGCTGGTGAAAAGCTACCCCATCTCACCCTCCCATTCCCTTCTTTATAATACCCTCTTATTTATTTATTTATTTATCACATTACTTTGTGTTTCACCTTCCCGAGTGAACAAGTGGCAGACTGGTATAGTTATTCATCCAGCTTATTTTGAGAAGTTTATTCTCCCTGGTTCTCTTTGCTCTGTCTAAAACAATAAGTACTATCTTCAATGTGTGGAGGACTATTAAAAAACTTGGCATTGCCACTCCAGAGGGACTGGCTGGTCAGACACAGCCTGGCAATTCACACACAAACCCTTCCTACCACTTGGGGTTGGAGTTCTGGAAACCTTGGCTGGAAGTGCTGTCCTTGAAGGCAAGGACCAACTTGAGTGGGAAAAGAGTTACATCACTGCTAGACACTTGATAAAGTCCCTTGTTTGTTGTTTGCAGAATGGTTATGTTAATCCTGGCCTTTGGGGAATACAGGCAATGCCTGGTATCTGTAACTGTGAAAAGAATGGTACTGCGAGAGGCAGCACCGCTCTGTGAATTTTAACGCTTTTAAAGGAGGCCACTGCTGGGAGACAAAGTTAGTCCTGCAGAAACATGAAAAATTAACAACCCAAACCAAACAAAACAGAAATACTGTTAGATCTATCTCTGGTCCGTAATGGTTAGTGACATAAATGGAAAAGGGAAGTACACACAATATAGGGCATGCAGGGATGGTGCGGGAATTATGCAGTGGGCAGGAGGTTCTCTTAATCCAGGAAAAGAAAGTTCTGCTGCATCCTTAATAGCTCTGGCAGAAAATTCAATATCCCAAAAGATTTCTACTCTAACCATGAATAAAAGAGCACAACTCACATGACCTGTTAATCTGCCCATATTAAAAACTTCTCAGAAAAAAAGAGTCTGTAAGCCATTATGCACTGATTTCTTGGTAAGTGGAGAATGTACTGATGAAAGGATCTGCATGCTTTTGTATTTTGGTTTGGGGGAACAGTGGGTGAAATCTGCTTACAAGAAATGAAAAAACAAAGTCTACAGCTTTTATATGACATCTCAACACCACACCTGAAATGTCTGTTGGAAGTTTTCTAGATCAATGCTGTATATTTTGTGTGTAAAAGCACAAACGCATGTGCACCAGTTTCCAGCCACACTAAACACATACGGTATGAAATGTGTAGGGTGATTTTAAAGGGAACAAAGAATGTTTGTTTATAAAATACTGTATGCTGTAGCAGGCATGGACAGTATATGTACATATTTATTCTAATGAAATTTAACAAAATTGCCTTTTCCTTTTTTTTTTCCTTGTAAAAAGGTTTAAGAGTGTGGTAAATTGTATAGAAAACTTGTTAATGCCAAACTACTGCTTCAAGGGTGTCATATAATTTCTTTGACTTTTGGCCCCCTCCATTAATCTCTGCAGCTCAAAAAGAAAAAAAGTTGCTATCAGCTCATATTGGCATTTACAGCTAGAGATACTGTAAAACATATATTTAGCTTTTAACATTCTCAAGTAAGATTCTATAGATAACTTATTATAAAGCATCTTAATGCAACAATTTTTTGTTTTTAATTTGAAGTACCTTACTCTGTTACAGTTTTGGGTACCAAAAAGAACATGTTAAATAAAGAAATATATCTTTGGAGCTTTATAAAACTAATTAAATACCCAACCAAAATACCATGAAGTGATTATAGAGGAAATAAATAGAAACCTTTCAAAGACCAGTATTCCGTTCCTGTCTTTAACATCACTGTTAGAGATCGGTTTCCTGGTTTCTTGAATGTATGGAAAGTTAACATCATCATTGTGAACATTTCCAACTTTCTTTCTCTTTTTAGTTTGAGCTTTCAGTGGTGTAGAGTTAAGTGATGGTAAAGTTGGTAAATCTGATTGTTTTGAAAGCTGTTGTTCATGGCTGCATTTTTTGTGTTGCACAAACTAGCTAACTGTTGTTGAATAAAAATATAAATATGTTAATACCAGCTTTTTCAATAAAACTACAACCAAAAAAAGGCATAAATAGATGACTTCAAGGCACAGCTTATTTTTAAGCTAGGCGAGAAAGAGCTGTTTTCCTCCTTTTACAGAAGAGGAGGAGTCACAGGGATCAGGACTCAGAGGACAAACTACTGTGGGAACCTCAGGTGTTGTGGCAGGTAGAGAAGTGAACACGTGCCTCGACAGGGATTAGGGTGTTGTGTGTGAAGGGTGTGGGCAGCTGCAGCAGAGCTGGAGATGTGCTTTAGGTTCACTCCTGGGACCAGCTTTTTCTTCTGCTCACAGCCTGAGCTGGACTCTAGGAGACTTGAGTCTCAGGCTCCTACGGATGAAATCAGAGATGTGCAATGAGAATTTCCACACAAAGTCACAGGTAAAAGAATGGCATTGGTGTCATTCACTGGCCAGGTTTGAGACCTTCCAACCATGGGGGCACATCAGGGATATGGCCAGGCCTGGCCTCCCGAGTGAGACAGATACTGGCCCAGGTGACAAACCAGAGTGCTACCAGCAGAGCAGCGTCCTGCTTTCTCCCACCACTCTACCGCAGGGGAAAATAAAATAAAATAATAATAAAGGAAGAAATAAAAAGGCAAAAAACTGCTGGCTTGGCACAACACTTAAAGTAGGAAACCATTCTCTTTCCAGTCCAAGCTCCCTGGTGATCATGACACTTGCCCCAGATCTGGGGCGACTCTCTGGAATCTCAGTGCAAGGCAGCTGACCCTGCTTGTGCCCGGGGTGAGAAGCCTCCCGCCATCCCTACACACGAGTTAGACACTGAGAGGCTGAGGCCTTTTTCTGGATGCAGTCCAGAATAAATTTGCCTCAGCTGTTACATGAGGCAGTGTATGGCTTTGTAAAGCTCTCCCAGAGCTTACATGCTAATTTTTTTCACCCCTTTTTGGGAAGACACAGTCAATCCCACTCATTTAGATGGACAAATATGACTAGGCACTGAAGAGAGAGATCTGAGCTGAAAATCAACACATCAAGCAATACGCTATTTACCTTTCCAGTTTCTCTTTTCATCCCCAAATACCCAGTAGGAGCAGGAGCCAGATGGCTCTCTCTCATGCTTTTGAGATTTTCACACGCATACTTAGTAGCTGCATAGGGCACTTTAACCCTTTGTGGTTTGGGGGAGATAGCATGAGCCACCTGCTTCTGCTGTTTGCAGCCAGCAAGTTGTCCTGCTTGCAGGCAGAGTTAAATCCTTTGGAGCCTTTGGTTGGAGCCTTTGGTTGCCCCTGATGAGAGTGCAAGGATTGTTTGCCTTTATATCCAATTCAGTAACATTATTATCAATTTGCTCCCATTCCCAATAGGAATTATTTTCCATTTGTGGTCTTGTCAGCAAATTGTATTAAGTCTAAAATTAGAGCATGAATTCACTTACCTTGTTCATGTGGCAGAACCAGGATTACTGGAATGGGCCTAATTTTACAGGGACAGGGTATGTTTCTTGGGCTTTGTGAAGCCATTAAATGGTCTGGATATTCTGTAGAGGCCAGCTTTGCAAAGGTTTTCTCACGGAGTGCACCATGAGAAAGCATTTCTTAGCAGTGAAATTTTATTTTCTTTGTCACTCAAGTTGGATAAGATCAAACTTTTACAAATGTGAAAGTGAACAGAGCTCTTCAGGGAGTTGTAGATCCTGAATGTGGCCCATGATACAAAGCATTTTCTGTGGAGCACTTGACTCAGTAAGCTCCTGAGTTCCCTAAGCTATGAAAGCTACCATGAGTATGCATGGATCAGGCAGGGCAGGGCAAAGCTAATTACTTATCTTGACATTACCAATCAAGACAGTCAATGGATAGGATAAGATCCTTAAACCAACAATTCCATTAAGCAGTTATTTCAAGTATCATGATGATGCTATACATTATTTTTATAGCATGGCTGCTAACACAAAGAAATCCTCCAACTCTATTGAACTATGCAGGGCGGTTTTCCGGACATCCACTCCTTGTTTTAAAACTAGTACTATTCATACTACTAATGTGCATGTCCCATGCAGCAGCCTGATCCAAGCAGATCAACTTAAAATACAGGACCAAATTCCTGTATTCCGAAAGGCAGTAGATATGTGAATATGGCAATATGACTGTGCTCCAGGGAGAAGAGTACTTAGCTCAGACAACTCCAGAAACCCCATCACCACCTCCTCTGGCTTCATCATTATTTCTCAAATAGAAAAAAAAATTCTGGGCAAGAAAAATCACTCTAAATTATAAAAAAACTAAGTAACAGAAATTGGAATTAGAGTGTCAGATTGGGATAAAAGAGGTTGATATTCCTCCATTCTATACCTGAAATATAAATGCTGCCCAAGCAAGACACCAGAGTGATACCCCCCTGCCGATAACTTGTGCCAGCACCCCAACCCTGGCAGGTTCTTGGTTTTCATTTCCCTTTGGTGAGGTTTGAACACCCCCAGCAGCTCTGCAAGGTGCTCTGGACCAGGCTCTTTCTCACTTTAGTGGGAAGGTACAGAAAGAAGCAGAGGTTTCCCACAGATAGGAAAGATCCTGGCAATTGTGATCTGTTTGCAATACAGTAAATTTGCAATACAGTAAATGTGCTCACAGTAAATTTATGCACATCCTGGAATGCCTTGTGGAAGAGGTGGGGAGGAGAACATTGCTGGTTCAATTCTCCTCTGACATCTCTGCTAACACCTTCCCAGGACAAACAGCTGCACTCTGTTTCTCACAGCTATTGATCTGCAAACCCAGAGAGATGTTGCTGCATCAATTGTGCTCTGTCAACATGTTCAAAATATTCTCTGCAACCTTCACAGGTAAAGATTTGCTTCAGCATGAAATGAAAGATAAGCTGAACTATTTTATACCACGTTCTTCCACATATTTTGTAAGGCTTCCTTTAAAAATATTTGGCTATTTTGAGCTGCTATTGTAATATTGCTAATGAATGTTGACGAATCTAGTGCTGCTTTTAAATCTGTATCTCCTAATCACTTTGTAGAGCTGCAAGAAATCTCTCCTTGCACAATTTATCCCCAAGGTCTTGTCAAACCTGCCCCAAAACCAGACTCTCCTGAGATCTACTCTTCATTACCAAAGAGCAGGGAAGATGATTCTTGTTTGGGAAGGACAATTGAAGCCTGAGGCTATCCAAAGCAAGAGGCAGAAAGATTTCCCTTGCTTCCTCTACACAATCAGTCCCCAGTCTTATCTCCCACACCCCCTAGCCTGTTGTGCTGCCTGTTCTCCCTGTGTTGCCTTTCCTTCCACCACAGGACTCTGCACATTCCCCCTTCAGCCTCCTCCTTCAGCCACATGCACTGGCCAAAAGTCAGTAAAACCCAGCAGTGATTCCCACCACTGCACCAAACTCAGCCCCCCAGGTGGCCGCAGGAGCAGCCTCTCATCGGCACAAGGGTGAGTGCCCTGTCAGCTCCCCCTCTCCTGGGCTGTCAGGGGAAAGCCCCATTTGCCAATGTACTGTATTTCAAGTGGAAGATCTACAGAATTGGAGAGATTGTATCTTAGCAACCACCAATGCATTATGAAAGCAGTTTAAGTGTTTAAACCTTCAATTATAAAATCCACCACAAAGAGGCAGCTGTCGTGTGTGAGACACAAAGTCCTTCCAGGGGTTCACCGAGAGGGACACAACTGCCTTATGCACATCCACCTGCCAAAGGCACCCTGGTGAACCTTCTGCCTTCCCCACACACAGGAAGGTGCTGTCATGGCCCACACCCACATCCTTTGCTCTCCTGCAGGAAGACAAGTGCAGGAAAGGCATCTTTTTCCAGAGAAACCCTGAGCTTTTGTATATTGGTCTCACATGCATAGGATCAAAGCAAGATGTTCAAGACTTTTCATGGGGAAATAAAGGAGTCTGTCAAAGAAAACTCAGAGTGAATAGGCACAGGATTGTGATCACTTCACGGGAGTTGCTGTGATGCAGGATATACTCTGTGATTTGTACAATTTAGAATTCCCATCTTTTCCCTTCCAGGGTAGTACCTTAATTATCAGTCCTCAAGTACACCTTCCGTCAGTTCTTTTCTTCCGAGGATTTGTGTGACTGAAGCCAGGCCTCTCTCTGCTTAATGTGGACACCCCATACAACAGCTGTTGCAAGAGTTCCTTACCATGCCTGCAGCAAACCTGAATTTCATCCTTGACCTGACAAAGTTACAACAAAAACAACAGGGCTTCTGCAAAAGTTGGTTTAGACAAATCACCATTTTCTGCCTCGAGAGCTTTCTGTCTTGCCACTATTTAGTGCACATTGTATTCCATTCTACATTGTTCTCAATGACCTGATTGCAGTTGTGTGATGACACTCAGCAACAGTGGGATGAACCCCACCGTGCTGCAAAGGGAGCTCCAAGGGCTGCTGTTAATCCCTCCAGAGGCAGCTGCCTGAGAGGAACATGCTGTAGGAGCAGTGCAGAGTCACAGACTCACCCACAGACTGAAAACTTTTTGCACAGAAAGGTAGAACTTAACCCATAACCACAATCCATAACCAGCCTCTGAGGGGAGTAGGAGAACATCTGGCACTGCAAAGGCAGGTGTTTGTACAACCCACAGACTTGATGGGACAGGAAAGGTGGCAGTCCTTGTCTTTCTTGCTCTTGCTTCACAGATGCACTATTCTGGGAAAATTTAATATCATAAATAAAACAAAAAAGAAATTCTGCCAGGACAACTACCAGCCCCAAAGAGTGGTCATGCTAATGATGGCTGTGTGTTGCACCTCAGGCACTCAAAACCTGGGGCTAAACCAAGACTCTGTTGCACTGGACTGGTGCAAAGGAGAAGATTCAACCAAACCTCCTCAAGAGATAAAAAACACACAAAAGTTTACTGGCAGACTATGGGAAATTAAGGAACATTGGCAAAAGAATAAATGGTACACAAGATCACTTAGCCCTTTGAATACAGAAAACCTTATAACCCATTCAATGTTATGTTCTGTGAGAAGAGAGTTAGAAAAAGAAGAAAGGGAGGAAAGCAGAAAGACAGGGAAGATATAGAGACAAACATAGCTACCAACTGCTAGGTCCTAGCCATGTAATACTCCATGGTGGAGGTAGGGTGAAAGAGAGAGAGAGAGATAGCCATGTGGGGGGGCTTCTTAAAGCCTTGGCCCTCCCTAGGCCTGACCTCCCAGGTGGGACTTCCCATGTCTGGTCCAAACAGTGGTGGGTGAGGTGACACCCAGGCTGTCTCCAGTGTCCCTGACTGACAGGCACCGCTGGGCTGGGGGGATGGGGGCAGGACACCAACCCAAAGTCTGACCCACCCCCTACCACACACACTCCAAACTCCTAAAGATGTCTTGAAAAGCCTTTTCCAGTCTCTGACACTGTGACTTAAGGCACGGGCATATGCTCAGTGTATCCATCTGCACTTAAACACTGTGTACATCTAAGCTGCAAGACAGAAGAGCTGCCCTGGGCTAGAGAAACTTCAGGCTATAGGACTGAAGCACTCCATGGAGATTCACTTTTTAAACAACGATTAAAGATCAATTGAACTGTTACTAGAAGCAGTATTAGGAGAGATTTATGAATCATCCATTTATAACTCTAGGAAAGCATCTTCTGTGAAGAGAAAACTGAAAAATCCATTTATTGCAAAACCAATTGCTGGGCTCATCATCTGCCTGTCACACTGGTGCAGGGGCAGACATACGGCAGTGCGTCAGCCATGGACTGCCTTCAGTGAGCAAGTTGGTAGATTCCTGTGCTTTGAACAAAATTTAGCACCAAAAAAACCCCCAAATTAGTTTTGCATTGCATCCTTTGGTTTGAATATGTTTTGATCTTGAAGGATTTTTTTTTTAAAAGAGAGTTCTTAGAGTATTCAGACAGTGATATCCATCCTGACCTTCAGATGTCAGCTTTGACTGTGATTGCAGACCAATTCTTGATCAGAACTTGGCCTGTAGACTACTTCCAAAGCATCTAAGCCCTATTAAAATAACATTTCCATTACCTAATTAATTGTTTGAAGCTATTTCCAGTGATTGTTTATTGAAGTTATAGTTTGTCACCTGAGGCAACAGCATGGCTCGTCGTCGTGGAAACAGCTCTGCTGTCACCAGCGATGAATAGGGAGGGAGGAACAGGAGGGAAACTACAGAGGAGATGCTTTGCTGAAATGCCTTGCTCTTTAAAGTGAAGAAATTATTTCAGATAAAGACAGGCCATGCTGAGATCGACACACACTGATTCCCAGGATATTACGGGCTCTGTGGGTTTGGTTCAAGCCCTTTCTAATTTAGCGTGACACAGCTCCTGCTGTCAGGCACTGCTGTCTCCTGTGGTTAACAGTAACGTTTGCAGGGCCCTGTCTGATGCCAAACTTGCTATTATTGCACAAAAATCCTGCCATCTTCAAAAATGGAACAAAACCTCTCTAACAACCTGCTGTCATCTATCTATTTGATTTGTAAAAGATGAAAAATCAGTGTTGCAGGGTTTCTCTTGTTGGCCTCTACCTGGTGTGTGATCTTGCCACAAGCTTTCTGCATTCCCAAATTCCTTGTGTTAATTATAGTGCATGGTTATCTCAAGCAAGAGTTGCAGTTATAATTTCCCTTAAATCAGCATGGTTTCTATCTAAGTCTTTATTAAACTCTGCCACAGATTTTCTCTGTTTCTTGTTGTGCAGATAACAGATAAAAAGGTTTAAGCTGTGATAACCTGTGATTATTATTTTTTTGGATCTGAGACATGAAGACACAGCTAAAAACAGGGTTTCCACCAGCAGGACCATCAGGACTGTTTTGTCACTACTCACTTTACTACAGAATCAGACAATGCAAATTGATGCTGACAGGTTTATTTTATAAGATCTTAGAGACAGAAACCTTTTCAAAACTTACTGAGCTGCAAAGCAGCCAGGCTGCACTTTTCACAAGTTTGTCATGCATTGTTTCATATGCTATTCATTTACCATTATGCAGTTTTTTATCACATGGAAAAATAGATCTTTTTCCTCCCTTTTCATAGTTTTGGATTGCAGATATTCCACAGTGATGCCTTTGCTTGGCATTTGTTTAACTTTGCTTGTATCTGGCAGGGAATCAGCTTTACAAATGGTTATCTATTTTTCAAAAGAGGCTTTTTTCCTAACTGCATTTCCTCTTCGAAATGGAGTAAAACCAGACCCTGATTCTTTTGTTCCTTGGCGGTGCCCTCTGGAGACGGTGGCAGAGGGAGGAAAGCGCAGCGTGAGCCTGGAGTGCCACCTGACGGCGCAGGAGGCAAAGCGCCAGGTGAGGTCTCTGCCAGCCAGGGGACACCTGCCCTCTGAAGCCAGGGGACACCTGCCCTCTGCCAAATTGGAAAACGTACCATTTTCTTGCAAAAAGTCTGAATAGATCACGGGAACAAACAAAACAAGGTTCCAGGCACAAATGTGCTGTCTCTGGACGTTAAAGCCCCTGCGTGAGGACACGACCTCCTGGGTGCCCTTGGACTGGGCTTTCTGACTTTCTGAAGAACGTAATTAAGAAGTATTAACTCATCAACAGGTGGGTGATGCACTGCGATGTTTCTGGCATCCGACATCAAACTGCAGATGAGAACTACATCTCTGCCAATAATTAAATCTGCAAACGTGAACTGTTGATTGCTTTTGTACATCATTCACTGACGTCTCTGTAAAGCCAAGGCAGATGTCACTAACACTGACTAATCCAGCCTCATAATAAACAAAATGCCAACTAAATGAAGCTACAAACTTGACAATTAAATGAAGGGATTTTAAATGAAGTTCATATTTTAGCGCATACAGAGCACTTTTTCATAAAACTTAATTTGTTTTTCTAAAATGTACACCAATATGTAATGATAAGATTCATGAACAGGGTTAAGAGAAATATCAGCTGACATGAGAGTGTGAATAAAATCAGATGCACTGGCAACACCACAGGAAACCAACTGCAAACACAGCAGCTGTGGCACAAGCTGTGGAGTGGCTGCCCTGTGCCTTGGCTGGAGCTGCAGAGGATGCAAGGGAGTTTTTTTGTGGCAGAAGACAAAGGGTACCCCCCAGGACTCCGGAGCTGGCACAAACAGAGCTCTCACTGTGATCTACATTTCCACTTGGACCGAGTTGCCAGAACTCACACAAAAGCCGTTCCTGCCAGGCTGTGGTGCTGTTTCTGACAAAATGTTAATGATGGGTCGTTTGCAGGAACTGCCTCAGGCTACAAGTTGGGTGTTAAATGACATAAGGAAGAAAAGACAAACCCTGCAAGGCGGGGTTTCCTTTTCTTCACACCAGTGACTCAGTTGTGATAACTCCTCTCCGGGGAAGCACCAGCCCAGTCCCACCCATCCTGAGGGGGTTATCTCTGCTAATGGGCCGTAATGGACTCGATGGCACCAGCAGAATAGGCAGCTGCAACGACTTAGGCCATCAAGGACTCCCAAAACATCCCGTGACTCAGAGGATGACATCACTCCATTGTGAAACTCTCTGCCCTGGGGGTGGTACTGAGGTTCCCACCTGAACCTAAGCATATATAATCTCTGGGTTTGGGGAGCTGGGACACCACCACCACTGGATAGATCCAGAGGAAGACCAGAACTTCCACAGGACTACTGCTTTTGACTGCAACCCTCACTTCAATAGGACTGCCACCACCACTCTGACCAACAAGGTGCCAAGTTGTGCTCTGATTGGGTAGGTGTCAGCTAGTTTTCTGTGTATCATTGCATTTATTCTAATCTTTCTATTAAACTGTAACTCCAACCTGAATCTCTCTTAAGGTAATTGAGTGGGGTCCACTTCTCCCACTGGTTTACTTTCAAACCAGCACATCTTCTGGTGCCCAATGTGGGGCCTGAGAGAGAAGTTGGAGCTACAATTTTGTTCTAAAGCATTTGTGTATTGAGGTACAGAACTCCCTGATCATCATGATGCTCCATGTATTTATGTGGATGTTGTATTTTACCCTATATATATTTCCACATATGAAGAACCATTTGCTCATCATGCTGCTCTTTTTAAGACTGGAGGAGGAATTAAAGTTGCTTTGTTAATATACTATGTTTATGGCCTGATAACATCAGAAGAAATGAATTTAATTTGGAATGTATTTTCAGTTTTGTTTGCCTGTCCTAGTCTGGAGTGCTGCCCCTGGGACTGCCATGGACATCCTGAAGCAGGAGATCAGCAGGAAGCGCCAGCAGCTGGAGGAGAAAGAGCTCCTTGGGGGAAAGAAGAAGTATTTCAAATGCAGTGAGTTGAGTAAAAAGGAAGAGGAGGCCTACTTCCAGAGATGTGGCTACAAGGTACAGCAGCAGGAAGAGGAGGAGAAACCACTGACTGCATCAAATCCAGTGCTGGAACTTGAACTGTCGGAGAAGTTTCCAATTACTCTTTCCAGACAGGAGGTTATCAGGAGGTTACAAGAGAGGGGTGAGCCCATCAGGCTGTTTGGAGAAACAGATTATGATGCATTTCACCGTCTGAGGAAGATAGAAATTCTTGCACCTGAAGTGAACAAGGGCCTGAGGAATGACCTGAAGGCTGCTTTGGGTAAGATTGATCAGCAGTATCTGAATGAAATTGTAGGTGGCCAAGAAGCAGGAGATGATGACTCCCAGAATGACCTGAAAGTCCATGAGGAGAATACTACTATTGATGAACTAGAAGTTCTGGGAGAATCCTTAGGACAGGGTGATGATCACTATGATATGGACATCATAACAAAGTTCTTGAAGTTTCTTCTGGGAGTTTGGGCCAAGGAGTTGAATGCCAGAGAGGATTACGTGAAACAGGGAGTGCAGGGGAAGCTGAACAGTGCCACTCAGAAACAGACAGAGTCCTACCTGAGGCCGCTCTTCAGGAAACTCCACAAAAGGACACTTCCTGCAGACATCAAAGAATCAATAACAGATATTATTAAGTTCATGTTGCGAAGAGAATATGTGAAGGCGAACGATGCCTATCTCCAGATGGCCATTGGAAATGCTCCCTGGCCTATGGGTGTCACCATGGTTGGAATCCATGCACGGACAGGGCGGGAAAAGATTTTCTCCAAGCACGTGGCCCATGTGCTCAATGACGAAACTCAAAGGAAATACATACAGGGGCTGAAAAGGCTCATGACCATTTGCCAGAAGCACTTCCCAACAGACCCATCCAAGTGTGTGGAGTACAACGCTCTGTGAGGCTCTGCAGGGGCCAGGACATGACTAATGTTTTGGTCTCCAAGACCCAGAGGGGGTGGAAGAGGCAGAGTTTGCACTTGAACATCAACGGGCACTGTGTCCCTATGGCTGAGCCAGAGGGAAAAGGAAACAAAGCAACAGGCACTGTATCCACACAAACTTGCTGAGCCAGGACAGTCTAAGGCCGTAGCAGTTGCTCCTCTTCAGAAAAGGAAATCCAAGACCAAATCAATCCACATGGTTACTGAGAGGAGGTGACAGGACCTTCACACCCAGCAGAAGAGACAGAGCCAGAAATCATTACTTGCTCTCTATCAGGAGCAGGTGTCTCCAAGCCAAGGAGAGAGGGTACACTCTGTGAGGCAGCCTATGGTTTTTCCTTCACAAGCATGGAGAAGACGTGAGCAAGTGGGACAGAACCCCCACCTCTTCCTTAGCAGCCTGGGTACATGAATTGAAAAGAGGAACATCTACCACAAGAAGTTCATCTAGAGTCAATACCGCTCTGGTCTCTCATTTACAAGACTCCAGGCATTATAGGAGTGATGATATGACTGATCCTCTTGAAGGGACCTCCAGGTCATAGTTACAGGAAGAGAGTTTTTTCAGTAGGATTGCGAAGATCCTCAGCTCCATCAGCTGCCGTTGCCCCCCAGAAGAAACACCCCAAGTAACTTAGCACCTAAATCACAATGTGCAGTAAAGACCTTCACTTCTTGCACAAATTTAAATGAAAATTTTTGTCAGATGAAAATGCTGAAATTAGTGTTGTGAAGCTGCAATCTTACAGAAGCTACTTCATGTAGTTGTCAGTGGGCAGATACATATCCTATTTTCTTCTATGCTCATTTAAATTATTTTTTAAAGGAAGGCTATAAGCAGTGTTTCTATGTTCCTGTTCTGCTTCAGCTTGAGGTTCAAGCTTATTAGAGGTGAGGAAAACACAAGTTTTCTCAGTGCTAAACATCCCTCCTTAAGGGAAAGGTGACTCTCATCTTTTCCACATCAGGCTATGGTTTATAAGGGGAATTGCAGGATGCTAATGATTTTTTTTTCATGGAATAAAAGCTAATTAAATCCTTTGAGTAATAATATGAAAATAAATGAACCATCTTAATGCATGTAAACAGTGATGTGATTTGATTGTTTGGTTTCCAGGCATCCTATTTGCATGCAACACTTGCTTGTATGTAGGTGCCAGAGCAGGTATGTTATCTCTTTACAAGTTGGCAAATTGCACCTAATTTTTGCTGCATGGATTAATATTTTTCTAACTCAATGACATAGTTGCTGGTTTTCCTTTGTATCAATCTGCTGTTCAAACAATTACAGCTGTGAAACTGAGGTTGGATTGCAGCTTCTTTCAACCTCCCTCAGCTGTTACTGGATGTGAGCCTTGCCCTGAGAGTCTACATCGCTTTTCTGAAGTATTGAAAAGGTGTTTCCAATCTGGAAACTTCTTTTGTCTTTTCCAGTGGAAATAGAGAAGCCAGAAGGTAGACAGACAGCTCAGTGTAGGAATATAGGAAAGCACTGCACTACCCCAATGCTAACACACAGAATTATTTGGATTGGAAGGGACTGGGTTTGTCCAGATCGTGCCGTTCTAATTCCTGCCATGGGTGGGCACATCTTCCACTAGACCAGGTTGCTCAGAGCTCCATCCAGCCTGGCCTGGAACACCTCCAAGGATGGGGCAGCCACAGCATCACTGGGCAACATTATTACCCTGTATTACAAAAGAAATGCAAACAAATTTCCAACTACTAACAGCTATTTTATGGCATTTGTATGGCATTTACCACATGTAGTTCCTACAGATCTAGATTTCTTTCTCTGGGAGAGCAGGGCAAAGCTTTGCATTCTTGCCTACTGCAAGATGCTGGTTAGTCATTACAGAGTGGGCTCTTAAGTTATTCAGAATTTCTGTATGTGTTGTGTTGTTTTTCTGTGCTTATGGAAGAATGTACCAGTTTGGAGAACAAGCAGTACTTTTTCATGTTACATTGAAGAAGAAATTCAAATGAATATTTATTCTAAATTCTGTATATTCTAAATGCTAAAGCTGAACTTACAGTAGAACAGCTGAACCTAATTTAGGAGTGTCAATAGCCATGTAATATCCACCTCCTCTTCAGTTAATTAATACTAAATCAAAAGATTGAATTACCAGCCTAGAGAAAGGGCACCTGTCTATGGAACTGTGTATAATTCATCATATATTCAAAACTGAATAAGAAAATAATAAATGTAGGATTAATTGAATAATTAACAGCAGCTGCCACATTCTGTCTGTCCAGCCTAGAAGAGGGACTAGTTTGGAATGCAGAGCTGTAGCAAGAATGGAACAAAGTTATTTTGTTCTCTGTTTGCTTGCAAGATGCAAAGTGAATAGAGGTGCCCTTTGCAAAAACACCTTTCTTATTAAATTTAGCAATTTTGTGCTTGTCAGCTAAGATACACTTTAGAATGGAAAGATTTATTTGGTAAATGTTTCAGAACACTGAACACTAGACCAACAAGAGAATGGAGTACCTATCCATCATGCTACCATTAATGTATCCTCTTTTCCCATAAAAATTTAAAAGCACCAAGAAGCAGCACTCGAGAACTAGCAGTAAAGGGCATTATTTAAAGGTCTTGAAGTCAAATTTATGTCCTCTGTCCCTTTTGGTTGCACTGAAGAACTGAAAACATGGACAATAACCTCCAGTGTGCTACTGTGCAAAATTTCTCACCTCTGCTGAAAAGAGGCACCTGACAAATTCAAGTGTCTCCATCAATCTATCCCTACAGAGCATATGGATTATTTTTCCTAGGATCTAGTTAATTCAGGGTGTGGTTTGCCTTTGGGTTGGGTTTTTTTTTTCTTCATATAAGTGCATAAAGGGTAATTGTTTAACATTGAATCTGACCAATATTGATATGAATATCTGTGAGGGAGCTCCCCCCTCCAAGGAACTAGAGATTTTTAGGTAATAATTCTAAGTTTGCAAATTTAGTAACAGTTATATGCAAATATCCTCCACCAACTTCCTCAGAAAAGGCTGAAATACAAGTCTCAGTGTTGTTATTATGATGGAGATGGCAACAGAGGGACCAGGATTAAGCCTTTTGTCTGCTCTTAAATAGCAAC
Source organism: Climacteris rufus (assembly GCA_013398175.1). Classification (NCBI taxonomy): domain Eukaryota; kingdom Metazoa; phylum Chordata; class Aves; order Passeriformes; family Climacteridae; genus Climacteris; species Climacteris rufus. The sequence goes on from VZRZ01008644.1 coordinate 445,820, forward strand.
TCTTTCCAAAGAAATCAAGTACTCTTCCTCTTCTTGCAAGACTTCCCACATCTGACTTCAGTCACTATTTCCTTTTCAGGATATGTAACAACTCCTTCAAAATCTACCACAGTAAGTCAGCAAGTTGACATCCATACTAAGGGTAAAAGCTAAAAGGAGAAATTTTAACATTAGTTCTGAATCCCAAGACTGTTGCCTTTTTTCTCCTGACAAACATGAATAGATGTTTCACAATTGTTTATAAGGGAGAAAAGTTAAAAAAACCTCAAACTTTTTGTGCTTAAATTTCAGAGCCAGGAAGAATGGGTATTTAAAATGAGCCTATGGATATTCTAACAAAAGGAGGAGAAAGGACTACGTCTGGCTTATTTCCAGCCAAAATGGGACTGGGTAAGGGAAGTTGTCAAAACGTGCTGCCTGACTCTTTTTCTTTTCCCCAGGTGAAAACAAAGACAGTTGACAAGTTTTCAAAGCTAGGGGCACCCTGAAGACATGATTCTGCTTCACAGATTTTCTTTTGGGCTGAAGCATGACTATGAGGCTTTGGATGGTGGAGGTTTCTACCATGGGCACTGGGCAGTACGTCTGTAGGTGCCCTTGGCTTCTTCCCAGCTGCAGCCCTGGGTGATATTCAAGAGGGTGCTCATAGCTGGAGTTCAGCCATTGCCCCACTGTTTTCAGGTTTTTTTATCAGGTTTTTTTCACTGTTAACCCTTTTCCCTGGTCCTGGTGATGACTGACACATACAGGCAAAAAGGAATCTAAAGCAGGATGGAATCTAAAGTGGAGTAGTTAGGGAAATGGTGGGATCTGTGCATCTGTGACACGCAGCCATACAGTGGCCAGAGAAGGTCTGAAGTCACAATGGAAGCAGGAGGAAGCAGCACATGTAGGCTTCACAGCCACAAGAACTTCACCTGGCACACCAGATTTTACTGATGGCTTCAAAACTGTCAAGTACAAACTCAAGCACCTCACACCAGAACATTTTAAATTGTGTTTTCCACTGAAACCTGCTAACAGCACAACACAAACTGCTCACAAGGTCAAAGCATAATGAACAAATGTACCCATTTAATTCAAGTTTGTACTTTATATTTATTTGCAAAATACAATTAATTAAACAAACATTCTATTTCAGTTTCCACTACAGACTTTTAGGTACAATTTCGGTTGCTTTGGCTTGTCCATTACTGGTACCATCTCAATACCAGCCTTGGCATCTGCCTTTCACACACCAGCATGGACTATACCTTAGTGTAACTATCATAACCAATCAAAACAAACAGCAAATTTTGTACACAATATTTAATGCAAAATAGAAGCCTGGGGACTTTTTAAAACCTTGCTGGGGTGTGAAATGTTGTGCCCTTTCAAAAAACAGTGATCACTATCTTCTGGACAAATAGTGAAACAGTGATTTCTGTACACAGATATCACCATTGGGTACTGCCTCTAAGATCCCTTTTTTCTAGAAAACACCAAATAAATACAAGCAATAAATGCAACATAAGCTGTTCTGAGTCATACCTGTAAAAATACAAATGGGCACATTGTGAATACTTAAAGAGTAAAGTGCTTTTAACATTGAGCAAGTGAATGCATCTAGTGTTGTACCACAGGTAAGATACCAATTTTTGACAAAACATTTTCCATGCAATTAGTCAGCAGCAATCTCCTGCATTCATTTATAATATTAAATTAGTGTATATTTCTTCAGTCATACAGGGTTTAAAGTCAGGATACAGTGTGTACACTTGCAAAACTCAACCAATGCTCTATATTAGCATACTTTTTGAGCATTGCTACAGCAAGGTAGATTTTTGTTGGGTTTTTACCTCTTAAGAAGCCAAACCTTTGGTAGTGTAAATACAGCAGACACTGAAAATATCGCTGAACCACTATGTGAGCACATTATGCAGCTGACAGGAATGGAAAGAAGAAAAAATCAAAAGCAAATTTAATGGCTTTATGCACTGTGCTCCTCCAGTCATGCTCTATTTTCACATGCCTCCCTGCAGGTAAGAGTTTAGACATGCAATTCAAGCAAGTGATTGCTTTCAGCTCAAAGACAGGCCATTTACTGCCAAGACGACCCTCTAGAATTGTGCTGAATTCAATTATACTCCCTTGCCTCAAGTTCAACAACACTTTTTTAAACTCATTGCTTGCCTTCAGCACAATATCTTTGGTTATATCATCCTCCTCTATAGGCTTGCTTCCATTTTTGCTACTGAAAGGCATGCCCACAGTTATTTCAAATTTGTACCGATCAAACATTTTCATGTGGCATTTATGCTTTGTCAAATACTTGAGACGACACAATTCCTCCTCCTCCAGTGTAACATTTTTGGGATCACAAAGGGGGTAGGTTTCACCATACAAGCATCTCATCCAATCGCCAATAAAAAACGGCAGCATATTTATTGCAGATTCCGCACTATTGTCGATTTCTGTCACGCGCACGTATTTGAACCGCCCAGTCCACGTCACTCTGTGTCCTTCCAGGTGACTGCACAAAATCTGAGTACGTGCCATGTTGGTCTCCTTCCAGGCCCGGGGTCCACAGAGGAAAGCATACTGATTCCACGTCAGGGTGGAGTTGTAAACTTTCATTCCCTCAGACCGATACACATAGAACCAGCAGAACAGCACTACAGCTGTGATCCACACCAGAATGAGTTTCACAATCGAGCTGCGAGTGAGCGATTTAACCACTTCAACCACAGAGAAGTTAACCTTTGTCCACCATCGAAAGAGCAAGGGGACGGCACACAAAACCAGGGTCACTACAATTTTCATCAGCTCCAAAGACAAAAACCACTTAATGAAGTGGATGAGACACATCAGGGCAATGCCTACACCCAGCACTGGGAGTGCAAAGAGGAACAGAAAGTAACCGATGGATGCACGGACAAGCCCAATGCCGGAGGACTCCCGCAGAATGACCACAGAGAGTTCACACCACATAAAGCACACCAGATATGGGACCAGGTAGCAGTAGGTGCCTTTAAAATTCCGTAGTTGGGCCATTCTAAAGAAAAGATAGAACAAGTACAAAAACAGAAGGCATGGGATGCTTACATTGATCACAAAGAAATGGCCTACAGGAACTGTAAAGAAGGTTTTACCTAAGAATTTCAAGTAGCCAAAGTTCCCAGGTAATACCTGCAACAGGGATAAACAACCTGCAGCTATCTCAGTCATTAATGCCCTTCGTGTGTAAGGTTCAGCACACGTGCTTAAACTCATGTAACTGGTCACTGTGAAGAAAACTGAGACAGTAGCTAACTCTGAGCACGGTATACAGTCTTTGCTTGCTATAGGGAAGGAAAAAATTACAAAGAATACTGAGAGTAAAAAATAAATGTATGGCTCTAAGTGATTCCATCCAAAGTTCACCTCAGCTTGCTCAACATCTAAGTTTGGTTCAAAACGAAGCAGTAAGTCAGTCAAAGCTCGGAAGTTTTCCCAAGCCTTACTGTCCTGAAAAACTTTCAGTGTGCAAATCACCATAGAAATAAAGGACAAATAGAATATGACTAATGGAATAATGAAGGCAAAAAAATCAATTGTCAGATTACTGATGATGAAGAAAAAGATGAGAGCATTGATATGGTGTGTTGGAACAATGGTAGACAGCCAATGCATTCCTGCCTTTGATGCAATATCTATAAGGTATTCTTTAATTTCCATAATGGCATGAAGTGGGTATTTTACAACCTGGAAAAAGAGAAAGAAGCATTTTATTAATGAGCAGTTTTGCATCTTTATATCACAGATATTCTTAGCTGAAGCAGTAGCAGCCAGTTGTCTAACCTCACCTGATATGAAAAGATTTATATATTAGACCAATGTTGCCAATAAGATTACTCTGTCCAAGATTATTAGCTCCATTTTTATTAATTCAGTCAGACGAAGCTCAGAGGCGACTTTGATTTCAGGAAAGATGTATTTCATTACCTTTGACACATATAATTAAACGGCTTCCTAGTCACATACTCTGCTCTGCTAACTTCATATTGAAGATAAACTACATGGCTACAGTCCTGCACTGTCTTAAGTCATTACTTGAGCTGCAAGTACTACACTTTAAAGCATGTAACTGCCACATTCTGCAAGGATTGTGCTATACATTCTATGCATAGACGCTGCAGGAAGTAGTGCCTATGATTCATATACATGTACAGGAAGTCTTTACAGCTGTGGTTTTATCTTTAAACAATCCTTTCCAAGCATCTAGGAATGCAGCTGTCAAAACCTGTTTTGGAAGCAGCAGTAATATATGAAATTAATTTACTACACATTTAGGGATTCTTTTAACTCCATAGCAGTAACTGTAGAGGATCTCAAAATTCTTCCTATTTGACATGGCATTTTCCAACACAGTCACTGGACAACAGAGAAACTGCTGGATTGAATACTCTCCCTATGATCAACCACACACTTTGCAAAAGATCAATTAAAAGGTATAGGATTTTTCAAACACACATTCAAATATTACATAGGAACATTAGATGCTGCAATCAATCCTTCTTCCCTCATAAAAGGACAGTTTTGATGTTTTCCCAGATTTTACATTTTTATAATAATTAGTTCAAGGGAAAGGGCAAGAATGCTCCAGCAAATACCTGTGGCACTGTGATGAACTGGAACAACACGCACAATAATTTGGGCATATTACTTATTTGTGAAGGTATCTGTTCTTCGTAAGTGCATCTCTTTTGGAACATTAGCCATGCAAAAGCTCCCAAAGAGACACCTTTCACTCCCCCTTTTTTCCCCACCCCTACAATATGATAGTGGACAACAAAATTACAGCAAAAACTCTCAGGTCAGCAGCCAGACACCCCCTACCTTGCTTAAAATTTATGGCAGTATTGAAGGCATGCACCTTTCATTTTCCCTTCTCCCTTTCTCACTTTCACTTCATCTAGAGAAGTATCAGTGTAGAAACTAACAGCAAGTGTCACCATTCTTGAATTCCATCATAACAGAACATTTTCATGCTATGGATAATTTTTCCCACCTGCTTGCTCCTGTTTAAATTAGAAAGATATGAAGCATATAATAACATCTATAATAAAAATAGGGCAGTGATGACAGGTACATTTAAATCCTCACTGAAGATGTAATGAAGGTAGATTGTCCTTTCACAGGGAAAACCATTCTCCTTTTCTTTTAAACATGTGACTCATATATACAAAACTTGAAACATATATATGAAGTCCAAAAAGAAGTTACAGCAAGAAGTCTTGTACTGATCTATAGACACTAAAAATCAGTATTGAGAGAGAAGTGCAAGTCACCCCTGTTTTGGCTGGGATGCTTAAGTCAAAAGCCCCTTCAACATAACCTGTTCAATGTTGCTTTTTACCTTCAGTCGCAGGGGTAACTCTTCAGGAGTCTTCCCTGCCAATTCATCATCTTCCTCTTCCTGCATAATCAGGTTAGATGGGATGATTCCCTTTGCATACTTCTTGGTAATTTCAACAAAGTCATCCAAAGCAATAAATTTTTTAGCTAAGGAGATAAAATGAAAACTTGGAGTAAATTATATCACAACACTGTATTGATTATGAATTAGAATATTAATTTTCTTTCCTGCCAGAATCTATCTACAAAAACTGAACTACTGACAACACAGATTTACCTTGCCACTTGTCCTGAGATCTCTGCTGAAAACAAGTTCCTTGTGCCAGCAATATCTGACTATTCTACATCTTGTGAGACCAGCAGATAAGTATTATACTGGTAAGTAGGAGAACAGAGTGAATGAATGTAGCTTATCTGCAAGTATTCCACATTAAGAAAAGACTACTGGATTAGGTCATACAGTTTTAAATCATAAACTATTGTATCTGCTTCAGAGAAATCTTTAGCTGCTGCATTGGAAAGATAGACTTGTACAGGAAGAGTAATGAATTATCTGTATGTTATCAACTGAAAAACTGACTTCTGATTTGTCATTTAACACTCATTTTTCAGAGTTCAGAAGTTACACACATGTACAATTATTGGAAATATACAATTACTATATCTCTAAGACTAAATATGGATTAGTTACAATGTATTAACTTAATATGCTACGTGGCTATACAAAGGGCTTCCCCCAAACTGTATCAACTGTGATCTAAAACAGACAGCCAGCAATAAAATAGACCTTGCTCAGTTTACACAGAGGTAAAATTTATCCCTCTGCTCTGGAAGATCCTTATCCACTCCTCTGAGTATAAGGGAGGCATGAGGTTACTTCTGAAAACTCTAGGGAAACTGCAAGACAGAAGATGATTTATACACTGGTTCAAACTCTTTGCACAGCCAGCTCTCTACATTAGCATGATTAACTAGTTTCTATGGCAGACAAGCTTGATGCAGTTTGTAAAGGAGGATAATTAGCAGTGACTTTTTTCCACTAAAGCAAATGACATCGCTTATACATGAAAGAACTGAATGACAAAAATCTGTAACACCCCTCCTACGCAGTAAATTTAACTAGTCAGCTGATGCAAAGATATGAAAGCTGGCCTGATTAATACTAGTTTGAGATTTTAAAGAGACAGCAAACTGAACTGCTTTATCAAATTTAAAATCAGAGTATTAGTGCATTTGAGCCCAGTAAATTTTAAATTTAAAAATGCTACATTTATAGAACCTACATATAAATATCTCAGTATTTAATACTGAAAACACTGTAGATACAGGAAAAAAAAGAAAGTATTTGTCTCAAGATACATACTACAGGAAGAGGAATGTTAAGAGTTTTCAACAGAAAATCAGCATCTTAGGATCTATCTTTTGGTTTAATCTCACAAGATGGATGCGGCCTTTTGCTTGGACTTTTACCACTCCTCCTTGCATGAACCCTTATGTCCCACAAAATACCATCTAGCATGCCTCCCAAGGAAGAAGAAAGGATTTATTTTTGCTAATTATTCTTATCATTCAGAGACTGTAGGGCAACATTACTTGCACCAAGGAATCTGTGAGACTCTAGCTGTCTTGGTGGGGTTTGAATTAAGCCAAATATGAAATACGTAATCTAAATTTACTGTCTTATTGGGAAAAAATATACAGTGCTGAAATAGTCTTATTGGTGTAGAATCAGCAAGCAGACATGGTTAGAACCTCACAAAAATACCTTAATGGCACTTTTACAGGATCATGGGGCATCCTGAGAAGGAAGGAGTTATTAACTTACTAAATATAGATGACCTATCCACTGCAATGACATGTGTCCTCTAAGGCATGCAACAACTGCCCATTGACAATGTCAGCTCTAATTTTCTGTTTATACCTCCATTAAGGACAGCCCACATCAGATATCTGCAAACACATATCTGGCTTAAAAATTATCTTCCAAGTATTGGCAACGTATAAAAACTGAAAGAAGAATCTCCTCCTGGCAAGGTAAATGAAGAAACTCAGTGAGTCAGAGGAGTAAATGCTGGAGAGTAACAGCTTCCTTGTTCCTCCATGAAAAGGTAAAAGCTCTCTAGAGAAGAGGTAAAAGTCTAAATCCTACTTTAAGTATTTGATAAAAACTTCTCATTTTTAAATATTATTAGTATTTTGTCACCCAAGTGTCTCAAATTGATATAAAAAGCATATATTGTAGATTCTACTTTATTATTCTTTTTTTTTTTTTCCGATTTGGTTATGACAAATTTCCCTGCCTCCCCCCATCTACCCTAGGAAAAGAAAAATATTCATATCAATTTCTGTCTACACTTACATGTAGTTTCTTTTACTGTCCTGTTACTTTATCTGCAATTTAAGCCTTAAAAAAATCATATTTGCTATTCCTTTTCTGATAACTCTCTGAATTACTGAAGAATCCAGAATAAAATTACTTGCTTTGCCAACCCCCACACCCCGACTCCTTACAAAACTCACAGATTTACACCTACAAGTCTGACCCTGTGTGTGTTAGGGGGTTTAATTCTTCCCAATACATGAACTAAGCTGCTCCTAAATAATGTGAGAAATATCTTGGTGCATCTTTCCTAAATCAGTCATTGAAAAAATATGAAAAGACAAATATTAATTATAAGGGAAGGGCAAACAGAAGTAAAGCAAATAGAATGAGGAATCTGTCTGCATTAAATTGTTGCATAATTAATTCCCTTACTGTAATCAGAAAGCTTACTGCATTTGGAACTAACAAAAATATTGAAAGTGCAAAATCTTTTTTGCTGAATAGACTTCTAAGTGCTGAAAGGGCAAGATTTTAAAAATAACAAATGACATGCAAACTCCCTTTAGTAGTTGACTGTAATGGTGATGTCTTCTGTGAGTTCACATGCAGATCAGTTATTTGCCTTGCACATAGAATAAAGACACTATCAGTTTCTTGCAATCCAAACTTTCTATACATTCTTACTCTGGCAGCGCAAAATAGTTTCCCAGAACAAAGCAGAAACGACTGAAAGCAGCAGCATTGCACTCACATTCACTGTTCACCAAGCGCTCCAGCATTCTCCTCTGCCTCTGCACGGACTTGGGGACTGGGCCAGGCTGCTTCTCACCATCTGGTTTGATAACAGAAGTTTAAGGAAAGTCAAAGCAGTCAATTAAAGTGATCAAACAGTAACTGCAATATCTGGAGAATGGCAATTCCTCTAAGTAAGGAACACACAAATTTACGTATAAACAGATATGCTGTGGCCATACAGTTTATTATGTTCCTTTTACTGAATTAGAAAAGGAAACTGGACTGCCATAGCTAACATACAGTCAGCCAGGTGTCTTGAAGACTGAATTTGTAAATTGAAACATCTAGTAAAGTATCATCAGGATGACTGTTAGGGGAAAACAAAAAACCAAATACAGCAAAGCCATAAAACATCTATTTTCCAAGGGCAGTGAGTGTGAGATGAAGAGATTTTAAATATTTGGTCACTTGAATGAGTGTTAACTGACTCACAACCTACAGCAGGTGTTGGTCCAGACAGCACAGTCATTGAGAGGCTTAGTCATTAAGAAAGTTATATTTTCTTAAGTAGGTTGTACATTTACTGTTATCTCAAGCCTGATTGTTTTTAAAGCCCTTTAGGTTTCTAGCTGTATTATGCCCACAAGTCTATTTTAACAACACCATATATCCGTTCATAAACAAACCTCCATCATCAACTTGCCCAACATTTTCCAGTAGCTCAGAAACTGCTAATTGCTTCTTCTTTTTTGGGTTTAATTTCCAATACATGACTAAGGCAGCTTTTCTCACAGCTCTCTCCAAGTCAGTCTCGGATGATAACTTTTTCACTTCTTCCTCATTCTCAGAAGTGATGCCTCAAGAAAAAAAAAAAAAAATTACACACATCCCACACCCATGCAGAAATTATAGATTTGCTCACAATTTATCTTTTCAGTTTAGTCTGAAACTTCTCAAGTTTCAGTCACATTTTGTCCACCTAACTATATTACTCAAATGCCCTTCTGTGTCCATTTCTTACCAAAATCTAAGCACACTGCTTAAGTTTAAACTGTACTTCAAAGATGAACATGCATTATACTTATGTCTTGCTTCAACTTTCAAAGTACAGTGGATCAGGCAAAAGGTAATGTGGATATGCATGAGTGACATGCAAAGGCACCAAGAACTGAAAGTTGAGATTGTTTTGTTTTGTTGGGTTTGTTTCCCCCGCCTAAGAACTCAGATAGTTGGCAGATGAGAGGAGACCATTCCAAGCATAGGAAGTAGCATGAAGTAAGATGAGAATCTTGAAGTGGGAGAAGACAGTGAAAAAGACCAATTAGAAGAAGTTGGAGAGGGGCAAAAAATGAAACAACAGCAGATATGTAGGTGGTGTGTGGTTATATATGATCGTCAGAGTCAAAGAAAAGAAGCTTCAATGAAAGGTGAGGAAGGGAAGAACAAGCATAGATTTCATGAAGGAATTCAAGCAAGTAATTAATAAAAATGCTTTAATAAGCAGTATTGGTAAATAATTATTTTAAAAATACCTATTGGAACAGTCTGTTAGCAACTACTCAGGCAATTTTGCCACAATCAGGTCCACCATATTTTAACCTCTCTTTCCAGAGTGAAAATGAATCCAGTGTTGTTTCAGATAATGTGGCAGGTGCAAGCAAAAAGCCTCAAAGAACCCATACCTCTTCTGTCTGCCAGGCATCTACGCAACAGTTTGACAGCTTCTCTTCGACCTTGCTTGGCAGCAAGGATGAACCAGTCAACTGCACTGCAATTGTTAAGTTCTTCATCCTCCTCCTCTGCTAATCTCAAGAAGTGCTTCCCCACCTATAATAAATAAGAAACAAAATTCCTTCAATTACTGCAATACACTCTATGTCTCTTTCTCTTCTCCCCTCCCACCCCGTGGAACTCAGCTAAGATAAATTCTCTCTGAACAAAAGCTCAAAACATTTGCTCCTTGCACTAAAGAACACAGCTGTAAGCTGAGCTTCTGATTGGAAAGATCTGGAAGAACTGGAAGCAAGAAGGAATTGCAAAACATTTGGCCAGGTCAGTGAATTAGTTGTCATTGGTGTTCAGGTATCTGGCAGGATCAGGTGAAGCTCCCAGTGTTAGAAGTTTTCTTGAATTCTTTTCCTCCTACGACAATGACCAGACACCACTGCTAGCGTCATTTTAGAGCCAGAAAAAGTAAGTTTAATAACCTAGTGCCAGTGCATCAGAAATTCAGATGAAGTTATTGACCAGGCCTTGACATGGAAACAGACTTCAAACAGTGCAATCCCTGACTTATAGCAGTTTAGCCACTGAAGATCAAAGTAAACTCATGATTAATTGGTGAATGGAATAAAACTGATACTGTTTTAAGAGTTAAGCATTAAGCAAATTCAGTGATACAGTTTATAAAAATTCTCCTATTCAGGGTTACAGAAATTACCAAGCAGCTGTCTATATTACCATCTTACAGGTAAGAAAAAACCAACACCTATTTTCTTCCTTCTAAAAATTAAAATAGATGAAAATATACTAGTAAATATATGTATGCAATAGTATGATATACTTCTGCTTATCACAACACAAGGCAATAAAATATTAAATGGCAGAAAGAGACCAAAAACTGACATTTTATCTGCATGCCTGGAGAATCGGGGAAATGTTTTTTTTTGGCTTACTGCACTCTCTCTCCTTAATGTTAGTTCAGCTACATTCTAGAAGCAATTAATGCTTTAAGAGTATAGCTTCATACATCCACAGTATTATCTGCTGGAAAAAAACAACTGTTTGAGAGTTTCTCCAAAACTTCGCATTTGTTACTACCACTAAAGGTGATTAAAAAAGTACAGATGAAAGATTAATAAGTCACATTATCCCTATGTAGATTAAATGCACTGATATAATCTGAATTATATCAGTAAAGGTTATTTCTCCAGCCTTTCAACTGGTTTCACACACTTAAGTGAGTGCTCCAACAACTTCCACCCAGATGGTTATTGGGTAGACATTAAATCCATAGCACATCCAGTGAAGCTATCCAAAACCATGCAGAAATAAGAAGAAATTGAACTAGATAATCCAAACATTAATTACAAAGTCATGCCAGAGTTCAATGGGAGGTACACACCAAGAAGAGAGTGTATGAGACAAAAAAAGAAAAAAAAAGATTTTGGCAATTGCCTGGTAATTTATCACCCAATTTGCAGATGTATCTTCAGTGATTTATTTCAGAAAGGAACTGCTTGAACAAGTTACATGGCAAATAACATCCACCTGACAAGAACAGCTGTTTCTTGAGCATGTTTATATTTATAGCCATTGAGATTCTGAGCAAAGCTTCAAGACTAGCAGCACTTAATGATGCAGCTCTTAAGTTTCTAAGAACCTCTTGGATGTAGAAACACATATTGCAACATAAACTAGCAGGTCTTGGGACTAGTCATATCACAAAAGGCTACTGCACAAGCAAAATGATAGCATAACACCTGTTTTGTGACAGAATTGCTTTTTGGCTTGTCTGTGGTGTTAATAGCAAAGCTCCTACATCAAACCACCTGCAAATGGCTGCAAGGCTCTGGCCTGCAGCAGTCTAAAGAAGAACTGACAGAAAAAGGTGTTAAACTCAGATGTGTCATTTCAGTAATCTGAGATTCTCTTTTTCCCAGGAGCTAAAACTGTGAAATGAAGTCATAGTTGATAACAGCTTAACACAGACCCTCACAGGGCACTGGAGTTCTCCAAAGGTTGCTCCCAACTCTGCTAAGTGAGGTGGTCATCTCAAGCAGACCCCTTGCAGACATCCTCTGGTTCAAGACACAGAACTGCCTTTTCACCCTCACAGAATTCCAGCTGTGGGTGTTTCATTTACATAACTGCTGTATAGTTATTTCTCAATTAAAAAAAAAAATCAATCATAAAGTTACAGTAATACATGTTATACATGTCTGACAGCCACTCAGAGTGCATTTATTTTCATAGTCCTTGCAGAATTATTTTTGAATAAACTTGGAGTAATAACTACAAGCCATTGAGCCAACTGATTTGTGTTTGACTTTGTAATTATTAACAAACAGCACAACAGTGGCATCTCAGCTTCTCATTCAGACTCCTACAAAGGTAAGAAATAAAAATATATTTTTCTAACTGATTCTAAAGGAATGTATTCAACAACAGAGAAGAAATAAATTTCTTTTAGGATTTTAAAAACTAAAAAGTAATTCCCTCTCCACAAGTCACAAGAAAAGTTACTGCCTAAAAAAAGAAATGACTGTATTTTGGGCTCCATTTCAGGCAGTCAATTCATCCTGAGTGCATACTGAAGCAAAATGGTATGCTGGATCTCTTTATGATAAGAATCCTATTATTGTGTGGGAATAGAAAATGTATCCAGTTAAAGGGATAAAGGAAGGGAGTGAAAGTGGAATTAACTGCAAAGGAGAAAACCCCCATCAAATATACAGACATATGCATCATAGGCTCAGATTACATAAGTATTTCTGAGTATTACTCAACTGGAAGTTATATCCTGAAAGAATATTATGGAGTTTGTTTTCTTTTGTATGGAGGAATCGAGGCAAAACATGGGTTTTACAGCAATGATTCCCTCAAGGATAATGTTTCATCCTCCACAAAGCTACCAGTTGTTTCAAAGTGAGAATTTGTTTCTGTCTCAGATTACAACTCCAAGGTCAGCCTGCCCCTCTAACAATCTGAGATGGAATGGAGAACAAGCCTAGCATTGCCATATATTTTTTTTACCAGCTTTAAAAGAATTTCTTTCCCATCCCCACCTCTGATTTTTATTTACAATAAGAGTGGTGATCTTTTGGGAAAGATTCAAAACATCAATGACTATGTAGGAGACTGTAACCACTCACATTTGGCATTAAAGCTGAAGTTGGAAAAGAATACTCAAGTAAAACGCTAACCAAGTTAAGTGCAAGTTAAACCCCTTCTGGACAATTTTAAGCTATTTACACTCTACCAATTCACCAGAGGGAATGCAGTGGAAAACTGGTACAATTTTTCTAAAACATAAGGAACACCTGAAGTGTTAACAAATACAGAGACAGAATTGCTATTATTAATTCAATTTTACCTGCCATTAAACAAGTAAACACAGCTAATTTCAATAGACTAGGAAGTGCTTATTTTCTAAAATGTGTTAATTCAACAGTGAAATGGTATACAAGCAAAACATTAGCCAACCAACCCCTGTCCCTGCTAAAGCACCTCAATAGCAGTTTCTTCCACAGAGTCCAGCCTAAGAGCCCTGGTATCTTTGTATATAGTGCAGTGCTGAAGCAACAGTCCTATCTGCACACCTCCACACATATTTCTTTAAAAAAAATGCAAAATCATTTCTGTACCTTCTCCATGCTAAGGAGTTGGACCCGAAGGCACTCATACTTCCCAAGAAAGCAGAGAAACCATGTGGCTGAGAAACCTTTCTTTGAATAGTTTAGTATCTAAACAGACACAATTCAACTGAGGAAGAGATAATAGTTCTACAGCAGGCAGTGCTATTTTTGGAATTAAGAGCAAACAAGACTGGACAAAAACCATATAAAATTACCTCTGTCTGTGCTTTTGGTTCTCCAGCTTTGGCCCTCTCAAGCAGTTCTTCAAAGAGAGCTTCAGTTTCTTCCTTCATGCCCTCTATAAATTAATTTGATAAAGAAAATTGTTTATTACCAAAAGTTTAAAGTATTTTAAAAATCACTGCTATACAGGAATTAAATTATCATAACTAAAAAATCCAACACAAGTGTTTTGCAAGAACAGTGGAAATTAAGTTACTACAATATTTACCCTCCACCTCACTATTGTACTTCAGCATATTTACCCTTACTTGTTATTCGGTACATGCCACAGGATGACACAATTTACAGTTTCTCATTTACTTCTACAAAATTCCTTTCTCAATAGTATATTCAATACAATACATATGAGCACATGTGGAACACGTAATATGGATCAGTTTTTGTACTATTACTATTCTTTTCTTGATAGCACATCAGTCTTTCACCTGTCAATCTCTTTATTTAGCACCAAAACCTTTTCTAGAATTTTGAAAAATTAATCAGCCTTTAAAACAGTGTATTTTAAAGCTCAATTCCTCAGTCTCTAGAGCATACAGAAACTATGATTACTCCTGCTAAACCTCTTTTTTTTTGGTCTTGCTCCACACTCCACCTAGTATTTTTCTTCTTTTCCATCTACTGAACACATATAGACTTTTGCAATTGTTTTTCTTCAAAAGCATCATACTGCTTCACAGTCAATCGAAAAACTCTTGTGAGCTTTATCTGATATTCAGTGTTTGTAAAGAATATCACGCACATGCTACTTGATGAATGAAGAATTAGTTTAATGGAAAAGCTGACAAAGGCCAGAACTGCTACTTTTTTATGAGATGATTCTCATAAAGTAATTTGGAAAAATTTTAAAGGCAAAAATCAATACAACTTGCATGCTTTAACTTGGGTAAGAATGGACAACAGACGACTGACTCAGACTTACAGGTTTACCAACCAACCAACCAATCTAAAATTATAGTTAGAAAGGTCAATTCCAATTCTACAGTAGGTGCCAAACTTGACCCCTATTTAGCACACTACCCTGCAAGTCGCCAAACACCATGACACTTTGGAGCTTCGTCCTGAGGGCAGCAGCAGCACAAGCAGTGTGCTTAAGAAGCAGTTTCCAGATGCAGGAAAGACTTCCAGGCATCCACTCCAAGTTACAATCCCTACTTGACTGGGGCAGCAGCAACGTGAGAAGCTGGTGAGCAGCCCTGCCAGCTGAGGGGTCAGTCAGTATCAGCTCTTCTTCAGAACATGGTAGGAAGAAATAAATCCCATTCCAAATGGTCTCCTGAAGATCAGGGCTACTTGCATTCTTTAACATCCCTGGTACTGGGACTATTTTCAAACAAGAACAGGCTACAAGCCAACATTTTCATTAAAATGGATGTATTTAACAAAACCAAACCCTGAAGTAAGATTTCTTCTTCACCATGCCACAGTTTTGCAGTTCACCATGCACAGTCTGCCAAGCTCCACTTGGAAAAATTCTAATGCCAGATTATAAAATGTTGTCTGGCTAAACAAGGCACATAATGAAAAATAATTTTCATTTAGCACTTGGTCTTTTCAGCAAGCTGTAAAAATATTATTGTAAAATAGGCAAACAGCATCCCAACAAAATTAACTACTTAATCTCCTTGCCCTGATATATAACAACGTAATTTGAACTCTAAACAAGTCAGAAGCCTGTTTTCCAGATGGCACCATTAACACCAGCAGACATCATTCAGGGGCTCTCTGCTAGCAACAAACAACAAGTTTGTTGGAGGAAAGAGCATATTGTTTGAAAGAAGCATAATACTCATCCACCTACCCCACTCAAATGAAACCAGCTGGGCAAGGCAGTACTGTTCTTTTTCTTCTTGTGCTTTCAAATGCATTAAATCCTTTTGCATCAAAATTTCAGTACTAGCTGTCTTGGGAATGCCTTTTTTTTTCCCTTCTTTTCCTGTTCAGGGTTTTCTACACGTTGAGAACACCACAAATATTTCAGCAATAGTCTAGATAATATAGTAGGCACCATTCAGAAGTCAGTGTTAGCTAATTAAGTGGAATTTACACATACAAGCAAAAAAACCCCAAACTACAGAAAGCAGTTTGCTAAACTGATATAAATCCTAATAAGAAAGGCAGTTCTCTGGCAGCTTATATGGCAAAGTCTCTTCCTATCTCTCCTGTTCCACTTGCCACACCTAAGAGCATGGCACAGCTCTGACTCCTTCCAGCTCTTTTTGCTCAGAAGAATGTGTTAGATAAGACTGCTTATTACAATAGAAAGCTGAAGAAACAAAACGGGAATGTTTTACAACACCAGGTTGTAGTTACTTTATTACATCACCGATTAACATGTACATAATGGTATTTTCAAAGTTGGAAAAAAAACAAAAAAGAAAAATTAAAAATATGCAGGCTTATGGTGAACTACCTCCTTCAATGAGGACAAAAAAAGTGGTGTTGTTGCAGTAAACTTGTTGAAATGTTTCTTCTAACAGAGCTGACTGCCAGAGGAAAGAAACACTTTCTGTTGTTATTTTCAACCTACTGCCCAATCCCCCCCACCCAGTTATCAATTCTTTATACTTGCACATGTGATCTATGAATATAAATAACTGATAGTTAATTAAAAATAGGCCTGTGGGTTGGTTCTGTAGTTGTAGGGCAAAGGTGGTAGAACAGTTGTGGAGATCAAATTTAGAATATCTTAGTATATAAAGTTCTTGCAATCAAAAATATTTTTCCTTTTCTTAAAAGATAACCAAGAGGATAAGTAAACAGGTAAACATGGATGACTCTAGTTTCATGGCTGCCACATCAATTTACTTTCCCAGAAAGAATACAGGCCAGTGTCTGAAGGTAAAAGGACAAAACACAGTCAAAATGTGTTTTAGAAGAAGGGTGGACAACATACACTATCAATTCAGTTCAACACTATACAAGAGTATATGCACCCACCATAACAATATCATAACAAGTTATGATCTATAACTTATCACCCTTGTTCTTAGGTGTGTTTTTAGTCAAAAAATGTCTTGATGTGTATTCCTCCCACATAAGAGTACTGCAATGGAAATGCTGTCAGTAGAAGCTTTTAGTTTCCAGCTTTGCTAAAAACTCATGCCTTTTTAATGTCAAATTTTACTCTGTCTTGAATATAAAAATTTCCAGAAGACAGGAACACTCATCTTGCAATAATTCATGTATCTTTTATGAGAATTAAAATAGACTTCACTAGCTGTTTTGTGTCAGGTGCATTAATATAAGCCAATGAAGTCTATCAGTTATTCAAGGTTCACTAGCACTGCAGTCGTTCAAATGAAAGCAGACAACTGAAAGCACAGAAGTTTGAAGTGGCACATAGCATTCATAAAAGAAATTAAGACCAGGGGTATGGAAGGGTAATTAGTATGAATATTTTCTGTAGTTCCTACTCTGCCACCAAGAAGCTCAAGACCCTATGTAAACCTTACTTCATCAGGCTGCTTAGTTCATCAGTTCCCAATACAGTTAATTCTACTTTCCCAGAGACAGCCCATTCAAAATTGGTCAATGGATATTGGAAAAATAACATTATTAATATTTTTTTAAATTCTGTGTGATTAAGTCTTAAGTTTAAGATATAAAAGGACATGCTATACTTTAATTTTCTTGGTTTCACACAAAAAAGGAAAAAAAGTTATTTGTGATCTGCAAAGGATGATGTAGATGTATTTCTGAGTTTGCTGAATTTATGTCATCATACTACAGAAATATTCACTTTTGATATTCAGGCTTTTCTTTTAACAGGTTAAAGCTGTCGCTTAAAACCCATTTTATGAGAGCACTTATTATAAAAGACTCAGTGCAACAAAACTGATAAAGACCTGTATGCATTTCAGTCATATACAGCCATCAGAAGAAGAGTAAGCTAAAACTGCCTGTCATTAACTGGTAGACTTCAATGGCACTAGCAAAACATGACTATAGAACAACTGTGGTTTACTAGTAAAAAGTATGTTTTACAACTCCAGGAAAAATACTCAGAATATATAAGTCCAAACACAGCTGTTTATGTAGCCAAACAGGCTGATGAAAACTAAAGACAGCTACTTACTTTCTGAAACTTTGCACATTACTTGGCACATGGGCCACATAAAGAGTCCAGGTTTGCTACTATAGGCTTAAATGGGAATTTAATACTCATTTTGGCTTAGGCAGGCATTTTTACTGTTTCTGTTAGGTATTGGACAGAAATAGGAAATGCTTCAAAAGGATCTATTTCAGTTTTTTAATGATTAGTATTTTAGGATGCAATTAATGTCCCTTATTTCTGAAATTTACCCATTAAATTGACAAAAAGGGAGTCAATCCACAGTAGATTAGTCCAAGAGAGATTGTAAGGTATCAGTGCTTAAAATTTTAAATCACAAAAGGCAGATGCCATTATAGATTAAATAACACATCTAAGCCTTATCTTTGGACTATATCAAGGACTAAAACGCAACCAACTCTTCAACATTTGTACAAGGTTTTGAAGAATGGACTTACACAACCTAGATAAGAACTATTTTCAATGCAAAAGACTTCAGGCAAACTAGGTGAACCGGGGTTGTCCTAAGGTTTCCTTCCCAGTATTCTAGCAGAGATCAATAATGGATGCAATAGATTCCCAACCTTCTAATACCCATAACACAGGCAACTAAATCACATCATGTGAGCCTCACTGTAGTTGGCTGACTTGTTGCAAAGTGTCTGATGACATATTTAGCAAAAATGTTTTACACGCATTTTTGACAAACCCTAATTCAAAAAACCCAGCATTTTAAGTGACATTGTGTATGACACTTCCGTTCTTGAATTCTGAAATCTTTAAAGGCACCTAATAGTCCTTTCATGTAAAGAAAGATTTTTAGTTGCATATATATATATATATATATATACACACAGAGAGGATCATATACCCATGCTTCCACCACATAGAACACCTTCAATTCTCTCAGCACTCTTCAAACCACTAGGAATCACTGCCTTCCTTAAAAAAAATACAAAGTTATTTCATGCAGAAAGAATCAATAGAGAGCATGTTGAATAATAAAAGTGTTTGTTGATTTACTTTCCTACCAACACAAACACATTAAATCTCTCAGCAGTGGATTTACTCAGCACAAGGGAGTTTTAGCCCCTTGCTTGCTAATATCACTCCCTGGCCAAGTGCACACAGCTTTCTTAGGTCACAGCTACAGCACCTGAATTCCAGATTAAGCAAGAGGCCAAAGACCATGAACAAGGAATAACACAGTGAAAAAAAGGATCACAATTTCTTATGCCTTTTGAGCTTAAGATTTTATTTGTTCACAGTTATTGGAGGCCAGCCCCATGACAGTCAGGGTACCATGCACAACAAATAAT
Source organism: Climacteris rufus (assembly GCA_013398175.1). Lineage (NCBI taxonomy): Eukaryota > Metazoa > Chordata > Aves > Passeriformes > Climacteridae > Climacteris > Climacteris rufus. The sequence continues at coordinate 465,224 of VZRZ01008644.1, forward strand.
TTTTTTAAACAAACACAAGCTGGGGACTTCTAAGTGCTTTGAATGAAAAGATGAAAACCTGGGGTAATAAGAAAACTGAAAGCACTTTCTCAGACAGGAAGCAACATTCATATAAAATATGTAAGTTTAAAAGAAATTACAGGTTTTACAAGTGAATATTAAAGCTCATGGAAACTATCAAACAAAAGACTAATGCATTAAGAAACACCCACACTATGAAGGAAACACACACACTTTGTATCCTCATGATTAAAAGCATTCATTTGGGCTGAGAAAAAGTAGTGACAGGGATGTGCAGGAGAATGAGGGAAAAAAAACATGTTGGGGAGAATAAAGGATCCAAGATGACAAGATATGAAACAAGATTTCTGGATTGGCCTTCCCATTTTATAGTACAGCAAGTATTCCTGAAGTGGCTGAAAAGAGCCAGGAACAGCTAAGCATATGCACAACACAACTGATATGTTCAGTCCTACCCAGTGGGAACACACCTCCAAGCTCACTGAGAACACACCTAGAAAAATACATAAACATTTTCACTGTTCCATGAGAAGATCTGACAGCTGCCACAAGTGAAAATTGTTATCAGGGTGGCCCAGCAAGGTGAGCCAAGCAAAGGAAAGTAGTCACTCTCCCAAATGATCTTGCAAATTTTAGGTTTAGGTATAGGGATTTCAATGCATCTTTTGTTTGAATAAACATGACTAAGACACACTGACAACAATCAGAGCAGTAAAAAGGCCACAAAGCAGCAATAATGACCTTAATTACATCCAGAAAGTTATACACTCAAAAAAGGATATGATTTTAAATACACTTAATAAATAGCTTCATAAGTTAAGTATTTGGAGAAACCAAAAGATACAAACCCATTTTTTCCCCAATTAAGAAAAAAAGACATACTGGTTAAAATCAGAAGATCTTGTGTAAAAAGCTTTGACATAAGACATCCCTGAACGAGTCAAAAGGTTGGACAGGTGGATCCAGCTCATATTTCCATCTCCAAAGATAAGGAACAAGGCTTCTCACATAAGTCCTCTAAACAAATTAGAACGTAGGCTGTTACATGGAAAAGTGAGAGATTAAGAAATACAGTAAGAAGATTATGAATACACATCTTTCGTTCTCCCAGGGGGAAGATTATCGGTTTAGACACAGAGGAATATAAAATAAGGCTTCTATCATTCAATGCATTTATATGTGAATGAAAAAGAGGGGCTACTACAGAGGTGCCAAAATCTATTGATGATTCTGTATTATTCAGGGAAAAACAAAACAAAACAAAAAAATCCAAGCAAAACCTGCAGAAGGATTTAATTACTAATAAAGTGACAAAAGGCCAGATGAAATGCAGCAAACCATGAAGGCACTTTATCATTGCACACACACTGATAAGCTCCAAACTATTGTCACTCAGAGTAACACCTTGGAGTTGTAACAGTGTTTCATGAAAAACACAACTCAGTGCTGGTAAGATACTATTATCAGGGCTTTATAACATGGGCAAGAAACTGAGGAGAATGACAGTAGACATATGGAGAAGGTAAAAAGAGAGACTATTTGATGTCTTTTCAAATACAGAAACCAAAGGGTATGAAGAGACTAAAAGTATTTGGCCAATGCCAAATATTTAGATGAGTTTAAAAAGCAACTGGACAAATTAAGGGTAAAAGAAAAAAAAACAAACCAGAAAGCACAATCTCAGCACTGAGCAAGGAAGTTTCTAGGCTGCAAGTTGCTAAAGAACATTCTGAATAAAAAAAAAGTAAGGACAGTATTAGCACTGCATTTAGAAAAAGCTCCCTGGTTCTAAGAAGTGTACTGTAAATAACAGTGTAAAAGATTCTCATGAGAAAGGTAACAAGAACCTCAAACCTGAAAAAACCTGCCACCAAGCTCTGGTATTAACATCGAGTATTGACAGCAACTTCTGTGAGTCTTCACAGACTGTAACACACCCATGTTAGTTTGGGTAGGAGAGGAAAAAAAAGCTGAACAGCATCCAGAGGAATTAAAACTGCACTTCTTGTTTTCATTAGCTTTATTCCAGAAGCTCACTACTTAAGTGCATTTTCTATGTATAAGAAGTCACAAGATCTCAGGCATCTCCCTCAGCTTCATGTTATTAACTGACAAGAGTAATTGAGATGTTTGATAGAGTAGTACAGAACAAGATTTCATCCCCAGGCATTTCCACCAGCTAAATTACTGGGGTGGGAGCAGAGAGTGAAGCATGTCTTCTTTGACATTAGATCTTCTCCCACACATGAATAAATTCTCCATATACCATGAAGAGCACTGATGTCTGAACTGAACTTTGTCACACTGCACAGCACTACTTACTTCGAGCTGCAGGCATACATCACTTTACTGCTCTAGCAAGAAGGCTGTACTGTAATTGAATATGAAAGGGAGTACTGTCTGAATTACAAGGAAAATTACTTGCTTCTACTGTGAGAGGATAGTAGTATGAATAAACTACGTTCACTGCTAAACTTCACTCCTCCCACCAGGCTCCACAAGGTAAGATGAACAAATGAATGTGTAGGTGGAGACTGACATGGCACAAAAAAGACAGATATAGAATTATTTGTATTTGAGAAAGCCTCTTTCATGACTTCCAATATGACAAACTTGAAGCTGGATTTTTGTTTAATCTTTTTTTTTAAGTCTAGAGATTTCCAGAAAAATATGTCTCTGAAGTGCAAAATGCAAAGCTTATCCCATTCTTAGTATTAATAAAAGTGCTTAAGTAGTACTTGCATATAGGGTCTAACTGTTCTACAATCATTTAGAATTATAAATGCACTCTGTGCCACAAGTTTCATCAGAGAAAAAATTAAAATGTAGGTATCTAACCCAGCACTGGATTAGTTTGAAAAAGAAACAGCCAGTAACAGGTCAAAAACATGCTATGAAGACTGCCAAAAGAACTTAGAATTTTGGTGAATCTTGTGCACCAAAGGACCCACATCACCTTAACAATTACCATAAATACCTACAATAGGCTTGCTGGAAGCCAGTTTTTAATATTAATTTTTCATTCTTGATTTGCATTTAAGGGCCCTGAAATATGTTCTGTTCCCTGGATTTCAATGCTTTCAGTAAAGTAAGCTAAAATGGACTAGAAGAAAAAGCATCATTTGGTTTCTTAAAAACCAAGCATCCAGCTGCTAAAGACAACCCACCTGCAAAACCTCCATAATTGCACACTACTTTGAAGCACTGGCATCTTTCAGCTCTGCATGACCAAATGGGATTCTCAGGCAACTTGTAAGGAAATTCTCCAATACCTCAGCTTTCATCAGTCTTATCTCTATTTGTCCAGGATTTACCTTTGCTATAGTACAGTCAGAAAGTGTTAAAGGTTCTCATGAAGTCAGCAGAGGTCTTATGACACTGTTTAAAACTATGATAGGATTGTGTTGTAATCATCTGGTTTTACTGTGCTACTTAAAAAAACAAAACAAGACCCCAAAGCATGACTGAATCATCAGAAATAACGCCCTGTCACAAACATGAAGCAGTTATATGTTAGAAGAGTGAATGAATTTGCTTTAAGAATTTCTACAAATTAAACATACTAGCTGTAGAAAATCCTTTTATGGTGGATTTTCTGTAATAGCTCATCTGATAGTATGAAGGATATTTTATAACATTGGGTAGGAAGCAGGCAACAAAAATGCATGCATATACAAAGTAAAGAAGGGAAGCATATTTGTCAAGCAATGAATAACTAAGAAAAATTAGGAAAATGAAAGTTTACAGGGGTGCCTGCCCATAGATATCAACCAAAACAGGTAGAGCAACACATTTTGTGCAAAATCTGCCTAGAAGGTACTTCTTTTTGAGTCATGTCCTATATAGTAACTCCAGACCCTTCTGGAAGTGCATGGCGGTAATTCTGATAGTGTTATGCAGGATTTTATGCAGAAAGTTTTTTCTGTAAGCACAAATCTGGTTAAGAAAAAAAAATCAATAATTTCAGGGAACACAGTTTTTTATTAGAGATTTTATCTTCACTATGAAACAAGCTTTCTAGAATCTCAGACACCTTTAAGAGTAAAGGCATACACAATTAATGACAAAATATAAATAATTTCTTTTGTTAAAAGATGCTGTGTAATCTTTTCTCTGAAGTGAAAGAGATCAGATCTTCATTCAGGAAAAACAGATTTAAATTGTTCATCCACAGATAGAGTATGTAAGTAGTTAATTATCAATGTCCTTTTAGAAAATGTTGATCTGTATAGTTTATAACAATTAATGCAGGTTCTAACAGCTATTTTGTGTCACTGAATTGTACTGTTGAGCTTTCAGTGTTCAGCAGAGCCAGTCTGAGCCTCTAGAGAAATCCTCCTACTCAGTTTCCACAGGCTCCAAAAGTTCAGTGGTATTGTGTGCAGTAACTATGTAGGAGGAAGGTTTCTGGAAAGACTGACATTCCCCTTAGAAGCAGGCATCAAGTGTCACATCATAAACATGATTTGTAGGTATCGAATACGATGACACGGGATTGACTGGAGAAGAAGAAATACTCTGCATAAGTAACACAATTGATTTGAAAAAAGGTTTTATTAACTTTGGATGCTTAGCTGCTCATCCATGAGTGCTGAATCCCTTCATCCATTCAGAAGCCTCCTGGATTCTTTACTGCACAGTAAAAGCTTGGTCCAATTAAGAGTACACTGCATGTTTTCCTTGTCTGCCCTCTAACCTCCATGGTTAGATCTAAGATGGTCCAGAACAATTCACAGTATTTATATTAGCATACTTTGGCAGGCATTCTATTTTTAAAGGTGATAACAGGGATGGGAGACAAGGGAATAACAGTTGTTTACAGAGCTGTTCAAGTACAGGACTCAACTCTACTTTCTCTGTGAGGAGCAATGCATTTGTAGATATGGTAATAGTCTTAGTCACACCACAACTGCAAGTCATCAAACAGCATTAAATTGAAATGGGAACAGCTTCTGCACCCCCACAAAATGAAGGTAAATTGTCAGGAGAGCAATAAAAAAAAGTATGTAGGTGGAAGACTAAGAGTGATATTATGGACTATAAATTTTAAAAGTGGAGGGAAAACTATTCTTAAAAGCTATATTTTCCTACACAGTTATTATTGTACAATGATCTTTTGAAGTCATTAAAATAATTTTACACACAACTAATGAGACAGTCCTGATGCTTTTTCTATGCAGGCATCTCTGATCAAATCCTTCATGGATGAGCTGGGATAAATCTAACATAAATCTGCAGTGTCAAAGCTGTAGAGTTAAAAATAAATTAGCATTTTGTCATTTCTTAGTTGATAATCATCAGCATTAACCCTTTCCACCAAAAGGAAAAAAAAAAAGAGAAAAATGCAATCTGCAGAAAGCAATGTGAGAAGTTGAGACCACAGACCTCACCAAGCCTACATATTTTTGTAGGTGCAGACCAGAAGTTATCATAACAACCTGCACAATGCACATGGAATTCCAGCAATTCTGCAGTTTGAGCACTTCACCACACTGATGCTCCAGCAGTTCATTTGCTTACTGTCAGAACAGTGGCTGTTAAAAAAAGGCCATTGCAACTGTTCAGCAAATCCAGTGTCTTAAGTAAGCACTTCTAATAATTAACTAACTTGGCAAAGGATTAGCTTTCCTTCCCAGTTTACTGTTTCCAGTCTCACCTTCTTTCACCATGAAGTGGGGCTGCTGCTGCTTCAAGGGGCCCTCCAGCAGCAAAACAGCTCCAAGAGTCTCCTTGCTTACTGCACTGTAACAGGCATAGATTAAATTTTTAAATTTGTACAAGAGGAACCTCGAGTCCTTTGCACCAAACAATTTGTAGGGCCACTCCCATTTCATTACATAATTTACTAGTATGAATATAGCTTTTCCCTTTCTACCCTCATTTCTTCCAACACACTGGGACTATGCTAGAAATTTTGTTACCATAAACAGACTAGGAAATCGATCCACCTGAAAAATAATGGATGAAGACTGAGCTAGGATGCTTTTTGTGAATTTTTCTGTGAATTCATTGTGTAAATGCAAAAAACTGCTAGCAGTAACAGTATCTAAAAAAAAATTTATGTATCACAAATGGTGAAAGAGGCAAAGATGGAGAATGTTTCCTCAATCAAATGGGTGTTCAATCCTCCTCCCAGCATGTTATTTGACAATAGCAGCTGGCATGAAAAAGCTGATTTCCATTGTTCTGCACCAACAATGATGATGTCCCAAAATTTTACCAGAAAACAGTCATTACCTTTTGTTTGGATAGAATCCTTTCTCTCCCACAGCAGTGCCTGGCAGAGCTTTCCAGAAGCCTGAGTATTTATAGGTAAAGTTTGAAGGGGTATTAATAAACTGACAGATAAATTGTTAAGTAATTAATACTTCAAGGCATAATCCTCCCCTTCAAGTAATCAAAGGTTTTTCTGCGATTTCTTCAAACTTTGCACAAATGTTTCACTTTGCTTCAAGAATTAGTCTGTAATCCCTAACTGCCAGAAGAAGACACAGAAGTGCTAAAATACACCTTTGAAGCAAAGGTTCTTTGTAACCTTAAGTGGAAGAGGCTAACACTTGGAAAATATTTGTAAATTAGAGAGGTTCTCTATTTGTTAGCTATCATTTAGCAATGTGTTGGAGACGTACTGTTGTAAATTGTTGCAATGCACTGTAAACTGTTTAAAAGATTTTTTTACTATTTATAAATTCTAAGTCAGTCAATTAATAAAACAATTCTCTTCTTAGAGATCCAAAAAGCCCTCATAACCTAAGTACACACAGAACTCTGTATATCTGCAAACAAAATGTATATCTATAGCATCAGATTTATTTCTGTCTGCAACGCTCTCTGTCTCAAATACCTTCCCCACGTATTCTCAATTATAGAGCAAGAGATTACAGCAAAACCATGGAAAAAAAACCCCAAGTTTCTTAACCAAAGAAATTTTTCTTCAAGCACTGCAACTTGGTTTTGCAATTCCTCTTTTCCAAACTTACTGGCTAGCAAATGTGCATGAATGACGTAAAAAACCAAAATCTGTTTCATCCACATAGAAAAGATTACCACCTTCACACTGCCCCCAGTTTCTCTACTATCCTAGCATGACCTCTTTTACCTGCTGACTGGCAGACAGTCAATTTTAAAGAAAGACACTTTACATGCTTGGAAGTACTTAAGCATTACAAGAAATGGTAACTCTTCCAGATAACTTGCAGCACAACAAACGTTCACCTGGGGTGAGAGTCATCCAGTTCAAGTCACTGTTGTGGCTGAACTGAAGCAGTTACTTGAATCCAGACATCACAGGCAAGTATCCAATCACCATTGTATTGAGAGAAGTTTCTCTCAACTCTGCTTTCCTTTCATCTGAAGCAAAAGTAAAACACTCACTGGGACACATAAATCTACTTTCTAGCTCAGCAATGCAGAGCACTTACCCGGACTGTGGATTCAGGCGTCTCTTTCAGAAAACATTAATGGCAGCAGTACTACAGATACTCACATGCTAACTAAGTCACCATGTTCAAAGTGCTTTTTTCCTAGCTGTGCTCTGTGTACAAGTAGAGGAAATGGTTTCACTAGTAAGAATGATGTTTGTAAGCCTACTTGGAGTATTTGGTGTTGGGACCTCCAGAGCTCTCCTCTGAGCTCTGTCTTTTTGCATGGCTTTAGAGCTGTATCTGAAGGAAGGAGAATCTACAGAGTGGATGAAATACAGAAGGCAGCACGGGCTATGTAGCACCTGGCCAGCAACTGAGGGGTCTGTGAACCTAAGAGGCACACAAGTGTCTTAGGAGATTAGAGTCTTTGTTTCAACTGACTTTACTAGTAAACAGACACTGGTCTTCCTTGCTATACTCAAACTCACCTGTAATTTGCTTACATGGATACTGATGACTCAGGAGCCCTAATTAGTAGTGTATATGCTTTGCTCACTAATAAGCTCCCTGTCCATGAGTGTCCTTGAAAGAGTGACAAATTATTTTTCTCATTTATTTTTTAACATGAAAGCTGATGTATTGATATTCATTCCATACACATGCCATACATACACAAACCCCCAAAACATACATAAGCAGAAAGCAAGAGTTTTGGGTAGAAATAGGAATACCCTCCTTTTCTTTTTTAACACAACAAAACCAGTATCTATAGATTATCCTAATGATTGAGTATTTTTTCCATTAAATCCAGATTTGATTTGCTCAATAAATTCTCAAAGCACTGTTACTTCCAGTTGTGAAAGAAATTACACAAGGAATAACAAACACTACTCAGTGACACATTAGCAGAATATAGACCGAAAAATTCTTAAGAAAAAAATCGTAATATAAGAGTTTGATCCAAGTTCTGTACCTGTGCAGCTGAGGATATATATGTGCTTAAGTGCTTTACTGAGTCAGAGCCAGGGCATTTATTAATTTGCTGGATTCCAGCATAAGATATGGATAATACTGTAGGAATAGATGATGTGTGTTTCCAGGAAACAAGTTACTTAACATTCACTTTAATGCTATAGCCTTAAACACGCTGTATATAACGAAAAACTGGAAGAAAAAGCACAGATCAGAAATACAGATATGTTGGCAAGAAAATTACAAGAATTAGTAAAATGGTTGAGGTTGGCAGGGACCTCTGGAGGTCACCTGTTCCAACCCTCTGCTCATGCAGGTCCTCCTAATTTGATTGCCCAGGATTGTGTCCACATCGTTTTTGAGTATCTCAAAGGATGGAGACTCAGTCACTTCTCTGGACAACCTGTGCCAGTGCTCAGTCACCATTACAGGAAAAAACAGAAAAGTGTTCCTGATGTTCAGAGGGAACCTTCTGTGTTTCAGTTTGTGCCAGCTGCCTCTGGTCCTTTTGTTGGGGACTACTGGAAAGACCCTGGCTCCATCCTCTTTGCACCCTACCTTCAGCTATTAATACACATTGATAGAACACCCCCAAGCCTTCTCTTCTGCAGGCTGAATAGCCCCAGCTCTCAGTTTTCTCCCACAGGAGAGATGCTGCAGCCCATTCAACATCTTTGTGGCCCTTTGCTGCACTCTTTCCATGTCCCTCTTGAACTGGGAAGTCCAGAACTGGATGCACTCTAGTGCTGAGTGGAGGGGAAGGATCTCCCTCCACCTGTTGGGCAATGTTCCAACTACTGCAGCCCAGGACAGCAGTGACCTTCTCAGGGGGAAGGGCACATGGGGGTGTGGTAGACAGTCCTGAGGTAAAACTGCCTTTCAAGATGATTGAGATGTACACTGTACAACTCCTCAAACAGAAATGACAGCTGATTTATAAAAAATTATACAAACTGAAATTTGTAATAGAAGTAATTTAAATTTGAGTAAGATATTTAAGTCATTAAAAAGGAGTGTTCTATGTATTTAATAACATTTGAGACAGCTGTCTGTACAGCAGTGTGCTGGTCATTTCTGTCCTCTTTTACACCACTCTGAGTTAGTCATGATCATAGTGACTATTCAGTGTTAACTGACTTCTTAATCTTCCAAGAAAGAAGTCACAACAGCCCTTCCCAGAACACCTGGTCTAGTGCATATTTCCTTTCATACAACCAAACCACAACATGCCATGGCTGAGAGTCCAAATCCTTCACTTTTCCTAGATCTATCAGCAACTTGAATGTTAATTATTGGTAAAGACTCTAGTGATTCCAAGAAACACCTTCTCTGTCAGTTCAAATATCTTGAAAATTTCTAAAGTGCCAATTTTCTGCTTGAGCTATCACTTTATTTAGTATTTGTTTTCATATGTGCATCTTTGTATTTTTCTTCACACTTCCTTCTGAAATCCCACTAAAATCCCCCTTTTTAAGTTCTGATGACCAATGCCACTATGGGTGGAAGAAAAACTCCCTACTTCCTTTCTTTTTAAAAAGTTATCAGTTCTAGAAACTGTTAGCACTATGACAAATGGCATAACTCTGAAATAACCAAAGAAGAAAATACCATAATCTGTGTTATTGAAGACATTTGCTATCTAAATCCACAAATATCTTGGTTGTTAGACACTCCAGTGAGACATTATGGCAATGGTAGCTCATTCTGCTGCATGAAATGCTTGTGTATATTAAGAAGGGCATGGGAAGGGCAATGACAGTTGCACCAGGCAACAATAATATTTTAATGGGAAGAGATTTAAAGTAATCAGGAATGAGTCACAACTGAAACAGAGAAATACATAAATGCTCAAAAATCCTCTTCTATAGGAACACAAATAAGAAGCATTTCTAATACAAAACTGCAGAGGTTATCATTAATAAATACACAGGACTATGTACTTACAAAAGAGAACTAAAATAAAAATCAGAGTGATTTTAAAAGTCCAATATTTGTGTAGAGTAAGAAAATCTCAAAATTAGCTAGAGAAGAATACCTGACAGGACCTGTGTGCAAAACATAAATAAGCTTGTATTGATTTATAAACATAAATAGCTTGTATTGATTTCCAGAATCTTGCATGAATGTGGCCACCATCAACAGAAACCTGTGTACTGCTCTTTTAAACCATATTATTGCTAAGCCCAAGATAACTTCACACAGTATTTCTGTTATAGTTGCTATTCTTTCCCCAGTGAAGAATACTAAGAAATTGCAGAATGAAGAAATAAAGAAAACACCTGATAGCACTGACTCTAAAGTAACACTCATGTAATTTATGTTAAAAGTGTCAAATCTCCATAATCTCTCAATTCTTTTTCAGGTGGCCTAGATGACAAAATTGGTACTGAACACTGAGGCACGTTAGAAATTCAGGTATTAAAAAAAAAAATTCTCCTCCATCTGGAATGGGGAACCTAGAAAGTTCTGACAGTCACTTTTGAATTAGATGGAAACAATAGATTTGCTGACACAGCCACAGTATTGGCCTGAACTATGTGCAGAGCTCAGTTGCATCTGGTATGTGCCACATAGATATTCACACATTCATTAATTTTAAACTCTTGGATAGCCTTATTACCTTCAGTAGAGAGACTCACATTTGTGAGTATAAGGGCATGCACATAAGCAGTTTCACAATCAAAAGTCCAATTTTCAAGACAGTTAAAGAAAGAGCATTAGTGTTGCTAGACCTTGAACACAAGACCATCTTGCACGATGTTAGATTACAAACTGAATTAAAACTGGAACTCAGCAGGGGAATACAGGAGCCAGGTAGTTTTTGTTCTGCATTTCACACAAGATATTTCTCTTAACCCATCAGTTTCCACAATCTTTGAAACTCAGTGTTTTCACAGCAAGTGGGGGAAAAAACCCTGCCATTCTGCCTTTCATGACTGTAAATCCAAATTCTTATGTTACTGCTTATATTAACTTCAATTCTGGCTTCATGTATCAGTTTATTATTCCCTCAGTCTATATTACAGTACTATCTATGCATCCACATTAGAATTCCTATTAAAGCTATTGTTAGTATGCAATCTAGTCAAATAATAAAATGAAACCGAGACATTATTCTGTTCAATTTAATTATCCCTGCCAATCTTCCAAACAAAGTTCTTTCCTATTGCTTTGTACAAATCTGAAAAATTAGATAGGAAAACTTGAAAATATGCACAAAGTAAGCTGCAGTAGAGAAGTCTCTTCCACAACAACAGGTTAAAATAAATTGGAAAAATTAATTTTCCTAATTTACCATGTCTTTAAACAGGGTTTATAATACATATATACGCAATAATCTCCCAATGTTTAACATAACTCCCAATTTTGCACAAAAATTGCTGTCATACTTACCATTTTTTTCCGCTTTCTCCCTGCTACGGGAGTAGCCAGGAACGGAAGAAGTTGCAGAATCTGCTGAAGATGCTCTGGATTTCTGATTGTTCTCACTGTGGTCCACAGGAGCAGCATTTAGCTGAGACCTTCCAAGATGCAGCTGGGGCTGAGAGGGACTTGAGGCAGGATCAGGATCGGAATTCATTTTAGCTGCCAAAGAAGAAAATAGTGATTAATTATCAGACAGCAGGGTTACAATGGAAATGCATTTGTACAATTAGGGGAACAAAAAGCCTAGAAAAGGGCAAGAAGGCTGTCAGCAACTTCAAGATTTATTTATACATTCTTCAATAATTCCAAGCTAGAACAGCTATTGCTGAATAAGTCTGACCATAAATCCAGCACTGTGCCAGAATAGCAACTGCTTTTTTTCCCCTAACTAATAATAACTGTTTTTCAAGTGTAAATAAATGCTAAAATTAATTAATCAATCCTGTAAAGGCTGCATATAAATAACTTCTTTGAATTTAATGTTCTACTTACACATGCTAGAAATAAAGACTAGACCCTAACTTTTTATGGACAAGTCTACAATAACAGAAAAATTCATTTAATGTCAAAGGCCTGGTTAACTGCCATCACCTGATTAGAAGACAGAGAAAGACAATAATGGTAAGAAGGCAAAGGAGGAGAAGATGTAGAACTCTGCATGAAAAATGAGAGGAGGGACACCACGAAGGATGCTCATTATAGACATTACTAACTGAAGTACACACTGTTCTAAATAAGCTTACTTTATTTGCTACTATATTCCACTAAAAAAATTATAAAAAAGATTTATATCCCAGTGTGGCCACAGTGTGGCATGGAGGGAAAGACCTTACAAGAGAAGGCCTTTTAACTGTAAGCCCTCTCCTAAGGAATGAGGGCATCTCGATTCTGTAGTAAAAAGTTCCTTAAGTAAGTAAAGTTCCATAAAAGTGCTTACTGAAAGCTCGGCTTTTACAAGACAGAAGTAGCAAGGCATGCACATACCACCACACTATAACACATAGTAACACTTGCTGTTACAGAGCAACTTCCCTAAAGTTAAGCAGTTTGCAAGGAGCATTGTAGAAGGTGTCTGGCCACAAACAGTACTTTTAAATTCTGTATAAATACAGGATTAATTCAGAATACCGACCTGAAGATGTCCTTGTAAAGACGTAAGTAGTATAGACCAAACCAAAGATACTACCTTAACTCTGCCAACTTTTTCCCCTTAAAGGACGCTAAAACCATGATGGGATGCTGAGTGCAAGCAACATTACCACTGCAAAACACATTACTTGTCACTTGACAACTTGGTTGCCAAAATTCAGCTTCCCTAAACCAGAAGATATTTTACTGATATAAGTAAATGCGTTTCTGTATTATGTTTCTACATCAAGTTATAAATAAACCAACACAGCACAGTTCAGTTCAACCTTCAAACAGTCCTGGGAAAACACAGAGATTAAAATACCTTCCCAGTAAACCAGCGTGAGTATTTTTAACCATTATACAATCACAAAAGTTACGGTGCCTCCAGTTTTAAACTTGACCTTAGCGCTTTGTAAGAGGGACAGCGAGCGCAGCCAGGCCGCGCCCGCAGGGATGCGCGGCACGGACGGGTCCGGCTCCTTCCAGAACGGGCAGCCCCGGCGCCTCTCAGCACAGGCGTGAGCAGGAGCTCACCTCGCTGTCAGCCAGCTCCCAAAAACACTCCCGTCCCAGAAGTCACTCTGCGCTTGTCCTACACAGGACGCCACCAACTTTTCCTCCTGGCTGTTCACAAGCCAGCGGCCGGTGACTCCGCACCCACCGCCGCCAGCCGCTCCCGCTCGGGAGCGCCGGAGCTCGCTCGGCCTCGCTCCCCGCGAAGTGCGGGAGTGCCCGGGCGGCCCTGTCACCCCGGAAGGCCGGGAAGCCCCGGCAAGGGGCGGGAGGGGGCCGGCAGCTTGGGCCGTCCTGCGCGGGGTCCCGCCCCAGACGCTCACCGAGCCCGGCAGGGTGAAGTCACCAGCGCGGACCCCCGATGACAAATCTCCCCGCGGCTCCAGAGGCGGCCGGGCGCCGAGTGGGGCTCCGCCGGGAGCCCGCAGCCCTCGGGGGCGGCCCCGGCCCGCCCATCGGCCGCGGCCCCCTCCCTTCTGCGCTGCCACTCACCGCCCGC
>VZRZ01008644.1:479323-501112 GCA_013398175.1 Climacteris rufus
TCCGGGTGCGGGTTCCGACCCTGCTCCGGCCGTGCGGGGCCGGAAGGGCCCCGTGTGAGGGAACCCCGGCGCGGCCGGCGCTGGTGCTGCGCGGACCTTCCCCTAACGCAGTGTTCCTCCGGACCGAGCCACAGGAGCGAAGGGAATGGGAAAAAGGGCGGTGACTGAGTAACTGATTTTTCTTAAGTGTCCTCTAAGTTACTGCTATTACATCTACCAGCATTTCTGCCACAAAAGTGGAGAGCTCCTCGGCTGGAAGCGAGCTGTAAACTTACCTGTAAGTGTTGCTGTTGTATTGAGGGTAAACTTAGCACTTTTTAGAAATATTTTTTTGTTTTCGAGCTACTTTAAATAAGTAAGTCAAAGTCCCTATATGGTAGTTCGAATAACTTTTAATTAAAAACCCAATCAAACAAATTAACCAAACAAACAAATTAACAAATTAATCAAACAAACAACCTACAAAATCAAAATAGGAGATTACATTTAAACTTCAGTCATTCATATAAGTTACTTTGTTGATTTTCACAAGTTCCGAGTTTGCAGCAGATCATGGGGAGCTTTCATTTTTTTTCAATGTCATTTAGATCTTTTTTGTCACTGCATGTTGGGATTTTTTAATCCCTAAACAAAAATGTGATCCCCAGTGTCCTTACTAGTTGATTGCCTTGGAAAGTGTAACAAAATTCTTTTTTTTACACGACATAAGTTTAAACAAACTAAGCTTCTGTTTACTCCAAAATAAATTTAAGTTTGAAAAAAACACATTTACTTTTAAGAAAATCGCTTGCTCCCAGAGTGTTGTGTGGTTTCATCAGGAACATGCAATGCCATCCATGTGTTGCCTATTTAGTTGTTTCTTTAGACTGACAGTATGACTTAACACTGATATGACAAAGTTCTGCTACAATCTGCTCCCCCTGCTATTCACATCTCCTTCAAAATACTGTTTTATACAATTGATTTGATATTTAGTGGGTGTGCTTAGCGGATGTAACATGCTTAGGGAGCAGGTGGAAATGAGGGTGGTAGCTGGAAAAGTAACTGAAGAGAGTATAAAATAAAGCCTCCCCTGCTGCTTGTGGCTGCACCTTTCCAGCACATGGCACAGTCACACTTGGCAGAAGCCATTCCAGAGGAGCTCAGTTCAAGAATGAAACTGCCACAGTGGCTACTAACCCACGTAACAGCAAGTCTTGATGTAAAATACATTCTGTGGTTGCTTATGGCTGACCCTACATTGAAGATGCACGTTAGTGCCATTGCTGAATTTGATCAGGTCCTTAGTTAGGGCCAACTAAACCTTAGCAGTAAATGAATTGTCACACACCTTATATACTCACGTGTTGTGTAAATACAGATAATGTTACTGAGAGTAAACCAAACTCAGACATGATGGCAGCTTCCATTATTAACTCCACTCATTTCACTTAACTTTATCACAAATGATGAGTTCCCATCTGGCATTATCACAGTTGCAAATTGTTACAGCTACAGAGAAGAAACATGGGAGTACTGTAATAACTTGGCACAACACCTTTGTAAATTTCAGTTGAAATGACTCGCGGCATCAATGAAATGGTTGAGGTTGGAAGGGATATCCTGAGGTCAGCTGCTCTTTCCCCCTTCTCATGCAGGGCCACCGATGTCTGGTTGCCCAAGACCATGTCCAGATGGCTTTTAGATGGAGACTCCCTCACCTCCTTGGGCAGCCTGTGCCGGTGCTTGGTCACCCTCCCAGTGAAAAAAGTGCTTCCTGATGTTCAGAGGGAACCTCCTGTGTTCCAGTTTGTCTCCACTGCCACTGGTCTTGTCCCTGGGCTGGAAAGATCCTGGCTGCATCCTCTTTGCGTTCTCCCTTCAGGTGTTGATGTACATTGATAGGTACTCCTGAGCCTTCTCTTCTGCAGGCTGAACAGGCCCAGCTCTTTCGGCCTTTCCTCGTAGAAGAGATGCTCCAGCCCCTTCATCATCTTGGTGGTCCTTTGTTAGACTGACTCCAGTACCTCTATGTTCCTTATACTAGAGAGTCCAGAACTGGGCACTTGTTTGACTGAATGAGGTTGCTGTCAGCCCAGATTAAAAAAAAAAAACAACCAAAAAAACAACCTTGTTGCAACAAGAACAAAATTAAAAAGCCATTCTTTCTGTATTAGAGAATCAACAATCCTTTTACAAGTATTTTGAAGGTTTATAAAGGGATGTTGTTTGACTTCAGCTGATTTCTGTAAACATTGTTTACTCAGGAGATGATGAAATGCAATAGAAATGACTGTCTGAACATCTGAGGTGCAGTATTGAGATGTAGGCTGAAATTAACTGCTTTTCCATATAATCATCAATGAGTTCTAGAAAGATACTTGGGATATCTAATAATCTGAGCAACTCATATGTTGCCTCTTAAAATGCATGTAATATAAACTATTTTCCCATTCTGTTGTGAAGTTTGTATTTCAGTATCTGTTAGGCATGTGTTTAGTATTGAAATGTTTAAGAAAAGTCTGTCTTTTAGAAAATTTAATTTCTAACAGCAAAAGATTATGCTAAGCAACACGTAAATACAACATTTTATTATTAAATTAATGAATTCAAACTGATTTACCTATATTACTGGAATTAAATCACACTTAGAGCATTGCTGGCATAGAAGTAGTTTCTCATTGGTCCAGAGGAAAAACAATTTAATCAAACTGTTCCTAAAAAGAATAGAGAAAGCAGTGATCATTCAAGAAAACAGACCTGCATGAAGTGTGATTCATTCCAATGAATGAATTCCAATCAGCTCTATATGTTTTTCACACCACCTCTGAATAAGACTCCATTTCTTTAGTCCATGGTATAACTCAGGAACAGATTTGGCATAGTTACTCTGGATGGTTTTGGAATACATTAATCCTAGCAAAAATCTTGTCAGCAGTGATCTTGTAAGAAGAGCTGAAAAATTCATAGAAAAATGCCATGTGCATCTTCAGTAGTTATGAAAGGAAGTACTTTATGGAAATGAAAATATCTGAGTGATGATAAGTAACCTGTACTAAAGCCTGTCTCAAAGTCATCTCTTTTTTTTTTTTTTTTGCAACACCTTACCAATTACGACGAGAGCTGTTATTTCAGAATAATAGGTTTTGTTGTTTACTCTGTTACACCCATTTTAACAGTATAATTTAATTGATGGAAGCATTACATCACCATAATATTAGTGCAATAAAAGCTGCAGCATCCCTCATGAGTATCTGGGTGTTATTGTTTCTTTAGACTTAGAGCATGAAAACAGATTTCTTTTTAATTTTATATTTTTAAGTTGTTGTGTAATCTAAAGTGGGAGGTATTTTCTGTAGAAAGCATTAAGCATCCTGAGACAAAGGACACAGAATCCAGAATAATCAACAAGATCACATGAGGAACGGAAATGTTAGTGCCATTTGGATGGACATAGGGTACAAAGAATAAAAGGTGAGGATGGGAGGAAATGAAAAGAAAAACAGAAGAAAGTGGGCACAAAAATCAGGTAAAAATAGGAATTGAAGAGTTTTGTGAAGATGGTGATGAGGACTCTTCTTCCCTGATCTGCATATTAAATATACCTCAGTCACCTCAGGGTTGGAGCAGCTTCTGCCTAAGTACCTGTTGTGCTGCACCAAAGTATGTAGGGTAATGTGAGCATCATTCCCTGTCCACTGCTCTTTTAAGGCCTCTTTATTCCCCTGTCCTTGGGCCAAATACTCTTTGGGTGGCAGCACAAAAGTATTGTTCAATATAACAAAAGCATCACTATCATTCTCCCATTAGCTCTCTCAGCCATGAGGAAAGGATTAACATTTTCCTTTTTGTAAGAATACCTGCACTATAGGAAGCTATAGGTGACTTAGGTGGCATCAGATGTTCAGTTTTGCACTTACTGCTCAGTCATCTTTTCTAATAATGGACATGCACCGTGAAAGAGGAATAGTCTTTAAAACCGAGCACAGATACAACTGTACACAGGTGATAAGTAAGGCTGCCAAGGTCTGCAGCTTTTTGGAGGTCAGCCCTGGATTGGATGCATTCCCTGGGACAGGTAAAGGGGAGTGCCCTCCTCTTCCAGTTCTTATAATGTCCTAGATTTGTTCTATTCACAGCTTCATTCTGAGAAGGCTGCTGATTTCATTGCTAATCCACAACACCGTGGGACTTGGCTCTCTTAACTCTGGAAGCAGCACATGAATCAAAGTTGTACTGTTTTGCTACAGTCTAGAGAAAACAGGGCAGTTTTCCTAGAGGGAAGCAATAGTACCTCAAATGTTTATACATGAAAAAACAGCAGCAAGTATCAACAAAGTCTAGAACTCTTGTCTTGAAGCAGCTTGGTGTTGCCAGAGATTAAATTTGATCTAAAATCAAGGACATATTTAAGCACTAAGGATTTCTTGATAGGAATAGCTTCTTACTCATCAATATGTAAATAGTTTGTCAGTAAATGAGGTTACATGAAGAAGTACCATGGTCCCTCTCAAATAACGTAGTTAACAGAGATGGGTTTGCATCAACCTTTCAAATTGGAAAGTATGTCACAAATTTTGTCCTGTCAATCGATCTATCAGTGTTTTTGCCTTTGCAAGTCGAGCTTAATCTTTTGCTCACAGTGACCTCTAGTGTGAACGGAGGAGACAATGCAGCGGATCCAAGGCAGTGCCCATAGAGCTGCGAGTGTGTTCGTACCAGCTTGAGGGGACGTGTGTGTGTCATGTTTGACTGTATGGCACACTGCATGCAAAACGTGAACAGGAAACCATGGAACCAAAAATATTCCCTCAACCATACCAAATAAAGAATTTAAAGATTTTTCATTTCTGTGCCATTTTTATCAGATCTTTGTTTATCAAAAACTCCATGAAGGGTTCAGGTAGTTTTCAGTGTTGCCAGGTGCAAGAGATTGCTTACTGAAGCCTTGCACTGGACTTTGTATGAGATACAAATCAGAAGGCAGTGATGCAACACTTTCTGTAAGAACTGCTGTAAAATGTACAGATTCTTCAAACCCTGACCCCGCTATACTTAAAAATTAACCTCGATAGTTCTGAATTGACCTCAGTATATTACATACGTTTTCTTCACCCAAGTATATTGATGTGACCATTTCCCTCCTCTCTTCTGCAGAAAAATTTGCATGAATTAAGGAGAAAAAAAAAAGCTCTAAAGGAAAGATTTTTTTTGTTTGGCTTCTGCAAAACTGCAGAAGAAGGAAGTTAAGCAGATTATTATTGAAAATAAGTTAGCAGGAAATATTCTTGATGGTTGGCAGTGTTAAATCTGCAATTTGGTAGTTAAAGAGAATTTAGTTCTGCAATTAGCTAATTCAATCCTTGCCTATTAAGAATTAAAGCCATAAGCATATTCCCACATTTCAGGAGGAGGTAATCCTGGGCTTACTTTGGACAAACAGAGGTGACCATTTCTCTATCAGACAAGTTCACATGGCTTGAAAGATAAATTGTCAATACTTTGCAAAAGACACTTCAATTCTTTTTTCTATAAACTACTTTCTGTCCTCGCCAGGATTTGATCTGCTACACAGCAGCAAACATAGACATGTTGTTCTCCAACCACAAAACATTACCCATACATTGCTGTCTCAAAAAGTGTCTTGCTACATCGCAGTTTTAGACATGTTTAATGTAAAAGAATTCTGGAAGGTGCTGTAAGGTCTACCCAGAGCCTTCTCCAGGCTGAACAACCCCAATTCTTGGCCTGTCTGTACTGGAGAGGTGCTCCAGCATTCTTTGTGGCCTGCTCTGGATCTGCTCTAACAGGTCCACACCTTTCCTGATGGAACAGAGCTGGACAGGGCGCTCCAGGTGGGGCCTCATGAGGGCAGAGCAGAGGAGGCAGAATCACCTCCCTGCTGGCTGTGCCTCTTTTGATGCAGCCCAGGATGGGGGTGGCTTTCTGGGCTGCAAGTGCACACTGCTGGTCCAGGTTTTGGTCCACCAGAACCCCCAGGTCCTTCTCTGACAGGCTTCCTTCAATTAATTCTTCTCCCAGTCTTGACTCATGTCTGGGATTGCCCTGACCCCAGTGCAGCACCTCGTGCTTGGATTGTTGAATTTATGATATTCCCCTGGACCCACTTCTTGAGCCTGCTCATGTCCCTCTGGATGGCATCCCCTCCTTCTGTTGTGTCAAGAATTGTTAAATGGAGAATTTCAGAATTATTATCTGCAAAGTTCACATTATTCATTGTCAGTTACATAAAATAATAAAGAGAAAGGTTTCAGTCAATTTAAAATGCATATTTAAACCCCTGTTCTTTGTCCATTAAGCTCGTATCTTCCCAAAAATAAGTATTTAAAATACAAAATTTCTGCTATATCTCATATATAATATGACAAATATATTTTTCTGTTATATTTAATATATAAATGCTTGTTTATATTTTATTTATACATGTCAGTATTCCAATTGTGTTGATTAACATCAAAAGCACTGGAATTTACTAGCTTTAACAGTGCCTTTATCTGACATTAAAAGGAGTGTAGGGAGAGGTTGCAGCTCTTTAATAATGCTGGTTTTTCTTAGCAAATGCAATCATCTGATTATTCTCATGGTGCCAGAGGTAGCTAGACTGTGTTCTCACAGGCTGGTGTTGGTCAGCTTGAGCTATTTCATTGTCTTCTCGAATCTGGTCTGTAATTAGTACATGTTATACACCATGCTCCCACCAGGTGGCAATAACACTCTTCATTCCTTAAAGCGTTTGCTATTATTTTAGATGGTAGAAATGTATATTGAGTACTAATTAGAAGGGGGAAATTGTGATTTCTAATAAGGTGATAGAATTTTTTTTCTGAACTCTCAAGGTACAAGTGCTTACATAAAGTCTTTTGTAACTGGGAACAGACAGCAGTGTGCTGGGCAATAGCCATGGTTGCATTCCTAACAGCTAACATTCCTAACATTCGAGGTAAATACAAGTAACATATTCCACTTGATTCTGAGAAACTTAAATAATTTTGTCTTTTGATATAACTGTAGAGACCAGACAGCATGGAATGCTAATTTAATAGTGGAAGCTTAAACCTCACAGAAGTCTCACAATTTTAGTTCAAATTTAGACTGATCAAATTCACACCTTCATCTACAAAAGAAATGCTCTTTCTACACTTAATCCAAGTGTATTTCTGTAAGTGCTGTACAACTGCTATATTCCTATCCTGTATTTATGAAGGAGAAAAACACTGCACACATACAGCCTTAGTTGCCTGCCACTGCTGGTGAAGTGTCAGTAGCAAAACCTGCACGGAGATGCACTGATGTGCTCCATACTTTTCTTTGGTAATTTCTGGCTTATATTTCTTGCCCCTTTCCAAAAATCTCTTGTCCCCTTATTTCCTAGTGATAAATGATATTTTTCTGCTTTATGTATTACATGACCCTTGATTTTACCTGTCCCTCTTCCATCACAGTCATGCATGTAGAAATATGTCCCTACATCATTTCTGGATCCAAGCAGGCCCTTGTATGATGAGTAGCACACTGATGCAACTTTGTCCTGAAATTTTACACACATTCTGGTGCAAATTTTCTTTTTAATTTTGGCACAGTTAATGTATAATGCAGATGAACTAACTCACTGTGGCGTGTTGGCCCTGGCTGGATGCCAGGTGCCAACTAAAGTCACTCTATCATTGCCCTCCTCAGCTGGGCAGGGGAGACAAAATAAAATTAAAGGCTTGCGAGTTGAGATAAGGACAGGGAGAGATCACTCATGGGTTACTGTCATGAGCAAAACAGACTTGACTTAGGGAAAAAATTATTTTAATTTATTACCAATCAAATCAGAGTAGATAATGAAAAAAACAACCCTTCTTGGGCTCAACTTACATATTCTTTCCCTCTTCCCTGCAGTAGTGCAGGGGGATGGGGATTAGGGCACTGCTGTCAATTCATCACACAGTCTCTGCTGCTCCTTCCTTCAGAAGGACTCCTCACAGTCTTCTCCTGTACTGGTGTGGGGTCCTTCCCACAGGAGACAGTCCTCCATGAACTTCTCCAACATGAGGCCTTCCCATGGTGTGCAATTCTTCAGGAACAGGCTGCTCCAGCACGGATCCTGCCAGGAGTCTGCTTCAGCAGGGGCTTCCCATGGGGTCACAGCCTCCTTCAGGCACGCACCTGCTCCAGCGTGGGTTCTCCAGGGGCTGCAGGTGGATCTCTGCTCCACCCTGGACCTCCATGGGCTGCAGGGGCACTGCCTCTCCATGGTCTGCACCACGGGCTGCAGGGGAATCTCTGCTCTGGCACCTGGAGCACCTCCTGCCCCTCCTTCTGCACTGACTTTGTGTCTGCAGGGCTGTTCCTCTCATATATTCTCTCTCCTGTCTTCAGCTGCAATTTCACTGGAATTTCACTGCAGTCTTCAACTGCAATTTTCCTCTGAACTGTGTTATTCCAGAGGTGCTACCACTGTGGCTGATTGGCTCGGACTTGGCCAGCAGCAGGTTTGTCCTGGAGCCAGTGGGCATTGGCTTTGTTGAACACGGTGACAGCATCTGGCAACTCCTCATAGAAGACACCCCTTAAACACTTCTGCTACCAAAACCTTTGCTGTGCAAAGGCAATACACTCAGAATAACAGACAGTTGATTTACCACATACATTGTTTTCAAAGTCATGTTATACCAATTTAATTTTTTTTCTTTTTGTTTTCTTCTTTATACTCAATTCTTTATATATTAGTATTTGGCTTACCAGAATTTTGGGCTGCTCAGTGTGAATTAAAGGATCTCACCATTAGTGCTGAGTCCTATACTGGTAAATTCTTTGGTTTGGCACACTTTACCAAGTAGGTAGTTCCTTTCTCACTGTATTGTAAGCTCATATTTGTTCTGCTGTATACTCATTCTAGTACTACTGTTTGCCCAGATTCTTTTTTAAACTGTATGACTCAGACTTTTTTTTTTCCCCCCAGGTAGATTGGTATTTTTAAGATTACTCTTTTGTTGTACCTTTTTGTCCATGCTTTAACTCGATATACGGGAAATAGTTTTTCCTCTCAAATAGAAGTGCTATGTTCAGTCAAACTAGTATACAGAGTTAAAGCACCAAATGCATCTCTGCACTTAAAAATTCTTCTCTATAGAGAAAAAGATTGATAATTGCGTATTCTGTTTTCTAAGCATTAATTTGCCTTTTACAAAGTTTTCAATATGCATTCCCAAAAGCTTTCTCATCATACTTTCCAGATAGACTCAGCATTGGAATAGAAAGTTACGCAGCAGGTTTGATAGCCCACATTCCAAAGTTGTAAAGAGCACCTGCAAAAACACTTAACCTCCACTGAGGAAGCCTGGAATCTAGAACTGATATGCACTGCCATTTAAATTCTTTTTTCTTTAAGCATATCAATTTTTAAAACCTTTCTTTTAATCATTTCTTTGTTAAATTTCTACTCAGTTACAGTTTTCTGGCTTTGAAGAGATAAAGACCAACACTGAAGATTTGATATATATCCAGCAGTGATGGAGAAGAATTGGTATTTTAATGCCATGGGTTCTTTTAACACTGAACAGAAATATATCTGTATGTTTTAAAGGAATCATGTCAGTATACCTAGAGATATTTATAAAAATTCCAGCATTAAACAAATTCTGGTAATAATAAGCAAATCTTAAAAACTGAAATGTTACAAAAGAAGAGTCAAATCTTGCACTGGAGAAGAAAAACCACACTGACCAGTACAGACTGGAGGTCACCCAGCTGAAAAACAGCTTTGCAGCATAAGGTCTGGAGACCATGGTGGGCAGCAAGACTGTGAATGGCCACAAAGATGAGACCAGAGCACCTCTCATACAAGGAGAGGCTGAAAGAGCTGGAGATATTTAGTCTGCAGAAGAGAAGGGGATCTTACCAGTTTTTATAAATATCTGATAAAAGGATGTAAGGAACCCAGACTTTTCACTCTGGTATTCTAGAGGCAGTGGGCACAAACTCAAACACTGGATGTTCCTCCTGGAAGTCTCTCAGCTATTTTAAGTTACTGAATTTAGCTGATGCATATTTGTTGATTATACTGAAAGCAGTGGGGTCTAAATGCTAGCAACTTGATGTCCATGGATAGATGTGATCTACAGGACAGATATAATGAACATGTTTGCATGAAATGCACTGCCAAGTTAGGTTTATTAGCCTACATAAAGTAGAAAAAATCACTTAAATGTTATCAGAAAAGTTCTGTAAAGTTCTGCTTTCTTACGAGGTGCTCTTCTGCTATGAAGAGATCTGAAAAACACCAAACAGAAATTCAAAACCTGCATGACCATTTATGTGTCCAACAAACAGGTCATTGTCTCATTCCCCAGCTGAGATTAAAAAAATACACAATGGTTAACACCAAAAGTGTTTAGTAAAGCTGGAAGTTAATATCAACTAAATAATAAGTAATTGAGACTCATTATTTGCTGCAAAGGCAAAACTGCCACTAAGGGTTATAGAGAGACTACTTTTAAGACTTTCAGTAAATCCTGATTTCACAGATAAAAAGGATTTTTTATGTGACAGGGTTCTGCAAATGCATTTAATACAGGTGCATATGCTCAGTAAGTCCATTTTATAGACATGCATGCACAGAACCCCTTTGTCATCTTATTCCAGCCTTCAGTACTCTCAGAGGATGAAAGCTGTGTTTAACTTCAAGCCCCCATAGCTCTGTTATAAAGGAACTTTGTTTCTGGAGATACACCATTCATTATTTTCTCTTTGGAGTTCTGCATGTCAATATTTAAGGCAGTTACTAGACAATTTCAGTCTGAGCAGCTTTGTTCTGTAGTAACATCTCTTTCTTCATAATGACAGGACCAGGGTTGTCTTATCTACCAAGTGCATGTAAGACCTATAAACTGAACATAAACACACACTAACTAGGGTCGGAATCAGCTAAGAATAGAAGATGGGTCATCAGAAGACACATAGATCTCGACTGAAATGCTTCCTCCTGGACACAGGAAACCCTGACAGTTACCTGAATGTGGGGTGCAGGTTTGTACCTGAGACAGGAGCAGAGAACAATGTGAGTGAAAAATGAATTTACCACAATAAAGAAGAGCAGCCAGGAAATCCATATTGCCTTTAAGTGGGACAGAGGACCCAGCTCAATAAGCCACATCTCATAAGCTGTATCTCATCCATGAAAAGGAACCAGGTTTCTTGGGAGAGGCTGGGATCAAGACTCTATTGCTGCCTTGACTCAGGGCTCACATTTGCCCTTTTCTGTAGCTCTGTTTCTCTATCTGCTACTTAACTGCCCTTCTGCAGGACCTTACGAATTTTTAAAGAAGGCAAAGATTTAGAGAAAGTTACTATCACTTACTAGGCAAAGTGATATATTTGGAGAAAAGGCCATCCAAGCATGTGAACACAAACACTTGAGGTATCATGAAGCATTACAAAATTTGTAAGATATTAAGCACTATTAGAAACCAATCTAAAAAATTAACCTCATGCTCTTAGTTAAGCACTAACTTGTGCTTACATCTGTCCCCATTTAGATTGCTCATAGTAAGAATACAGAATTTAATATTAAAGGCTACAGTAATGACTTTCTCTACCTCCTTCTCCCTGCCCAAAAAAGCCACCAAAATCCCCCAAACCAAAGAGCTATACAGTGATTCCTTCACAAAACATTAATAAGAGCTCCAAAGACGAAATTAGGATGCAAGTAAGAGCAAAATCTACAGCATATATAACCTAAAAGGACAGGAGTATATTGCAAAGTATGATTGTGGTCTCTCTTAATAGT
This sequence comes from Climacteris rufus, assembly GCA_013398175.1. Lineage (NCBI taxonomy): Eukaryota > Metazoa > Chordata > Aves > Passeriformes > Climacteridae > Climacteris > Climacteris rufus. The sequence continues at coordinate 491,097 of VZRZ01008644.1, forward strand.
GGCCCTCTTACCTTTTATTCCTAGTATCCTTTATCTTAGGTCCATGCATATTTATGGAAATGCTTACAGAACCACATCAAGGTATTATCAGCTATCTGGCTTTTAATATGGGTCATTTGTTCCTCTCCACTGATAAATGCAATTATAATGCACTCGAATCAGTCAAAGGTACAGCATGAGATACACTTCCTAGAAATACTGCTCCTGATGAACAAATAAATCATATAATTCTGGCTTTCATAGAAAGGAATATTTGCATATTTCAACATATGACAAAATCTGAAGTTCCCTGTTTGCATTTCCCTGTTTTCCCCAATATATTAATCAGAGGATACCATTATATTCTGTATTGAATTCAGAATACAGATGTACTTTTCATTGAAGGAGATTACCTATTTTTCTAAATGGAAGTCCAATTTATCAACACAGCTTAAAACAAACAAAATACGACATTTCACACATCTTACTACTGAGGATTGTCTTCAGTCTGGCTCCCGCTGACATCGTTAACTGCAAAGGAAACTACTGAAAAAATCACTGTATGATTACAAAAACACAGCACTGGAGAAGATTCAAACCCATTTCTCTACTACTTCTCCCTGTATACTAATTCAGAATCCACTTCTTCACTGTAATGGATTCAGGAAAGATTAAATAAAATGACTCCTGACATTCAAAGACAATCTGCTACAGCTCTTCACTTATTTTACCATTATAGTGATTAAAATAGATTGGAAAAAAAACCAAACCAAAAAACCAAACCACCTAATAATTTAATACAATGTTGCATTTTATAGAGCTAATCTGTGATCTAGGACAGATCAATAACAGTTTGGATCAAGAAGCCAAAAAAGGATGAAGAATAACTGGCTGTGTAGTGGTACATTGGGGATAACAGTAGATTAAAAAATGATAAATCAGCAATGTCATTCTATTTCAGATAAAAGCAAGTGTCATCATGGCATGTAAGGCATACAGGAGGTAATCCCTTCACTACTCAGGATTGTAAGGCTGCAGCTGCCACACTTCAAAACCCAGGTCCATACTTTGGAAAGAGGCAAATCACATGGATAAAGTCTAGAGGAGAGCAGTGAGTCAAAACTCTAGACAGAATTTAGGAAAAAAGTTGGGAAAATGAGTCTTTCAGCCTTGGCAAAGAAGATACTTCAAAATATGCAAAATCTTCTGCAAAGAGAATGTTTTTAGTGCTCAAAGGGGTTAGAGGAGGAAGTAATAACTTGCAGTATGTGAGATTTAGATTAGATATTAAAACTTTACAAGAACACTGTAGCAGGCCAGCTGTGCCACTGTCATCAGAGGGGCGTTTTTAAGAGGAAGCAATACACACTGCTATAAGGAATATCCAGGTATTAGCAATAATGCTTCAAAGAACAAGATAGTTCAGATAAAGTATTAACATTTAATCCAGCTTTAAGACTTTTATGAACAGTTCTTTATTCTTCATCTTATCACACTCTGTGAATCACTCTGCTTTTCAAGAAGGTTTGATATGTGCTCAATTCAATTGCATGTTGCAATATATCACTTTTTAAAGGTATGATATTTAGAATATTCCCTTACTACTTCCTACCTCTGCTAATCACTGAGTTAACCTAAAAGGGTTTTTATGCTGGACACATCTGAGACCACTGATCAGACAGACTTATTTTAGTAAGAGCCAGATTTAGATATCCAATCAGCATAATGCTTCACTAACACGTTTGATAATATTCACAGTTAGCAATTTGAAAGCTATTTCTGTTTTTTATTTTTTGTAGGTTTGCTGACATGCATATGTGAATCATTGCATTAGGTAAGCTTCATGCAATAGAGATCTGCTCTTTACACATGATCAAGGTGTCATCTGGCTTTAAGAGAAAACTTGACAGCAGAGTGGGAAGAAGAAACAAATCTTCCAGAAAGTCTTAGGGCACAGGATAAAAAAAAAAAGGACCAATATAATTCTTGATTTAGACTCCCTTTACTTGTTTATCCTGGCACTTCAGTGGAGGGAGAGGGGGCAGGGGAATGGCATAGGCTTTTTTTTTTTTTTTTAAGTTATGTATTGTGGTTTAAGACCAGCTGGCAACCAAGCCCCACTCAGCTGCTCACTCACACACCCACCAGCAGGACTGGGGAGAGAACTGGAAGGGTAAAAGCTGGAAAACTCATGGGTTGAGATAAAGACAGTTTGATAGGAAAAGCAAAAGCTACACACACAAGAAAAGAAAAACAAAGAATTAATTTTCTGCTTCCCATGGGCAGGCAGGTGTTCAGCCACCTCCAGGAGAGCAGGCCCTATCATGTGTAACGGTGACTTGGGAAGATAAACATCGCTCCAAATGTCTCCCTCTTTTCTCCTTCTTCCTCCCACTTTATAAACTGAGCATGGTGTCCCATGGTCTGGAATATCCCTTTGATCAGTTTGGCTCACCTGTCCTGGCTGTGTCTCTTCCCAGCCTCTCATGCACCCCCAACTTCCTGTGGCTGTACCAAAAGCAGAAAAGGCCTTGGCTCTGTGTAAGCTCTGCTCAGCCATAACAAAAACATCTCTATATTATCAACCCTGTGTTCAGCACAAATCCAAAACATAGTCCCATACTAGCCACTGTGAAGAAAATTAACTCTATCCCAGCCAAAACCAACACATCTGTCAAGACTAAGAAGAATATTTCATTTAAATGCAATGTGACGTTCACAAAATTTTTTAGGCTATAAATTTTTAACTTACCTAATCTTTCCTTTGGGCCATTCTCAAACTCTTTAGAATATGCTAAGATTTTTTATGTTTAGGGCCCAAGTCATTTGAAATGATTCATAAAAGAGCACAGTCTAATAGGGAAAGTTACCTAAATAATTCAACACAGTTATACCCTTTGATAGGTACATGAGGAACAGAAAATGCCTTTGGAGGTTTTGTTTCATTTTCACTTTAGGCAAGAGAACATTTCTTTTCTGAAGCAGAGTAATACTTTGTGTTACACTGCCTCACGTCTGGCACCACAAAGGGTTTTATACATACTCTGCCTGATTCATTCTGTTTGAGCAAGGAAGGCTTCTATAGGAGATAGGCAGGCTAAATTCCAAATGCAGTTGTACTGACATCTTAAACAAATAAAAAAATAAGCTAGAAAAATAATGCAAAAATTCTGAGCACCTTCAGGGTGCTTTACCAGCTTTACCAGATTAATTGCATTTCACTGAGCTCTGGGGTATCAACAAACAGTGTTCTCTTTGCTTCTTTTTTCCCTGCAACTGCCTTAGATGAGCTTTGGGAAATTGGAAAGACTGCACTGAGAGAGAATTAATTTGCACACAGGATCTGCAGCATAAATTTGTCATCTTGGCAGCCCTCTCTTTTTGAAGTAGATCATGAATCATCACCAAAGGAAGAGCCACAGAGAAAAAAGTCCATGTTACAAAGTCCTGTGGCTGGAGCTGGCCTTCGAGAGCCCGCATGGAGACTGACCAAGCTGCCTTTAGAAGCAGCACAGCCATGAGCCCACTGGGCTGTGAATGAACCAGCTCAGACACAGTGAGGGACCTCAGCAGTTCTGTCACCTCTATTGCTGGCTACCCTTTTCTCCATTACACATCCTTTGTATCTTCTCATAGCCTAATTTAATGATACCTTCTACTATCATCTCCCCTCTTGATCTGTTGGACCCCACTGCTGCATTACTACGACTATACAACAACTGACTGAGCCTTTTTCAAACTGTTGTATGTATAACACCATCTTATGGGAGTACTCACAATATTTTCTTAGTGTTGCTCTTTATCTGAGCCTGCAATTACATGGTTGAATAAAATTTTGTTTGACAGGCATCCATGTTTTTTATTAGTCTTTATTTGTAATGTGATTCCACCCTCCACTACAAAATGAGAGTGGAAATCTCCACCAGCATATATTGCAGTTGGACTAGAGGGTTGGTGTGGGTCCCTTCCAACTGAACTGTTCTATTGTATTCTCAAAGGTATTTTTCTGAACTCTTTTGAAGAAAAGAGGGGGCCATAAGAAAATATAAATGCACTTCATGTTATTTGGACAGAAGTCTATGTTTATACAATCTTAATTACTCAATTTATTACTGAACTCTGAGCAGTGTACTGTAAGGCAATAATTGATTTTGTACCTTTTCTAAAAACAAACATTGTAAAGACAGAGCTAATGTCATTAATCCTGTCTAAACCTTCTGCTTATTGTAGCCTGTTTTATTGAATGTAGGTGAAATTGGTTTTAAAGTGCTGTAAGGAGACAAAAGCTATCTGGACAATTTTTTTTCTTATAATATAATTAATTATACCTGATGAAATTAATTTTTAAACTTGAGAAATATTTTTATTTTCCTCTGTTGCACATTAAGCTGTCACTTAACAGAGATTAAATATACTTTTATTACGTACAAAAGCAAACAAATTCCGCACCACCAGAACTACAGACAGCAGGGAATAACTTCAGTTATTTTGCTTCTGAGCATTTACAAGAATATGATAATACAGGAGGAATTTTGGTATCTTCACTGACTGTGCTAGTACATCTATGGGATGAGAAATGAAGGGGCCCATTTCTTCTTCCACAAGGTATACTCACTGATTCCAGGAGCTTTGGTTAGCAACTGGTCCTATCCAGTTACTACCTCTAAAGAAAAGACCACATTCAGTATTCAAACTCCTACTCTGTCTCTGAGAGCTGCTTCCAAGTGAGAAACAGCAGTCCTTACATATGTCCAATGCTCAGTTACATCCTAGTTTCCAAATAAAAACAAATCTTTGGCTCATCTTCTCTTTTAATAGGCAAAAGGGAAGGAATTTATCAGACTATGTTCACTTCCCTATCACTCTTTATTCTTCACAAAGATGAACTTCATGAGAGCAATCTTTTTTCATTCTATAAGAAAGATACACCCAGGGGAATTCCTCAATATTTCCCCCAAACAAAGACCTTGCACAACAGCAGTAAAATATTTCTTGATTTTGCATACTGATTGAAGATTTACATCAGTGTGCATAACAGAAGCTGTGGTAGTTTTAAAGGGCATTTCCAACTAGCTGCTATCATTTGAAATGATGCATAACCTTGTATTATGTCCTGAACCTGCAGTTTTGAATCCATAGATACAAGAAAAGTACACCTACATTCTAAACATATAAACTGCTGTAGCAGTACTAAAATATTCAATGTTATTAAACTCTGAAATTAATTGGAAGATGAATAAAGCATATTTTAATTTCTTTTTTCCTTAGCACATTAAGTTTCTGTAACAGGAATGCTACAGTTCAAGAGTTGACAAACTTATATAATATTATCAATATATACAATATTATAAGATCTCTTCTTCAGAAAGTCAAGGTGGTCATTGAACAACTCATCCTTGAAAAGAAAGAATAAGAAACATGAAGAGAAAAAAAGCTCAAAATGTCATGATTTTGACAGCTGTGTTTAGCAGCCTTTTTCCAACAAAGCTCTGACTAGCTCAGTACATCATGTAGTAAAGCAAGCATGAGTGAAACAGGGGCACACATCCTCAGAGAATTCCTTCTAAGAAGTATAATGGCTGTTATTTTTACACTTTTAATCCCTAGCCTCTCCTTATTGCAGCTAATCATCTCAACATACGCATTAAAGAGGGCTATGCAGGTAGCATAGCATGAGAAATCCAGTGCCATCCAAAGCACTAGTGCTCACTTCTATAGCAGCATCTTTGACCAAACATGGGTTAATATATTGTGAATCTTCAATTTTCCCCTTTGTTTTAGCATGAGTCAAATGCTTTATTCCATTTTCCACAGCATAGTCGTTAGCTTCATCTATTTATATTGTCATTTTTAATTTGATATGTGACTGCACAGCAAGGCAGCTTTTAACCAAGTCAGCTGTACATAAAGCCTATAATAAATCCTAATTTCAGGGTCTATATTCCCAGAAGACTCTTCCCCCTCTTAAGGAGTAAGTGACTTCTCAAAAACAGGTGCAAGAAAACATTAAAAGTGCATACATGTCTGCTCAGACACATGCTCACACACAAAAGAAAGGAATATTGCACCGTCTACCCAGTATAATAAAGAAACGTAGCTTATGATTGTTAAAACTACGTATTTCAACTCTTAATTGCAGTCTATTGCCTTAGGCTGCTATTGATAGCCATGCATGGTAAGTATTCCCTCTTAGAAACACGAGTTTGTAATGCTATTTCTGGATATTCTACCATCACCCTCCTAAGGCAGAACCCCTCAAGAGGGTGACAAAGAGGGGAGAACATCTCCAAGAAGATATACTGCAACTTGTCATAGCAGTGCTTTGCCCATTTGTAAAAGAAGATTGGATTCTGGTAAAATATGTGTTGCAGAAAGAATTTAAACGATGCACACACAGCTCTTGGCAGGCGTGGACAGGTTTTCCCTTGGCCAAACCAGTTACGGTCCCACCTTGTGAGCTGCACACACCAGCACCACGTCCCCTGTTGGTGCAGCAGACACAGTCTGTGTTTGCAAATTCAGCAGCATGGTATGTGATTTTTTCATGTGTACTGGTGCCACAATCAATTTTGTGCTGCACAGCAGGACAGATTCTCTTGGGATATGCAAGAGGCACCTCTGCTCCAGGGCCAATCTCCTTGCCATATATTCACCCACAATGCAGAGAGGGAGCCCTGGCATCCCATACACAGACAATTAGCAGCCAGCTCTCCGAGTAAAACACATCTCAACCACAGAAAACCAGGCCAGCTCTTTCAGCAATCTGGAGAAACAGTGTTTCTTAAAAGATGTAAATTAATATTGAAATGTTGCTGTTTTAAATGAAAATCCACTGCAAGTTTCACAATGCCACAATAACTTAGAAGAATAAACCTAATTCCATTTCAATGACTGAATCTCCCAGGCTTTCTGAAAGACATGCCATGAATCCAACTTTTCTAGAAAAATCATTCCCATAAAAGATCACACCCAAATCCTTTAAAGTGCATCATTATAGCCAGTGTACTTAAGGTTCCCCTTAAAAGTAATTTTCTCTTGCCTGTCCTGAGCAGTATTAACATTAATAATAACCAGTGCTGTAAGAATTTTTAAATATAGCCATATATTGTACATAATTGTTGTACCATTGCTATGCACTATTATATAACTGCCTGCAGATGGCTGCATTTCAATGGGAAAAAAACATACTCTCAAAAAAAAATCTGTTCTTAGATGTGTATTTCTGATTTCTAAATAATAATAATAATAATATTAACAATAATAACAACAACGATAATAAAAAAATAATCCATGCACTGCTTTTACATTTACAGCAACAGACAGTCTGGTCCCATGAGTAAATCAGTTTCAAATATGCTCTAGGATTTTTTAATAAAAGAATGTAAAAGCTTAAAGCATTACAAGTATTCAGAGCTGAAACTTTAACAACTTCTCACACTTTGGGTTTTAACTGAACAGGAGGACCACCTCTGTTTACAACAGATTTTTATTATGCTTAAAAGGCAAATTTAGAGCAAGGAGTCTGATATTCTTCTGCTAGTCTGCAGGCTTAAAGCTCTTTACAATGAGTATATCAATATTAAAAATGAATTAACTTTTCAATTATGGCCTGTTCTTGAAATTTTATTTTTCTTTCTACTTAATATAGTTACCACAGCATAAGTGCAATAAAGTCAAAGTGCCTCTAGTTTTAAATTGCAGTCATAAAGTTACCAAAAGGTTTTTAATGCATTTTTAAAGTGTTACTTTGAAGAGTCAGTTTTATTCCTCCCGAAATAAATGAAGAATTTGCATTGATTTTTAAGGAATTCAGAAAGAGCCAAATATTTTCTTGCTGATGTCTCATGTAGCATTTTTCAGACTCAATATTTCAATCTGCTCTACTAATCACTAACAGCAGAGTTAGGAAGCTGGTAACACACTAGCCAAACGATCAGTAGTGATGTATCAGCTGATAGCTGGCAAAATACTTCTCTTCCTTCAGAGACATCTTCTGTATTTCACAACTTCACACTCTGTTTGTGTTGTTCCGAAGCTTCCCACATCAGCACGGACACCACAGTTACCAGGATATATCAGGATTAATTTTTGGCTGACCCACAGAATTCCTGTGTGAACTTGGGCAGGACCCAGTAGTTTTCTTCCAGTAGGATACAACACTGCTGTAAATAAACAGGCAAAGAAAACCCAGGTCAGATTATAAATCTTTACTTTCACTTAATATGCCAGTTTCTTGGATATTCCATGACCACTAATAGCATGAGTTCATTGGGGATGGGACCATCTTTACAGTACATCTGTGCAGGGCAGACAGCACAATGGGTCCCTCAGCTTCTAAACATTCGTGGATGTCAAACCCCATGATCTCCAAAGAATGCTTTAGGGTTCATGAAGTGATGGTTGCTCTCCAGCCGAAGGGAAGAGGAGGTTATAGAGCCATGTCTGACAGGAAACTAATATTTTTGACTCTGTGCAGAGAAGATGATTACCTAACTGTACTTTTAAATTAAATTAAATTAATGTTAATTTAAAAAAAAAAGCTCCAACACTTCTGTTAATGAAAAATACTGAGAAACACTGCTAGCTAAGTTATAACTTCCCTTTCTTATTTATTTTCAAGTACTTCCAAGCAAAAATTATTTAATAAAAAAATAATTTGTGCGTGACAACCCTATGCACCAACCCATTAAAAGTAAATTCTTTACAGAACATCCTGGCTTTTTTCAGAATGCAACACTACATCCTTGCACAAGGCATAACACTAATATAAAGCTATGCATATATTATTTATGATCTCAAATTTCCTCTCTTTCTGACCATGTCCAGAAGTAAGGCCTCAAATTCCTATTCCTATGAAGAACAGTTAGATAGCAGCTAAAGCATAACCAGCTGCTCATTATGGTTTCATTAATCCAGACGTGGAACACAGCCACTAATAAATGTGTTGGCATTTTTTAAAAGCATAAATATCAAACATTTATACCTGGAACTTTCTCAGAAAATTGAACAAATTAACTATATTAAGTAATTAACACCGGGACATTCAATTGTTACTGATTTTAAAACCAGAAGCAGCATTTTCTCTACAGAGAAGGAACTTTCTGGATTATTCTGGCTACAAGAATTCCTTTAGCTTCTGTTTCAAATGCCTCCCTTTGGAAAGCAATTTGTGTAAGGGTTGCTTCACACTGCCCAGCAATGCATTTTAGTCTCTAAAGGTGTTTCTGACTCTTTAATTGCCTTAACTGCTCAATGTGCATTCCACTCGGATTTGGATTTTAAGCATTCAGTGTGGCCATTAACAGTGTTAGTCTTACCCGCAAGACTGAAGTGTTCTCTTCTCAAATTTGTGTCCCTGTGATGCTGCCCTGAGCTGTCTGTCTGCTGAACCCCATCAACTTACTTCTTTGAGCATGTTTTGAGGCTGATGCATGTTTCTTCTATTTGTGGTTCCCATTTCAAATCTATTTTCTGATAGCCAACTTGCCTTATTAAACTAAACACAAAACTAGCACTCCAGCAGGAACAACAACAGCAAAACAAATGGAATGGTAAACTTCTTTATTTTCTCCTTGATTGTGGGCCAATTTACACAAATACTGCATAAGCCATCAACATAATACTGAGCCAGTTATCAAGACCATTCCCATTCCCTGAGGTCTTGGTATTTGGCTTCCAGAAACACATTTCTGCTGCTTTCACTGGGTCAGTCACTGAATCTGGATCAACAAAAATATAATCACCACCAGCATTGTAGTAAAGGTGCGTTCACAGCCGATGTACATCGGCACAGAGGAGTCAGTACGGTGTGAAACCCACGGCAAAAGCCTGGGCCCGGGAGCTGCGAGCTGCTGTCCTCTTCCATTCTGACAAAAGAACGAGGTTTTAAACGGCATCAGGGTTTACAGGCGTCCGGCACGGACAGAGAGTGCGAGCAGCTGAGTTAACCTGACAACTCCGTGTCTAATTCTTGTGTGCGACGGCCGCGGGGCGGGGCTGCGGGCGGGCCCGGCCGCCGCCCCCGAGGGCGGGCCGCC
>VZRZ01008644.1:501324-551573 GCA_013398175.1 Climacteris rufus
CGTGCGAGGTGCCTGGGGGAAAAAGTGCATCCCGGGGCGGGGCGAGGCTGTGCCTCTCGCCGCTCGCCGCTCCGTGCCGCTGACCCGACGGGCGAGGAAGCCCCGGGAAGGGCGGCCGGTCCTTGGCGGGGCAGGGCGCTGCCTGTCCCCAGGCGGGGCGAGGTTCCCTGATCGCCCCGGCCCCTGCCCTCCCGCAACTCCCCCGCAGCCGTCAGCGGGCCGGGGCGCGGCCGCGGAGGTGCCGGGAGAGCTCCGAGGGGTTCCCTGTGCTCCCCCATCCCCTGCAGTACCCGCGGGAGGGCGGGATGACAGCCCCGAGCATCCCGGCCCCCGCCGGGCTCTGCCGCCCGCCCCCTCCCGCGCTGTACCGGGGGTGCCGGGGGTCCCCGGGGCTGCCGCCGGGGGTGGCACCTGCTCCTGCAAGCCGGGTGCTGCTGGCAGGGGTTTCCTAGGAGCAAACCCGAGGCCTGCCCTTGGAGGGCTGGCAGGATGAGGCCTTTATTTTTTTCTTTTTGCAGAGTGCTGGCAGGCTGATATTTACATAATATTTCTGCTTAAATGTGACCTCGTCCCTAATTGGAGGCTTCCTTTCCATTTTCTATGGCAACACTACAGAACAGATCACTCCAGGGGGCTGGATGAGAGGAGTATCTGCACACACTGTAATTTTTCTCTCTCGGTTCCTCATCAAAACTGGTTTGTTCTAGTGAATGGGTGAGATTTAACTGAAAAGTTCTTTCCAGCAGCCCTTAAAGCAGTAGCTTGGCCTACAAGTCACTGCAGATTTGCAGGATCTCTAAATTAGAGCGAGGATGTGGTGGTCACAGGCTTAACTAATAGGCAAGAATTATTTTTGTTAGGTATTTATATATTTACTACCCTGACTGATGACTTCCATGCACCACAGTGCCTAAACAAACAATCCTAAGAAATTATTTTAGCTGATGCTATTTATATATTTTAAAATTAATAGGATCATTAGAGAGAAATCCTAGCAAATTTTTTAAGGGGGCAGAAAATGAGACCCACTTCATTCAAAGATTCCTTTTGCTCCATGAGATCCTTGCCCTATGCTTAGAACCCATCATGTATACACAGTAATGTCTCTTCTTACATGGTTGGTCTCACTGACAGTAAGCTTGATGTGCATATGTATTTATGCAGGAGTTGGATTCTGTAATGCTTATTAGGTCTGCTGTGTTTCATCTCTGTGAGATGCCAGCTTTGGTTTCAGGTTTGGTATGGCCAGGGGTGAATATCTTTGTGTTGGTTTTCTAAAGCACGCTGAAAATAAATGTTTTGTGATTGTAGGACACACTAATTCATGGTGGATTTAGGCAGGAAGGTTTTTCTAAAGACCCTTCAATTCTGTTTAATTATCTTCTGAGATGGTGTTTTTGTTCTGCGTTGAAAAAACACATGCCTCACTGTTAATAATGCTAAAATTAGTTACTGTGATACAGAAGCTGTGATACTCTGTATGGCTTAGAACATTTGTTTTCAGTCTCTCCTCTGTTTGTACTTCTTGGCCCACTGGGATGACTTTGTTTCTTGCCCTTGAGGTGGCTTGGGGTGTTTTGGGGTTTTGAGGTTTTTGTTTCTGGATGGGTGCACATGGTGAGGTTGTTAATACCAAGTGAAAAGATACATTGGAGTTTAAGTCACACAGACTAATCATCTTGGATCTTTTAGAAGAGGTGATTCTTATGGGTGGAGACACCACTGCTTGGAGAGGTGCTCTACAAGTTCAAGGAGGCCACCCCGGGACTCCTTCACTGGGATATTGGGGTGTATCTGCTACAGGCTGAGATACAAGTACTATAAGAGGCCATTGGTGTAGAGATTTGCCTAACATATTTAAGTTCTCCTGCATGTAGATAAAGGCTTTTTATATCCATTTGCTTTTTGAAAATGCTCTGAGCACTGCTTACTCTCCACTTAAATGTATGCTCCTTTAGTGTCTTAGATTGTTGTTACGGGAATGCAAGAATTGGAAATAACCTCAAAGGAGGCCATGTGTTCAACCTGAGGTATAAATGAGGCTTGAGTTGAAAGAGATGTGCTCTGTTAAAATGTCAATTTCAGTACACAGTGATGGAGGTTCCTTAAGATTTTTATCTTAGAGGTCCATCTCATTCAAGCTCACATTTTGTTTTCCATAGCTAGTACATTTATGTCTGCAGCACCATCTTCATTACAGTTTATCCCAGTTCTGCTGTCAGTTTCTGCCTTTAAGTATTATTTGTCAGTATGCAAATGTTTATAGTTACTTTAACATATAGATTTTTCTTTCTTGTAGGACATTTTTATTAGATTTAGATAGAAGATAGAAGATGTAGGATTAACATGTATATGAGGAAAGAAATGGGCCTGGGCCATATTTCTGGACAGTGTAAGGCTAGATGGAGCTGGCATAAATTCATGTCAGGGAACAGAAAATACTGAACAATGTGAGTTTGGATTGTCCCTTTGTATTGAAGCAAGGTTGGTTGTGTGCTGTCTCTGTTTAAGAGGATATACAGACAGTTACCACTGATTGCTGTGTCTCCATTTCTTAATTTTGAACCGAAGTTGCTCTGTCATCAGGCAAAGGAAACATCAAACCTTTTCTCATGTCCTTGTCTGTAATCCTGATTTATTTTTCTCTCAACTTTCATTAACTGTTCTACTTCATTTTGAAGGGACAATATCCAGCCTTAATTGCAGCTTTGTGTACTGATATGCACAAACGCATTCCAGCTCTTTTGTTTCTCACTAAAAAAAGGTTCCATATTTAGAACAATTGCTGATTTAGGGTACTTATTGCAATGTTGCTCAGCATTAGCAAGGAAAATCAGTTTCATGGTCATTGTTTCATATTTGTTCACATGTTACAATAAAATATCATGAGTTAATGATCTTAAAAAGTGGGTGTTTTCCATCTGGGGAAGTTTTACTCCTGTATGCAAATTTTGTTACTTACTTCTGTTAAATTTTTTGCTAACGTTTTTTAAAATATCAAACTTTATCAGTCCCTTCAACAATAGGGAAACATCTACAGTAGTTCAATAAAAGTGGTGTAAATTCACTATCAGTGTGGAAAAATGGAACTACAGTAATAATTTTAACTAATTTTTCATTCTTTTTCCATGATACTTCCATCCTTTGCACATTATTGTAAATCATAGAGCTTTTTTTTTTTTTTTTTTGCAAATGGAATGCTTTTGTAGGCCTTTCTTAGGCATCACTAAAACTTGTTTGGTTTCTTCCTTACTTGCAGTATTTATTCTCTTTGTTCATCTAACACAAACGGCAGCTGAAGGGAAACTTACGCCATATGGTGTGGTAGATGAGGTCTTCCCCTTTTCCTCAACACAATCCAAGCTCATAGATCTGGCATTTAATTCTACAGATACCTTTGGATTTGACACATTCTTTCCTTACCATATAGGCTCTCAAACATGTGCATAAATGCAAATGAAGAGCCAGATGTATTTGGGAAGGTCCCACCTGCAGCTGTTAAGTTAGACAGGAAGGGATAAAGTGCTTGATGTAGTGAGGAATACAGTGTGAATTTTGTTATTTTATTTTTGGGGTTTTTTGTAGGGCACAGAAACTTGTAGTCACTGTATCTTGTTCACAATAGGAAATTGTGTATCAATGAAGACAAAGACATAGAGTGGCAATTTCTAATTTAGCTTTATATTCTTGCTTTTAAGAGAGGGCTGCCTAATGCACATTTTGTAAAAACATAAGGCTATATACACATGCAGTTGTTTTGGTGCTGTTCTGTAACATGGTGAATAACCTGATAAACTGAAACTGGTTTCTGGAGGTAAAAGTCTAAAAGTGAAGCAAAAATCATTTAAATGGTGAAATGTTTAGAAGTAGTGAATAGACTTTTTTATAGAGGTTATGTCATCCTCAAAAAGCACAGGCAACATTGGTTTGCTTTCCTTTGGCTTTACTTTGTTTTTAGTAGAAGATGGCTGAAGGGCATCTTTGTTTTTGTTCTAATGATAAGAGAACTTTGATGTAAATATCGCTAATTTGTTTCTTGCAGATGTTTTTAAAAACCTATATATTTAGTCTGCAAGCTGGCATTCTGCAATCAGTGTAAAATTAAGAGAGGAGCTATTTATATTACGTGTATTTGTTCACGTTGCTTACTTGTTCCCTACTAAATGCTGAATGTAGCCACAACTGCAGAAGGATCAAGATGTCTCTCCTAACTCTTTGAAGTTTCTTTTCAGTTTTCTTCTCACTTTTAGTCCATCTTTATTGTTATTAGCCCATTTTCTAGCACCCTACCTTGACAGTAAGGAAAATGGGAGCTGTTTCAGGAAGTGTGTTCTTTTGTATTTCCTAGTGCCATTTAAATTTAACTTTCATCCTCTTGGATAACTGACAGTTGTCCTCCATTTCAGTTGTCTTTGACAAGACACTACTACTGAACACTATTGGTTGCTCCTGTGATAGGTGTTGCCTTTCCATCCAGGACGGAAGTGTCAGCAGTCATACGGCTGCATTTCGCAGTTTCACTTTTGGTTCAGCGCTGATGCTCAGCATGTGCTACAGATGAAATGCTTGGCTTCCTGGGTGTGACCTCAATAAGTGGTGTCCCTTTGGCTAAGGTCAACATAGTTGTCAGACTTCATTATGGGTACTGTCTGCATATCTGATTGCTTTGCTGTGCAGGTGAGGAGGTTTTTTTTTTAATTTCCCCTGTGAATATTAAGGCACTCAGGTTTAATCCTAACATTATCTATTTATTTTAAGATGAAAAGAGCCAAGTGGTATGATGGTGTAATTGAAAAAGAGGTGCTATTATTATTGTTATTATTATTGTTTGTATGATGGGAGTAAAAGTGAGACAGTGGTGAACAATCTTCCATGGATTCTTCCAAAATTACCTTATTTCTCTTCTTCAACAATCAGAACAAGGAATGTCTTATTTAATTAAAGCAGACTATTTTAGTAAGACTTTCCAAAACGTCAGTGCTAATGAGGCTGAGATTTCAGCTTCTTTTTCTGTTTTCTATCTAAATCAGTATCCAGCATCTGATAGCTCTTTATTTACTGCTTTGTAATGTTTTTCTTTATGCAAAAAAAGTGCCCAATATTTTGCATTTCTTCCCACTAGCTTGCATTTGAACTACCAACCAAAGGAACAAACCTCGTTTTCTTGTGAACTGCTAATTCTCTGAACAAGCTTGTTATCCATGTGTATAAATACTTGTGGTGATGTGACGCTCATGTATCCTGAGTCTAATCAGGACATGTTTCTAGGGTGAACGTTTTACTTTGTGAGACAGCATTCTCATTCTGTTTTAGTCCCTAAGCTGCAAGTACTTCTCGGATTTTGGAGTAATTCCTTCATGTGGTTCTTTCTGCATCACGTGGCTGTAAACAGTGTTGTCTCCATCAGGATGGAGGGAATATGTTGGGAGGTGTTCCTTCTCTAAATTGCTTAGAAATGAGAAATGAAACCCCAAGAATAGACCTTTTTTTCCATACCAAAGTGTAAAGCACTGCTTTCACATTATTTTTACCTTATGTTGACCTGCTAGAGACAATATTGGCATTTCCTGTAGAACAGATCATGTCCCAATCATTCATTGCTAAGCTTATTAGGTATAGACTATATTATAATTATACTCTGCTAATTTAGTGTGGCAGACTTTTCTTTCTTATAAAATAATTAATTACTCCCTATTTCTTAAACTAAAAAGAAAGATCTGCCAGTGCATTTTATCCCACCTTCTTATATTGGTGTTGTTTGAGATTCACTCATTTTAAGGAAGACCAGATGATAATCTATCTGCACTATGGCAAAAGAAAAGAATGCAGTTGACCAGTAAGGAGGATGGACTTAATTCTCACAAAGGCAGACTTCAGCTTCTCTGTGCAGCATAATCCTTCTCAAGATAATCATCCTATTAGCTTTTGCATGAGGCTTTGGCCTCTACCATGTAGGATGGGAGGGAGGATGGGATGCTGTGCCCCAACACTTTGTGTCTGTTCTGGTAATTCTGAGCTTTTTAGTAAAATGGCAAACTCTTACTAAAAACTTTAATTACATTTGCTGTAGCCTGGCTTCCTACGGAAATGAGGCTTAAATGCTTCTGCTGTCTCAATCCCCTATGACTAATTTTTGCATTTGTTGGCCAGTTTCAAACTGCATGTGTAGAAAGGGTTGAAGTCTTGAAGATAAATCTCCTGCTCCAGAACTCAAGATGTATATGCTTGACTGGGAAGGTTAGATGAGCCTTTTTTCTGTATTTTTAGTCAAGTTTCATTGAAGAATGACATGAATTTCTTTTGTTTCAGATAACTCATTATATCCCTTATTAGTATTTCCTAGTTTGGTTTGGTGGTGGGTTTTTTGTTTGTTTGTTTTGGGTTTTGTCTGGCTTTGTTTGGGTTTTTTTTATTGATTGCCATCATATGCTGAAATTGCTCTGAATTTTTTAGATTCTATATTTGATCAGCTGGGAGGTTGGGGCTATTACTACCCCTTGCAGTAAAAACCCCAAGCTTTCCTGCATTCAGCTAATTGTACCGACCCTGCCTTTATGTTAATAACAAATATTCTGGGCATATATTATTGTTTGCAGATTTTTATCTTTTTTTTTTTTTTGCTTCTGTCCACTGTATAAGAAAGCCTGAAATATTTTTGGGTTTTTTTTCTCCATCTTTTCACCTTAGCCTTTCCTAGATGATGTGTAGTCTAGAAAGTAGGTGCCTATTTCTGCATCAAAGGAGGGAACTGTGACCACAGCCATGGTTAGATATATCTGAGCTAGATTTAGTCAATCTGTTTAGTGAACTATTAGAAATCTAGGTATTGGGTAACAGGGCTGTGCTTTTTATGAGTAAAAATCTAAATGCAGAGAATTTTGTGTGCATTCATAAATGTGCACTCAGAAAATACTCCAAGAATTACCATATAGATAAATCTGTTTGTGGAGACAGCACATCTGATGAGCTGGGTGAAATAGAAGATTCCTGCATACTAGCACTATAACATAATTGCATAATAATGACAGATTATGCTTTATGAGGGGATGTATTGGAGATGTGTCTGATTTAAACAGTGTTTAAGCTCTAATCACAGCACTTAGTGTATTTAATATATATATTGTCCAGGAATTGAGAGAGGCTAATCCTTCAAACAGCACAAAAGCAACACAGGATTCCAATTATTTGCCGTTTCCTCACACAAAGCAGAGAAATATCTAAAACCTTTAGAGGGACGTGTTTCCATATCACTTGAGGTAATAAATACTTCACATTTCTTACAGATTTAGATCTGTAAATATAAAATCAGTAAAGCAGAGCTGTAAATATCAGGATTGTCAAGAATGATAATTCTAATATGCAGAAAAAAAGCCCAAAATATACTGCACGTTTGCTCTTTCATATCCAGTATGTCTAGCTTTTGTGCATCTGATGCAAAAATGCATTGCTGGTTCAGTTGCCACAATCAGCTGTAGCTGGCATGTGGAGTAAGGGAGCTGGAAAAAATCCATGGTCCTGCACTGGAATGCAGTAATTGCCAGCTCCTTACTGGGAGGTGGGACCAAATGTGTGAATCTATCACAGCATGAAGCTTAGATCTGCGGAATAACTCTCCTGCTCTAGTTATTGCAGATTTCAGATACCCTGGAATAATCTCTCTGTTTCTCAAGGAAATTATTTTTATTGGTATATAAATATATTGGGAGAAGGAAAAATTAAAATGGATCTTTTATTCTAAACTGTAAGGGAGCAGCAATTGCCATGGTTAGTCTTCATATGAAAACAAATCTGAAGAAGCTGTATTTGAAGTAGGTAAGTCAAGAATTGTAAGACAGATGCAGAAGGAAATGAGTGAGTTAAAAGAATGTGCTGCAGAGAAAATAAGAAAGTGTGGGCGTCTATGTAGGCAGCTTTGTTGATGTCAAAATGCTACATGTTCTTATTTTGTTGTGCTTTGTCGTGATGGAGGAGTGGATGTTCTGCACAGATTAAGCCATGTCATTCTGTTTTCTGATTTTTTTTTTTAATGTGTAAAGAATCATTAAGTCTGAGATACATTCTTTAGCAGTGAAACTGTGCAATATGCAACATATTTTGGGGATTTTGAATTACACAAACCTTTTTTCTTTTTCCTGTTAGATTGCCTGAGATACGCCCCACCCTGTGGGTGACAGAAATGTTGACATGGCTTCTCTCTAGTAAAGGTTTTAGATTTTTTAAGTAGAAAAATAAGAACCCTCCTGATACTGACTTGTTTGATTCTGATCTCAGCCACAGTCTGGATGGATCCATCATCCATACATTCATCAACTTTCTTGCATGTGTTCTGTACTTACCCTGGATATAAATAACTAGTCTAGGCAGTGAAGTTGACAGTAGTAGTTACATTCCTTGTGACCCTGACCTCTGTGCATAGGAAGAGCTGCTACAGTTTTAGGGCTTTGATTACATGTGTATCATTCTTTAATCAGCAGTAAATAATCTGCAGTGAAGTTTAAACACTGGATTTTTTTCCCCAGCTTTTAGCATGGCCCATGCTGCAGATGTTTCTGACTGATGAAACCTGCCCTGAAAAGTGGGACTGTAAGTTGGTGCTTGTATATATCTAAGGATTTTAGTAGACAAATGTGACTTTGGAGCACAGACTAAAACTTTAGTGATTGAAGACTTGCACGGACCTTCTTCTGCAGTCCTATATATATTAGTATAAAACTAACATAGTACATTTATGAATTATAATGTGAATAAATTTAATCAGGTTGTACTGTAGTTCTGAGACTCATTAAATGTACCTGTGAACATCCATGTCACAAAGCTTCATATCATCCATGCCTGTGTTGTTAGGACTTCATTGGTTGTCCTTAGTTTTCTTGTCAGTTCATGTGCTAAGCCCTTTTCATTTGAACTGCCCTAGAACTTATTTCTTAGCATTTTTGGAGAGCTGTATTCTTCATCCACTGATGCATTTGACCTCCAATCGTGTCAGACTCTCTGAGTCTGTTCTGCTTGGTGGCAGACCTCAGACCTGGATAAACATTTCCAGAAGGTGCAGACAACATGTAGAAGGCACTGGAGGTGTATTACCGGGATGCCTGTTATTACAGCTTATCCCGGCTTATCAGCCGAAGACGCAGAAATAATGAGAGCTGGAGTCTGAGCTGTGTTCTCGTGTTCAGAACAAAGGGCTGAAGGAGGGAAACCCACCTTCGTTTAATTCTTATATACACTTTTAGAAATCACAGATCATTGGAGAAAGTTAACACTTCCGTCTTTAACTCCAGTGGTTAAAAGAAGTGTCCGTCAAAAGGATCTGTGTCCATGGGAAAGGAATGTAAAAAGATAATTTTTACAACAACATAGCTATGTTTACAAAATCTCGTCCTTGAAACTGTCTAACAAAGAAAGCTAGCTATTTTACAGTGAAAAATGGGCAACAGAGGTGCACAAGGAATTCTGTGTTTGTTTCTGAACTCGGAGTTGTTGACTGGTCATGACGGGGGATCCCCTGTGTGCTAACCAGGCAGACCACAGTTCCTGGCTCTGTGGTTTTGCCAGTGATGATAATTGCTGTAGACTCTTGATAGACTGACAATTTGGGTGCAGGAAGGTGGTATATACTTACTGCATCCCAGTCCCTGGTGGGTTTTGCATGACAAGAAATGGCTGTGCCTTTCAAGGGGGGGAATTCTTACGGTTTGTGCAGGCAATGTTTCCCTCATTGCTGCCAGTGAGATGGCTAAGGCAATAAAGAAGGCAGTGACTATTGCCTTAAGAGTGCTGGTTTATCAGTTCACTGCGGGTCTGTGAGTCTCCAGTTGGGTATTTGGAAGTGAGTGTTTGCTGCAAGACTGCAGTCAGATGTACAGGTGGTGAATGCTCCTGCCTACTGAAAAAATGAAGTCAGTTTTGAGACTGATCTTCCTGGATGACTCTGTCAGTAAAGTGTATGCCTATAGCTTTCACAATGCATGGAGCACATGAGTAGGGAAAAATATTGCTCATGTTTTGATAGGTCTCAGCAGACCTGCATCAGTGTGGAAATCCTCAGATGTAGTCCACTGGGTGCTGAGGTCTTACCTGTTTTAGGCAAATAGGATTTAACTTTCTCTAAGTAACATATCAGATTATCTTTCTTAATGTTTTGATAACTTTGTTGTTAATTTTTGCTGTGGCTTTTGAAACTGTTCTTGTCTCCCAGATGTTTGGTGGAAATGCTGCATGTCACGTGTATTTAGCTGAAGGTGCTGCCTGCAAACACTGTTGGTACAGGATCATGGCCATTGCTGTCCTTCTTGTAACATGCTGTGCAAAGGGCACATATGCAACTCCACAGGAAAAAAACCCCTTACTCTTTGCTTTTGTAAAAGCCACTATTACAGAGACAATGAAAATTTCATCTTATAGTGAATTTTGGGGAGGGATTGTGTTTTGAATCTGTTGAAGCAAACTGCAGGCCTGTTCTCCACATGAGCTTTAGCCATATATCTACTTAGAGACCTGTGGTACACTGAAGTTCTGTCTTGTGGCACTTCTGGGATAACACATGAAATTGTACTAGACTGGTCAAACAAAATATCAAGATCAGAGAGCCGGCTTGAAAACACGTGTGTTAAAATTCCTGAGCAAGGCTTCTGTGACTATTAATAATTTCCCCTCTATGGAAAACTAGTCAAGTAGTTCTGGATTTGTTTCCTATTTTTGTTTTTGGTAAATATTTTTAGTATGCTCCACTGAGATGTTATGGCTCATTGACAGCAAAACCGATTCCCTTTGGAATCTGGTCCTGCACATGCACTCGTCATTCTCTGACTGCATTCTCTCGCCTGCTTTGTTCCTGGTCTTCTCTCCTTGACCACTTCTGGCCTTTTGACTTACAGCCAGTTAAACAAGACCAAATGTTCACTGGCTTGACATCCTTTCACAGAGACTTCATCCTGTCAATTAAGGAGTTTTTATTTTTTCAGATATTTTTAAAGTATGTCCCAGCACCATCTTCTGTGCTGTATGAAGCTCATACATCAGATTGGAGCAGTATGTTCTGTGATTATCTCCTTAGGTATTATTCTGCATTGCATTATCTAGGGTTGTTTGACTTAGGTGAGCAGGATGTTGGAGAAATGGTGCAAGCCATGTGGCTGAAGACTTAAATTCTGTGTAAATACACATAAATTAATAAGTAGCTGAGTCCAAGAGGAATGTGGGAAATGAGTTGTGGGAAATCCTGACTTGTAGAGCTGTAGAGTGGCACTGAAGACTGTCAACCCTTGGTTCTGTTGTCTGGGCTTCAAGCGGGACTGGGTAGTACTATGCAGATGTGAAAATGAAGCTTTATCCTATTACCATGGCAAGCAGAGGTTCAAAGTCAGCTCTATATTGGATATATCTTTTCTGCATACTGTTAGCAGTATTTTTGCTAATAAACAGCTTAGATAATCTTGCAGCATAGTCTGCAATATTGGTCTCAATGGGACTGTCAGGTTAAAATAATGTTTGGGTTTGGCAATAGTTTCAAGCAAATCAATTAAATATCAAAGCTCCATTACTTAAGCAGTTCCATTAATTTTTGTGTTTCTTTCTCTGGTTTTGTAATGTTAGAGTAGAATGCTGTGGTGTTGATGTTGAAAATCATGTTAACAATCCATTTTTTTTTACTACAACAAAAAAAGGAGAGCATTTCTTATAACAATGGGTTTCACAGGACCCTTAACCTGCGGAAAGTAGCCAGACTTGGATATTTGAGTGATTTTTGCCTTGGGTATGTATGTAGTGATGCTGAGCAATACAATTCAGAATTGATGGCTACATCACTGCAACTAGCAAAGAGACAATCTGCCAGTTGGATCTGAATTTGACTCTGCTTCCAGAGTATATGTGTGGGAAATAATAGTCTCTGTGCAGAGATTTATTTCATCTTTTAATGCCAGGGGAGTTTGTTCTGCTGTGTCTGTGTTTGGAGTGCTGGCTATGGAAGTATGTCAAGGAGACAAAATTATCATCCTGTTCCTGATAAGGCAGAAAGCAGTGTGCTCAAAACTGATGGTTGTTTAGTTATCCTTCAGCCTATTCAAATGTCAGGAAAGGAATAAATTCTTTATCATCCTTCTGCACGAGATACTGAGCCAGTAGGAAGATGCCATATTCATAGTCTTGGTCTGTAAGTTGGAGCTCAGCTTTGCATTTTCTAACCTGGCTAAAACTCATTCTGTATTTGATAAGTAGAATTTATATCCTGATGTTTCATGTCTCCGTACAATAATCTGTATATTATTGTGTATTTAGTTGATACGCTTCCTCCTTTTTTCTTCATAGCATGATTTCTCACTTATTGAGGTTTTCTTCCTTCTTATTCATGAAGCACCTAAGCCTCCTGTGTAACTTGACTTTCAGCTTTTTCTGGTATCTGTTTCATTCTGCATTTCCTTTTTACATAATTGCTTCTTTTCTTGCATGATGATTATCTGTCTTTGTAGGGTAGAATATATATTTCAGTCTGGACAGATCATCTTGCATTTGTCTAATGCACTTTTATGAATATTCATAATACATCTCTATCTTGTACATTTGTAATAATAAATGTTAGTAACCAGATTCAAATTCACCCTTATAATGCCAAAGAAATACATTTTATAATAAATTTGACTGGTGCTAAGCATGGGATTTATCTCTTCTGAATTCAACATCAGCTTTTTACTTGAAGATCATGTCATGTTGGATGACTTTAAATTTACAGAGTATTTACAGTGTTTTTATTGAATGATTTTTTTCTGAATTGCCCTTACATTAAGAAAAGTGACCTTTTCTTCTTTCTTTAAATAGCAAGCTACTTATTTTCTAATTTCTGATTTTTGCTTTTAGTTAGCTTACTACTAGCTTACTATTTTTTTGTCTTCTCTTTGAGTGAGTGCAGCCACCCTTCTAAATTTTAAATATGTTATAAATATTTTATTCAGAGTTTGATGCTCAGTCAACATGCTGAGTCACTGTTTAATGCCAGGTTTTCCACTGATTGTATTGTTTTCTTCTTGGATGTACAGATTAGCTTTCCTGAGCTTGAGAAGAATGCTAAAAATAAGTATTTGAGTTTATCAAAGCCACATTTATAGAAAATTATCTTTTAGACTTTTCCTTCTCAACCTTTCACCTCATTGTGCAATATATGATGTACCCAAAGCTGTAGGTGCTTGTGAGATGGTTCAGTGCCTGGCCCCTTTTCTGCAGTTCATCCGAATCACCAGGTCAGTGGAAGAGGATGGATTCATGTCTCCCTCCCTCCCAGACTGAGTTGCATTAAAATTAATGTGTTTCATGTGAACAACCAAGCCAATGCCAAAATTTCTCATAGATTGGAGGCCATTATTTGTTCTTTTCCTGTCATCAAGTTTTTTTATAAAATATTTAAGTAAAATAAATGTAAAGTGTTTATCTTTGAGGCACCTCATTGTTTCCTTAGTGAAGAGCTAAATTATTAACAGAACTTCCCACTGGACTTTAGCTTTGCAGGGAAGTAATTAGCATTTGAAGCCACGGTACTATGTTTATGGTCTATTGGCCTTGTTTGGTTTTGAGAATGCCATGTCTCCATGCCTACTATAGTTGCTGAGCTTTGAAATATAGTTCTCTGAATATTGAAATCTCTGAACTTGATAAAATAACAGAGAAAGAGATCATAATGCCCCAGAGAAAATGTAATACTCAGAAATTACATCTCTTTGAACTGCATTTTTAGTGCTTTTCCTGTATATGCAGTATCAGCAGACACAGTGTAGAGAAAGCAACTATAGTGACACTAAAATTCAAACTATTTTTGTACATATATAATTTTTGTGTTAGGATCATTTGTTGAGATGAACTTCAAGTTAAGAACCCTTTCAACACAGGCAAATCTAGAACCAACAGGAACTGAAATGTGTGATGCAATGGCGAATTGTAATGAAGAATTCTTTATTTCTTCTGTTTGTAGTTGTATTATTCCTGTCCTTGTTTTTTACATCACTGTTTTGCATTCTATGCTGTGCTTGATTTCAAACAATAGTCTGATTGCATTTGGCAAGATGTTTCCAGTAGATGACTTGGGTCAAAAAGCATGTTCTGAAGAGCTTCATCCTTTTCCATGCTGTGTTTACCATCTATACTCTTAATGTGTTGCTTTTTCCATATCCCTTTTGTCACTACAGCTGTCTTTCAGCATGCAGGAGTGAACTGAACTGCTTTGAGCATTTCATTAGTGCCACGTTTGATCAGCCGGCAGATGTTGCCGCGTGAGCGGCGCTCACCCTGGCCCCGCTGATCCCCACGTGCCGTATGTGCCTGCCGGGCAGGTGCTGGATGCAGGACCCTCAGCTGGGGAAGGCCAGCTCTCAGCGGATGCTCTCTGAAAGATGAAGACATTTCTAAGATGGATGAGCACCCTTGTCGGTAGATTTTCAAGCCAAAAAGAGGCCAATAGGATAATAACTCACTTAACATATAATTTGCGTCCTAAAGCATCTTTCAGTAATTTCTGCATGTGTTCATTGACTTGTAAATGTAGACATCTGCTCTCTGGGAATGCTCTGGTGTCAAAGAATGTACCAATTTCTTTACTTACCTAATTCCATTGACTACATATTCCCCTGCTGTAGGAATCTCTTCTTAGTAACACTGACTATAGCTGTATAGCAAATAGGATACAAATAAAGATAAATCTTCTGTGTTGTAAATATGAGCTAAGTTAGGCAAAAATTTATTTTTAGGTTACTGATAATATTGATGATTGCCACGTTTAACAAGAGCATTCCTTGTGCTGTGCAGCAATTTTTACAATGAAATTGTACTCTCATCATTGAGTTGACATGAAAGAGCAGGGAACTTGCTTGTAGGCATATCTGGGTTAGGCTGCAGTAACTCATTAGAAGCTCCTAAAGTTGGATTACATAAATGGGACCCTATCTTCTCAGGTTAAATATAGTTCTGTAGTTTAATCTAACATGTGGCTGTCATAACGTCTGTGTTGACTGGCAGTAGTAGTCTGCTTTGTCCGCCTTTTCAGTGCTTTGCTTAAGACAATAAAAACATAATTAAAATTCACATGTGAATCTTTGATGGACTTCATTGTCAGTTTATTGCTGTTATTTAGGGTGGGGTGTATTTTTTAATGAAAATATGAATTAACTGGTCAGATTGGAATAAACTTGAAATATATACATCACAACTTTCACTAATCTATTATATCTTAATCAAGTTATAAAAAGAATTTCTTACTTTTCCTGGTTTAGAATATAATCTTGAAAGGTACTTCAGCTAAACTAGAGATGATGTTAGTAATAAAAATCTACAAAATAAAATACATGATTTTGCATTATGTCACAATCACAAAGACAATGAAGGAAATGCATTAATTCTATAGGAATAAGTAGATTCCCTTGGCCTCTTTTTTGAATGGCTAGATTTACATTAAAATTAGAAGTTCATAACACTTTATAGAAACAGTGTTCCTTAGTAAGATGTTGAATATTATTTTTGTTTTATATTAGTGCTGTATACTGTTATAATTATTTATAAGTACATTTTTCTAGGGCCATTATCATCCCTTATGGTTTCCATTCACAAGGTTGGAAAAAAAGCCCAAACAAAAATGAACTCACAATTTCCCTCTTTCTCACGTTAAATTTTGAGTAGGTTTTAAACATCTTTATTTATCATTTTTTTAATGTAGGGTCTTACCTTGATGTGCAGTCAAAAATGTCATTTTTTCATATATTTGGCAGGATGCATATTTGTGTGTGTTTATTTAGACGGACCTCCATATGTTGCTGGTTATACACAGCAGTCACATAGGTTGAAAAGGTTCTTGCCAGTGCCTGGATTTAAGTTTTTGGTCTCAAAAAGCCTCTTGTTGGCACTTTGAGATTCATTCTGCTCATTCATTCTGTTGGGACTCTGAGCAACCTGGTTTAGTGGAAGGTGGCCCTGCCTGTGGCAGGAGGGTGGGAATGGTCCCTTCCAACCTAAACCAGACTATTATTCTAAGCAGGACTGCATTTCACAGGGCTGAACTCTTCAACTTCTGTCTGTTACACCATGAGCTGCATTTTTTAATGTAGCCTTGCATTTTATCTATGAATGTGTGGGGGCACACCAGAGGTAATGTTCTGTTCCAAATATGTAGTCAGTGCCAGGTCTGCTAGAGGTGCATGTCTAGAACAGAGCATGGTTTGAAATGAGTGAAAGCCTTAGCTGAAGACGTGAAGAGCATAATTTATAATTGAATGTTGAAATTATGAATGTTGCAATTTTTTTTCTCAGATAAACTTGTACAAGCCTGACAAGGTTATGCCATGTCCACCATGTACATTCCAGTAATATGTCCAAGTTATAGTAGTAAATTTATTTTTTAAAACCCAAATCTGTGAATAGCTAGGAATCTCAGCCCTTTTAATTCACTGCTGCAGTAAATTCCCTGGATTATATGTATTATTGCATTCTAAACAGAGTGTTTACATTAATAAGTTAGTGAGGACATAAAATATTTGATTGCACACTCTTCATTTACTAATGAAAAGGAAATTTTTTATTTGCCTTAGGTCTTTATTTTAAAAACTAGGAACTGTAGAAATAATACTAGGTGTATGATTCTCATAGGAGTATTCCTTTCAGAAACACTTCACTGTTTTTATGACAGTCTTCTGAAAGGAGAAATAAAGTTGTTATGCCATGCATTAGAAGTGTAAAAAGCAAGGACAGTGTTTTTGGTGTACCTCAGGAGTTTTCTGGTAGGAGGAAGCTGAGGTATCTTGGAACAATAGTAAGAAAAAAAGCCTTTCTGGTAAATAACAATGAGAATTTAGTATTTGAGAACAAGTGCATCTTGATACAAGGTATTTTCAGGAGAACTTTCCTGAATCCAAGATCAATGGAGAAAATGTGGTGGTTTTTTAAAACTTGTAGGAGACAGAAATATTTGGTTATTGCAATGCATTCTGTTTCCATTGAGTTTAAATTTCTTTTTTAATCCTCAGCTATAAGGAAAAAAAAAGAAACCTGAAAATTGAAAAGTTTTATTTTCAAATAAATTTTTTGCAAATACTTTTTATTTAAAATATATTTCCATCTTTTTCCTTTATTTGAATTATTCTGCCAGGCACAGAGCAGCATTTGGGAAGGAGTTCTAGTTAACCAGTAAATTCTAAACAATCTTGGCTTTTTGTTAGCTTCCCAGAAACACTTCTCAGATTGTATGTGAAAATACAGCTAATACTTCCTTTGCTTGCTCTTGAATGTTAGTTCTTTTGAACAAGGACTACCCTGTACTATTAATTCTAGCTTTGTTGTCAAGGCAATAAATGTGATAATGCATCCAGTATGTTCTAGCATGTGTTAAAAGTATTGTAGACATGTGACATATGCTTTAACAAGATGTGGCTTTGCTAGTTTGAGTCTGTCTCTCCTTGAGCTGTTTATCTGTACCAGCTTAGGTTGGGCTTTTTTGATCTGGACAAGACTTACAGTATTTTCACAGCTGTGTTTTTGATCCCTAGATTAAGGCAGCATGTTTATGTGACAAACAGTCATATTTTCAGTTATGTTCTTCTTGCATTTCTGGAATTTCAAGTAATAATAATTGTTAATGCTGTAAGTAAACTATTTCGTCCAGATTAACTTTGAAATTGGTTGCTTTCAGCTCACACAGTAATTGATGCTCCTAGTATATTTGGGTGTATGTTTAATACTTAGATAGATGCTCTAGAAGTAAGTACTGCAATAACAAAATTACTGCCAAACAATTTTTATTTTGGAGTATGCAAATAAACACAAATTGCCCTCTATAGTCTGGGAGGAATGTCTTCCTATCAAGATATTTTGCAGGTGTTACTATAAAAATACCTTCTATCAGAAGTCAGTTTATCTAATTTGCATTTTAAATTATTTAGAGTACAGTATTTGCCTAAAATGTGATGCATAGATTAGTAAGAGAGTTGCAAAGTCGTAAGTTTCCTATTTAAGTTAAAAAATGGGGACAGGAGCTGTAAGAGGGAGGTTCGGAAGGCCAGCAGCCACAGGGCAGTTGTATTTCTGTCTGGAACTTCCCAGGCGGAAGAATGTGCAGATGAACTGCACTGAATTGCTATTTCATGCCCTAGGTGGTCACTAAATGGATCAGATTTATTGTTCATGGGCACGAACTTTTATTTCTTAGAAAACTTGGCTTACTCACTATGTGTCATGTATGGGTTTTTTTATGTTATTGGCAGATATGCAAATTCTTTCTGGGCAGAAAACATGAAAATACTCAGGTAAAATCAAGGTCACTGCTGCCTTGCATCGTGTTTTATATCTCTAGTTCTGAGTGGTCCTTGCTGTGACACAGACCTTCTCTAATGCTTTGTGCTGACCGTTGCATATATATGTCTTGCTCTTCGTGGTATCATTAGAATTCCAGTGAATCGGAGCACTTGCTAACAACATTTTTTTAGTGTGAAATGTATTTTATTTATCTATTTATTTATAACTCCCTCTCTCCAGATCACATGAATTTAAATAACACATGTATATCTGTGTATCTAAATTTGTTGCTAAGAAGTCTGTTCAAAAGATTCCATGGTGTTGCTCCATCTTATTTTCTGACTTCAGGTTATGTAATATTTGTAAATATCCTGGGTCAGTGGGCATGCTTGGAATGTAGCCTGAATATCAATTTGTTTTCCCTTCGCTTGAAGCCAAGATGCACATTCTTTGTTAAAATTCCCAGATCACAGTGACTTCATTGGGCCAGAGAGAAGGAAGAGCAGTGTTACAGCATGGACATAGACCTTCGATTTATCTATGAGTGACAAAAAGACCAGCAGCCAAAATGTGAAATGGTCTTAGCATTGTATGTGTTACCTTTGTAGCATGCTGTCATCATTCTGTAGTTTCCAATGCATTTTTGCTGAACTGCTGACTGAAAGGTTTGCACCAGTGCAGTGTGTTTCCCCATTATCCTTCTGAATTCCTTCTTTCCTCTGCTACGGTTCAGAAGGATAAATAAACTAAGTCAATTTTTCAGACACAACTTGTCTTTTTCTGTCTTGTCTTACTTAGCCCTAGCATCTGCCCATTTCTGTCCTTATACCTTATCATGTCATACAATTGCTTTTTCAAATATCCCTTTAGTTTTCTTTTACATTATTCTATAAAGGTCTTGCAGGTACTGGAAAATCCAACAGTATTTTCAGAAGACTGACAGAGAGCAACAAAGATGGTGAAGGGCCTTGAGGGGGAGTGATGTGTGGAATGACTGGGGTCACTTAGTCTGTTCAGCCTGGAGGAGACTGAGGGGAGATCTCAGTGCAGTTACAACTTCCTTGTGAGGGGAAGAGGAGGGACAGACAGTGATCTATTCTCCATGGTGACAGTGACAGGACATGAGGAAAGGGCATAAAGTTGAGTTGAGGGAGGTTTAGGGTTGTATACCAGGAGAAGGTTCATCACCTTGAGGGTGGGTGGGCACTGGAATGGGCTCCCCAGGGCAATGGTCACAGCACCAAGAGTGAGAGAGTTCAAGAAGTGTTTGAACAATGCTGTTGGGCACATGGTGTGATTCTTGGAGTGTCCTGTTCAGGGCCAGGAATTGACCTCGATGATCCTGATGGGTTCCTTCCAAATCAGCATAGTCTATGATTCTATGATAATATTGTATAGTGCCCAAACAAATTAGGTTGTTCTTCTTTCTTTAATCTCTCCTCTTCTTAGAAATCTCTGTAGTGTTTCTAATAACTGGTAACAGTGGGAATTCTTGGAACAGTCTGCCCACTTTAGATGATTTAAAAATCCATTTGCCAAATGCATCCATTTACTGCAAGTATAAAGGGATGAAGATACAGTTGTTAGCAGTGTTTTGGAACAGGGAGTAAGTTAAATGGTCTTAATTTCTTCCTTCAAACAAAAATGATGAATAGAAAATACCGCATGTTAGGCAGGAATGTTATGTAAAATCAAAATAATGTCAAAATTGGTCCTTGGGTCTGTTTGCAATAAGCTGTAAAGTACAATTCATTGTATTTCTCATAACTTTTGTCTAATTTTATACTTTCAGCTAGATCACTATGGGTAATTATAAATAACTGGAAAAAATGATCACATTTATTTGGCTATGTGTTTTTAAATTAAAAAAAATGTATGGGCTGTAAGACATTAAAATGTCATTGGATGTCTAGTAGGCAGAAGTGGATGAAAAAGCTGTAAGTGGGCTACTGCTGCAGTTTAGGCCTTAATTTTATAAAAGTTTTGGAAACCAACACTGTGACTGAAGGAGGTTTTCCGACTCCCCTGCCATACCCAGCTTCTTTTTCTGTGCCAAACTCTCCCTTGTGGTGACTCCAGCATTTTTCAGATTATTAAAATAATTGGCTCAGAGAGAGAGAGAGAGCAGTAAATGTTAAAGATATGGAGAAGGAAAAATGCCTCACTTTTAGCTTGAATTTGTTCTCTCTTTGGCTTACCATAGCTGTGCTGGCTCAAGGTAGTGGCAGAATTATTTCTTTTTAAGGTTTACATTGGGTTAAAATGTCCATGAAACTATAGCCTTGATTGCAGCAAACTGCAAGGAAGGGAGTGAGCACCTGTCACTGTGCATCCTTGTAGGGATTGCTTCTGATATTGCTGACCAGAAACTTTATTTATAGAAAATATATCTATATGTTAAACAAATCTTTATTTGATATATTAAATAAATATATATTTAGATATATAAATATATAATAATTCCAAGATGATATTTTCTTCAGGTACATGCCTCAGCACTCATCTCTTGTATCCTATTCCTCTGCTGTTTTCTGGTGGTCCTCAGGACCACTTTTCCCAAGAGCAACAGGGAGATAAGTGACCTAATCACTGATGTCCCACAACAGCCCTTGCTCAGTTTTATATTTTCACTGCTTCTGTGCTGAATTCTGCACAGCTGTGACCCTGTGTGCTGCTGCAAAGATCAGTGATAGGGTGTGGGACTGACTGGCTGTCTGCAGACTCCAGCCACATCATCAGGTCATACCAACGTACACATCAGTAGGTTTTGCTCTAGAGAGGCTGTAGGGAAAGGCTGTATTCACAAAGACATCGAGTTACCCAGATCTAAAGACAAAATTCTTAAAATGTCTGTGTAGTAACTTCCACTCTGGAAAGGCCTGAGTTTGTGTGTTCATAGCTCAGGTGTTACATTTTTCCAAGTTAATAGAGACTTTATTGCTGAACTAGTAGTCACTGTTCACCTGCCTTTAACTTAATCTGTGTCCCCAAAGGGAACCAAATCAGTAGGTGTTTCTTACATACACTGGCAAATTGGTTGCCTTAAGAAATGCAATTACTGGATTTTTGCTCACAAATACCATCCAAGAAAGAGATAGTAGATGCTTTTTCTGTGTCTGTAGAAGTCTTTTGTTCAAATCAGAACTAACCATAGAACTACCATTAAAAATATTACAGGATGCCAGTTTTCTATTGAAACTAGGTCACTTTGTGTAAAATAATTAAAGATTTATTCATCCTTAGGGAAGGACCTAGATCTCTAGACTAATGTTTGGGGCTCTCAGTGGAGAAAAATGAATTAGTCATTTGCTGGGAAAGTGTTTGCAGTCATTATAATTGTGTGAAGGGCTGTTACAATATGGTCTTTCAATTGCACCTCAAGATAAAAAAATCAACACCTGCTGTATTTTTTAAGAAAAGGCCATGGGGAATTAAGCTACAAAAGGGGATTTAGTGCTGTATTAAGTGGAGATGCCTGCCATAGGAAATCTTGATCACAGAAATACAGCTTATTGCCTGTTTTCTGCTGAGGATTGTATAGAGAGGAAAAAGTGGACTTTCCCACTTATTGTAGCGGCAGAGGAAGGGCCAGAGGCTGCATATTCTGGGTGTTTTATGACACTGCAAGTGCCAAACCTTCTGCTGATCTACTCTGAAATCATTAATTGAAATGTAACACAGTCATCATTATCACATGGTGTACCTTCCAGCAGTTCAGTGTGCTGCCACCTCAAATATTCACAATAACCTTGAAATTAGAAGCCATGTCTATTTTTCTTCCTCTCAGTTACAGCTTCTGGACAGTGTTGGAAACCATTACTATTTATCTCTGAAATCTGCTTAAATGACAGTAACTTGAATGCTGGGAGTGCTGATGACCTAAGATGTTTGTTTACTTTGACTGATCCTAATTCACTGGGCAATGATGTTGTCCAGAAAAATTGGATTTGTGTGAAACAAGCCAATAATCACACACTAGAGAGAGACAGTGACTTTATTTCAGAGTTTCACAAGCCAGGGTGATCGATGATATTCCACAAATCAAGCACACCAACTATCAAAACTTTTTACTATTTATACATTTTAGCAAACAGAGGCATTAATGCTCCTTGGCTACAAGTTGCATAGTTCTGTTATTTAGTTACTATTATATCTTCTGTTTGTTAATTATTGTCTGAGTTCTCCTGCTAATTAGTCCACATGCTCAGTCTTTCCCTTCTCTTGGGTTGGTGGGTTTCTGGGGGTCAGTGGGCCGTGAGTCATGTCCCTGCCATGATCTGCCCCTGCCAGAATTACCTTTTACTGGGATGCAGCTGCTTCAGCAGAGTTTCTGTCTTTATTAGTGTCTTCCTTATCTTGGGAGTTCTGCCAAATGTCCTTGCGGCCTGTAAATTCTGCATTCTTTGTGTCCACTATCAGTAGTATGTCTTTCTTCCCAGGCTTTGTTAACCTCCCACTAGGTCTGAGGTCATTGAAACTTGTCAAGCCCTGGACCTACACAAGGCTATTCTGTCAACAAGTTATTTGTCTTTCTAACACCTGGACATCACTTAGATCTTGCCTGGTAGCTGCTCTCTGTTTCACAGATTAAACCTTCCTTCTTGTTGACTAGGCTGGAAAACATACAAAGACCAAACATCAAAGAACATCCTTTCTTAAGAAAACTTTTTCATGTTTCACATTTTACAGCACTGGAATAGCAGAGCCATAATTAAACCAAAACATAATGAGTCGAATCAAAAAACAGTGAAAAGTTTAATGGCAGCTTCTTTATCAAAGTGCTCTTCATTAATTCATTAATTAATTTGAAGTGTTTCATATTAACCATCTTTAAGAAGACAGTGTGCTAAGTGACAGCAGTTGGTGACGGTTCTCAACTGCAGCAGAACCCCAGAAAGTAAAACAAAGCAGTGTGACACTGACTGTCATTAAGAGAGGACTTTATTCTCTAATAAATTGCAAAGGTTTCTTCCCGCTCTGAACAATGAAGCAATTATTTTGTTTTCATTTTGGTACCTAATTTTAAATTCATGGAGGTACCTATGTGCATCAGAATTAAATACTTTCTCTGTGTGCGTGAAAGAATTTATTTTAGGATTGTTTTGGAGTTTGGTTTTTTTTCCCTCTAGCTGGGAACAGCTCACATTTTTACCGGCAAAGCTAATTGCCCCAATTGAGTAACTCATTTGAATTAGCTTTCTGAAATGCAGAAAACCCAGTAAATATAAGTCTTTGCAGCTCTCCAGAAAAATGACACTAAAGTATGTTCTCTGTGCATATGGATGTAGCATCTTCTGGTACTCTAGTACTCCTCTCCTTTGAAGCGCTTTTATTCTGCTGTGATAATTCTCTCAAGGTCTTTCTTTTCTGCAACTACTATAAACTCACTGGGTTGATGGGGAAGGCAGACAAGATGACTGAATTTTCATTTTCAATTTTGTGTAACAGGTCACCTCTTCCTAGAGGGTTTGTATACTGAAAGAACATTAGGTTTTTATTTTTATTTTTAAATTTTTATTATTTCAAGTGGAACAATTTCATTATCACCGCTCAAAAAATTCTGATTGTACTCTGAACTGTGGTGCTGTTGATACAACAGAAGGAGGGGATGACACCCTGGGGGACCTGGACAAGCTTGAGAGTTGGACCTGTGAGAACCCCAAATCCAAGTGTGAGGTGCTGCACCTGAGTTGCGGCAATCCCAGTTGTTAGTGCAGACTGCCAGAAGAACTCATTGAGAGCAGCCCTGCAGAGAAGGGCTTGGGGAATATGATGTAGGAAAAATCTGGATATGAGCCAACAGTGTGTGCTTGCAGCCCAGAAGGACAGCTGTATCCTGGGCTGTATCCTGGGCTGTATCCTGGGCTGCATCAAAAGAGGAGGAGTCAAGGGAGGGGATTCTGGCCCTCTACTCCGCCCTTGTGAGACCCCACCTGGGGTGCTGCATCCAGCTCTGGGGCCTCCAGCACAAGAAAGATGTGGAGCTCTTGGAGTGGGTCCAGAGGAAACCACGAAGATGCTCACAGGGCTGCAGCACCTCAGCTGTGCAGACAAGCTGAGAGAAGTGGGATTGTTCAGCCTGAAGAGAAGGCTCCAAGGAGACCTTACAGCACTTTCCAGTACCTAAAGGGGATTATAAAAAAGAGGAAGAGGGATAGTTTACATGGGCAGATAGTGACAGGAAAAGAGGGAATGGTTTTAAACTAAAAGAAGGGAGATGTAAATTAGATGTTAAGAAAAAATTCTTTACTGTGAGGGTGGTGAGACACTGGCATATGTTGCTCTGAGAAATTGTGGATACCCCATCCCTGGAAGTGTTGAAGAGCAGGTTGGAGGGGGCCCTGGGCAGCCTGATCGCTGCCCATGAGAGGATGGTTTAAACTAGATGATCTTTAAGTCCCATCCAAGCCAAGTCATTCTGTGATTCCATGATTCTATGATGCCTACTTTTTCTAAAGTAGGCAGATAGAGAAGAAATATCAGTTGTGTATGGAACTGTAGATGGTAAGGGTTTAAAATTGCCAGGTATGCTAACAATGCTGACATTAAATTTTGTCTTCTGCCATAAGGAGGAAAAGAACAGACTCCTAAATAACTGTTCTTGTAGAATAAGAATTGTTACATCTTAATTTGAATTTAAAAAAATACTTTTATTCTTACTATGTCATGATAATGTTGTATCATGACATAGTTTTCCCATCTTATTTTGATGTAATATAAAATTAAATTGCATTATTTAATGACTATTAGAATAATTCTTTTCCTTGCTCCTCCTGAATATATCTTCCCATAGGCAGATAGTGTGCAGAGTAGTGGTAGATAGAAGTGATGCTGTGATGCAGTTCTCTCCTAGCCTGGTACAGGCAACTGTCCCCACAGCCCCTTGGAAAGCAAGGCAGGACTTGCAGGTTAATGCAGGTAGCTGGGAATGCCGTACAGAGTCAGGACATCCCTAGCAGACCAGCACATCTAGTTGTGCAAGGCTGTCCTCATACCTTGTGTGTGGGGAAGGCAAAACCTGTTCTGTTTCTGTCAATGTACCACAGCAAAGCAGTTTTCTACAGGATGATGACAACTTTTTAATGCTTTTTAACACAGCTGCAATGACGCTGTTGTTGAATGAATGAAAATAATTATTTTAATTTTGTTAAATAAAATCACATTATCATGTAGCAGGATTTGATTTAGACAGGAAAGATGATATATATCATGTTACTTCTTATACTACTTATTCATCTGTTTGGGACATTGTTGCTTGGATTTGAAGCATTTGCCAAAGTGTAGGTTCTTGGCTGTGGGTCATGAGTATATAGATATTTGTCCCATAGCGGTAAATTCTACTCTCCTTCTACACCTGAACTAATGCAGGAGAGAGTATCTTCTGCTGTGATGACATTCTGACAGAGTAGTGAGCTCTCAAATCTTACAGACATACATAGATCTTACACAGATTAGCATTTTTTGAAATTGCTGAAGAACTTTGATTATTCTTGTGAATAGTTGGAACACTGATGTATACTAAAATTTATAAGGAAAAAAAGAAAAATTAGGATGATTTTTGTTCTGTCGTCTACTGGAGTTTGAAGGACACTGTGCAAATATATCCATTTTGTGACAATCAAGCATTTTAGATAAGTGGTGTAGCCCTTTTATTTCATAACACAAAAATTGCATAGTCATTTTAGAAGTTGGTTTTATAAGGCAAATGAAATATTTTCTACATTTTTTTCATGTTAATAAATAAATATACATTCAGATTTGTTAACTAATTTCATACAAGGGGTAATTGTTTTAAGCTAAAAGAGATTAGATTCAGACTAGATATAAGGCATTCATATTTTTACAATTAGGGTGATGAAACACTGGAACAGAGGTCGTAGATGCCCCATCCCTGGAAACATTTAAGTTTGGAAAAGGGTCTGAAAACCCTGTTCTGGTTGAAGATGGCCCTGCTTGTTGCAGGAGTGTTGGACTACATGACCTTTAATTGTCCCTTCCAAGCCAAGCCGTTCTCTGTGATGCACAGTGTTAGTCCCTCATGTACATTCCATTGTGTACCCAACAGCAGCTACCAATAACCACAGTGAAAGAAGGAAAACAGTATTTTGTTCATCTGACTGCATTATCTCCTCATAGTGCTAAGTTTCCCAATTAACTGCCGAATGTCTTTACATCTCTTAGATGTTTTCACACCTCTTCAGTTTGTGAAGAAATACGCTGCCTCCTGAGATAAAACGTGAGTCAGATATTTCATTTAATTGTTAAATGGACGCTGTTATAGATGCTTTTGCATAATGCCCTTGGGTCCTGTAGTAGCTGCTCAGTTTCTCTTGAATTGTGTTACAGGGAAGTTTGTCCCAGATAGCAAATGATTCCAGGCAGATTTACTTCTGCTAGGGTTGGATTGGATTTGTGTTCTTCAAAACACTGTTTTTTAAAAAATAACTTTGCTATTCTTGAAAAGCATAGTGCAGCTTTACAACATGGTTCTGGTGTGTCTCATACTCAGTCAAAAAGTAGTAATGCAAAGTGGTTCAGTGGTCCTGTAAGTCACTGACTGCTCTGAGATGCAGCAGGGTTTCAGTTCCTGTTCGTGGTTCTCACCAAGAAGGAAACACACACTATTCCATGCATGAATGAAATGCAGTTCACTCATCTGCCAGAAAGTGCTCCTTGTTTGTTTTAAAGATAATTCAAAGCAAAGCACCGGTTCAAAATATTTTTTTCTCCTAAAATATGCATATTCTAATAGTTCAGATAACTTCCCAACCTGATCATTGAACTGTCAGTGTTTTGCTGACAGATTTCGAAGAGGGTTAGTCACCTTGCAGATGGACAGCCAGATCTAAGTTGATATTTTCTAGAAATGCAGAAGGGTGCTGTCTCTTAAATAGTGCTTCAGATGAAATGAAGTCTGTAACTGTTTAAAAATAGCAAAACCCAACTGCTCTGAATTTCCTCTGTGAATTATTAGGGTTCTACAATGACACTTTGTGCAACAAACTATCATAGAAGTCAGTAGCAAAGTTTTTAATGTTCTTGGTAGAGCAAGGAAGTTAGTAAAATTATTCAAATTATTTGTGTACTGTCCAAATGCAGCAGTGTAACCAGAATAGAAAATATGGTCTTCAGTAGTCTCTTCCTCTTACCTGACTGTGAATCAAGTGTTTGGTTTTTAAATATCCCTTACTATAGAAATCAGTTGCTTACTCTAATTACCAGTACGATTTTACATGGCAAATGACTGTTTTTTCCTTCCCTCTGGTACTTCTGAGTTTGGGAAGCACTTATTTTTCTTTTTAAAGGATACATTTGATAAGAAGAGAATCACTTTACAGAAATGCTGTACCGTAATTCTGCTTTTATAACCTATTACCATTTAAGTGTTTCCTTTTTTACAGTCAAGATATTTCTCAGGAGTACTTACCTTTTTACTCCTTCTGCAATTTAAAAGAATTACCATGGATTGTGTCCTATTGAAATACTGACAAAGGCTTTTGGGGGGAGGAGGGTTGTAGGGTGTGGCAGTAGTGCAGTCTGCATCTCACCTGCATGCTGCTGTTCAAGAAAGAATTGCCATAAAAGTGTGTCGTGTTTTTGTAGTACTAAGGTGTTGATAGAGTTTTACACCAGTCATCTCAGTTGATTTTTGAGAGAGTTAGGAAAGGCTGGAGGGAGGGGATGTTGGTAATGCCAAGGCTGGCAAAGTGCATCTTTTATACTGCCACACTAGAAAAACCAGACTAGAGAACTGCTAATGCCTCACCTTGCCTGAAAGAATTGCCGTTTCCACTATGCATAATAGTCTTAATTTCATTGGACAGAGGATGTCTGATGATAACCCAGGATGCTTCTCAGGATTTCATCAGATTAATTCACAGTTAGGGGAAGCTCAGAGAGCCTTTTTGATTTTGCTGTAGTATGTGAACTGTTCGAGTGTGCAGGCAAATTGGAGGAAAACTTGGCAAGGACAAAGCTGGAACAGCACTACTGATGATAATTAACTCTGCCATAAATCATTAATAATGTAAAAATTCTTCTTATCAATTGTATGATTTTGTTGCTATTGTTAGGAAAACCCAATCTTCAAGCATTTGGAAACTTTGAATTTTTTCTTTAGAGGCTCTTTGGGCTTTTTTTAATCTCCTGTTAGCTTATAATGTAAGTGTCCAGTACCAGAACAGGACAGATTGAGAAAATCTTTTGTACTCACTAACATTTAGGTATATTTTCTGGCATTTTCTCAGCAAGGCCTAATATAATTGGAAATAATATCTATATGAGGTTGGAAAATAACAAATAAGAATACTATACTGAGCTGAGCAAAGTAAAGTAGTCTGAAGAGACTAGAAACCCAGTAACTTATTTAGGGGTTTGGTTATTTAGGACTTTGCTATTTATCCATCCCTACCAACAGAGGTGATTTACATGCAGAAAACAATAATAAAATAAGTTCTTTTTAACAGCAGCCTTAACCCAACAACTCTATGTGTAGATGCTTACAGGGAAATAGGGATAAATCTGCATGGCTAGTGAAAAGGGGGTAATAATTACACAAAGCATTCTAATACATTTAATACAACTCCCTTTCATATCTTGCTATAAGAAGAAATAGATAATGCTGCAAATGCAAGCATATTATATGCTATCAGGATCAGTAATGCAAAAACTTAATTGAAAATTAGCTTCTGGTGTAAAGTGGAGCTTCTGAAGAATTGTGAGATGAATGCATGCCAGACACTGCAGGAGGTGGTCTTAAATGTGTGACTTGATTCTTACAGTGCTATTATAAAATAAAAAGAACTCACCATGTCAGGGGGCAGCCTGCCAGTGAAAAAGCAGACTGAAAATTGTCTCATTAATGAAATTTGTCAGCACCTGTTCTGGCACTTTTTGAGAAATTTTTGAAGCAAAAAATTAATCTCACTGGTTGGTTATTGTGGTTTCTTTGCCTTCAGGCTACCCTTCTTCCCAGTTAGGAAAATCCTTATGTTCATGACAACTGTCCCTCTTCCCCACTAAGCAAATCAACAAAAAATGTCCTCCCTAAACCCTTTGTTCATCACAGGGAGTCCAGTTGGGAATACTGTGAAAATCCAAGAAACCAAGTGCATCTTGAATTGTAGAAATGCTGGTTGTTCCATTGGTAAGATCCTTGGCAATAAATAATTTCTCAAGATATGGGGTGAATCCCCTCTGCTAGTTTGAAACACTTTGCTGTTTTGTTATTTCTGTAGAAGTCCATTCTATATAATGCTTTCTACACCAAGGGATTTTTTTTTTTATGTGTGCACACAGACATGCTCTTTTTTTTTTGTTTTGGTAAATAAAAAGAGAGAATTTTTTTTAATGAGGTTTTTTTTGCTTCTGTTCTTGCTTTTCAGGGCTGGCAACTATCTAGGGAGAGCAGGAGGTAAAAATATGTATTATAAGGGGAGATAGATCAAATAAATTATTTGGGGAAAAAGATTGCAGGTTTTGTTACTGGCCTCTAATGACAAGAGATGTGTTATTATGTATTCTGAAATGCTACCACTTTAAAATTCCTGTAAGAACTTAATATTTGGGGTCGGGATAAGTACATATGTGTTCCAGTGTAATTGACAGATTTATGGGCTTTTTATGTGAAGGACAAGGATTGTGATTTCTATTTGCACTCTATGAAGGGTAAGTGATCAAAGTATCAGCTATGTTTTTCTCTAGAGTACTTGTGACCTGATTATCCTTCACTCATGCAGTTCTGGTGGTTTAAATTGAACATCATACACAAGGAAACACCTGCACAGTAACTGCAGATAGTAATTTGAACTCTTGAAAATGAGGTGTATATTCCTCTTGTTTAGGTGTTTATTTGCCTACAACTCCTTTGAAGATGGATGATTTTGATGCCTTGCCTTGCTACTTAGCCATGTTATGACTATTTTATCTATAGCCTTGTAGGGAATATTGCAGTCTCCTAACTCTTTCTGCAGCTAGCTGCATTGGTCTGCAATTAAAGCACAGAGATCAGCTGGACATGAGGATAAAAGTTTAATATACTGTTGTGGATCTGTATGAAACCAGTAACTTAAACATACTGTAGGGAATGTATGCTGGTGCATTAAGGTTTCCTGGATAGCACTAGTAGCTGCAAATACTAGCAGTGAGTTTGTTGGCTCTCACAGGATTCCCCAGGAAGATTTTCTCCTTTCTCCCTTTCTCTCCTTTCTAAAAGGTAGATACCTTCACACCCTTGCTGGTTGTCTCTCTCATGCTGCCCTTCTTCATTTTGGCTATTTCACCAGTCCCACATTTTCTTCCAAGCACCACTGCACATTCAGGAGTCTTTTATATAGTGGGAGATACAAGTCCTGTAAATCAATGTGTCTGAAACTTAAATGGCAACTTAGCAGATATTTGTATTTCTATTGCTTTCTGGTCTATTTAATGTTGATGCAAGTTGTGTATGAAGATTGACACTTTTATTTTTTAAAAAGTGCAATACTGCAAGCAAAAGTATTAGCAAAGATGCTATTGAAGAAGCAGCTAGACTTTTATGAAAAACTAATATGATCTAAAGATATGTCTGCAGATGTGGAGTTGAAAATACAAGTAATTTGCTTATCCATTGGTGGCCCATAATCCTGCTCTGTAAAGAAAATGAAATCTTTGTAAATAATTGTTAAAAATTAGAGAGAATGCAATGGACTAAGCCTCAGACATAATTGGAGTTTTGGATTTTTTTGCTATGAAAATGGCTTGAGAGCTAAAAGTGTTCTTATGTATATTTGAGGGGGAGTTATACTACTTCATCCCAATTTATGCCTTAGGATTTTCCTTTGGTCTCAGAGACAGAATTTATAGTCATTGTGTGAGTTTATTCATAATGTGAAAAAGTAGTTAGAAATAAAATATGTTGATACCTTCAGACAAAAAAAAACCTCAACAAGCCAACTTCTAAGAAAGATTCTAAATACCTTTACATTTCTACACAGTGTTTACTGTAAAGTCTAATGGGATGATATTAAGAGAGGAAAGTTGAGGCAACCAAGAAATTCATGCTTCACCTCAAGCAAAAGTAAGGCTTTCATAACAAGATTAGTAACAGTTGTTAATGATGAGATTTAAAGGGATTGTCCTAGTTTGGTCTTTCACAGACTACTTGTATAATCTTGGGCAGGTTTAAAATTCTTTTTTAGCCCCAGTTCCCTATTCAGAGGATTTCTCATAGAAAATATAAGCAATGTCTTCTTTATTTTGGTTTTGTTCGTTTTGTTTTGTTGAACTTTTCAGGAAAAAAAAATTAAAAAACTAAACACTTCCCAGCTTTTCTCTCTTCATTTCTCTTCTGGGAAAGTTTCAAGGTGCTAGGGCTTAGGATTTCGAAAGAAATAGAGCAAAAGAAGCTAGAACACAGTATGATTTATGTAAAAGCTTGTGTTTTTGTGTGAAAAGTTATGTTATTGATGATAACTTTGTTGATTCTAATTATCAAGGTATGTGAATTGTTACCTAACTGTTTCCATATTTTTTCCCCCCATCATCTCTGGCAATATGAGTTTTAAAGCTTTCTGAATTTTTCAGAAAATTGAATAGGCATGATAAATGTCATGGAGTGAGAAAAATTGTGCCATGCCTTAGCTATGAATTTTCTTAAGCCTTCACTAAGTATTTCCAGTGATGTTCAGAAAAAGGCCTCAAGGTATAAGTGGAAGAAACAAGGTGTATCAAACAGAACTTGTTATTCCTACAGCTTTAAGGAATCTGCTGTATAAATTACTGTCAGATTGCTTTTGCTTTCCTGTTTTGTGGTTTTTTTTTTTTTTTAATGCATTTCAACATGACAACTTGACCTGATAATACAAAGATTGTAACCGGTGTTTAGGTAGTTATTTCATCCCTCCTCTTCCCAAAGTGTGCTTTAATGTCCATTTTTTTTTTTTTTTTGAACTAGAAATAGTCTTGGTCTCTATTCTTATCCAGTGAAAAAACTGTACAAAGAGTTTGCTTGAAAACAGAAACTGACAGCATAGTCTTTTTCAAGTGGAACTTCTAAGAGAAAATCATTAAAACTTCACTTGGTAAAACTCCTATTTGTAAGACATGTTCTAAAACTAAACTCATAAATGGTCTTCTGCTAATCTCTGTCATTCAATATCTTGTATCTTATTAAAATAATCAGATTTATGGAAAATAAGACATAAAGTGAGGTTGTTGGGTTTTTGTTTTGCTTTTTTTTTTCCCTTTAGTGAAACACTGAATGTTTGCAGCTGAACCACTGTGTTATCATTTGAGATAACAGCAGGAGGAAACCCTCTCCTAAACAGAAAGCAGCTCTCACCAGACCACAGTCTCTCTTGTAGGTGTTCACTCCCTTCTGCCCCGTAGTGGGTTGGATCTTGGCTCCTTCATGGACCATCGGGGTACAGGAAAACGCTGCATTTGGTACAGTCCCTTACCACAGGCCACGGAGACATTTCAGCTTCAATGATTTAAGGACCTCCTCCTCCTCCCTCCTTCTTCTTGGCTGGCTTTGCTGGTGTCCATATCTGTTGTTTCTTTTATATGCTGTACTCCTTTCCTCTGCCTAACAGCTACATAACTATTGCTACATGGCTTGCGCATGCCTACTCCCCAGGTTGCTTCTTAAATATCTTGTCACAGAGGTGTTACCTTCCTTCCTAATTGGCTCAGCTGTGGCTTACAGCACATCAATCTTTCAGGAGCCATCAGAGATAGGCCCTGGCTGGACGGCTGTGGAAGCTTCTGGCAGCTCTTTACAGGAGCCATCTTTTGGCCCCTACCACACCCAAAAAGCCAGACCCCCTCAAACTACCACACAATGGAATAGTGGAAGCCTGCTTGATACAGAGAAGAAAAGGATTAAAAGGATGCTTAGTAGGAATTAGTTAATAAAACAATGCATATGGCTTGCTCAATACTTACCTTGCTTGCCCAGAGGAAAAGGAGGATGCAGGACCATTAATAAAGGGAAGCAACCATGACCAAAGGTCCTGCTTTCGGACCCTGAAACCAGCCCAAACCAGCCTTGAGACTCGGACTCAAGCCAGAGACTCAGGGAGCTTGCGCAAAGAAGCAAGGTAAAAAGTTCAACCTAGAGGAAGACTTCTTTCTTCATCTGAAGACCCTTGCCCACGACCACCAGGAGGCAGTGGGCATGCACAAATTAATGTAAATGACTTTTGAACTCATTATAATATGAAGCAAAGATAGGTTATAAATATGTATAGGCATATTGTGTAACCTGTTGAATACGTAACCTGATATATAGCTAACCGAGTGTGGCGAACAGTGCGCGTGCTTTGGAAGGTTACCCCCATGCATCCCAGCGCTTGGAATAAAACATACCTACTTTACAACTTACAGAGTTGTGGAGTTCTATCCACGTATCAGCTCTTGTAGGACTGGCTGTAATGCCCAGATCCTTAGTCTAATACTTGCTCTCAGATAATGACCATAACCATAATGTTTCAGAGCAAGAATTAGAAACCTTAAGTACAGGTCTCATTGTAATCTTGAACTGACCCATTTTTGTATGTTTTTGTAACAGTAAAAGAAAAGTTATACTGTGATTTACTGCATTTTATCTAGCACAACACGTATCCTGAGCCTTAGTAAGCTGAGTCTGGTGTAAGAAAGAGTTACTTACTCTTCCATTCTCCAGCTGTTGCAGCTTAGTGGTTCTATGTACTGAATGTCGTTTATTTGTACTTAGCAACCATCACTGGATTGTTTTTCTGCAGAAACTTAACCTTTCTCCTTCTCAACCCATATACATTTCTAGAGCAACAGGTCCTTTCAATCATTTTCATTACTT
Source organism: Climacteris rufus (assembly GCA_013398175.1). NCBI lineage: Eukaryota > Metazoa > Chordata > Aves > Passeriformes > Climacteridae > Climacteris > Climacteris rufus. Next base: position 535,403 of record VZRZ01008644.1, read on the forward strand.
TGCTGCCTGTTCCTTGAAAAGAAACCTCCCTTGGTTTTTTTTCTAAGTTTCCACTCTATTGTACTTCTTCTTCTGGAAGAGAATGGCCTGTTGATTCCTAACCATCTATATGAATATCTTCCTCCAAACTGCCTCTCTTCTGAGCTGAAGAGCTCCATACAAATTTTTCTTATATGGGAGTTCTTCCATAATTTTGCCTCATTTTTCCTCATTTGCTTTGTTCTTACATTTATCCCAAGACATCTGCTATCAGATTAGTACCCAGTGTCAGAAAAAGTATGGTAGACTAGATGATCTTGATCTGAGCCAGTATGGTTATGCTTAAGTTCTTCAACAGCCTCTGCTGTTGTCTACTATTGCACATTGAATAAACAATACAGATGGTGAATCTGCAAGTAATTTAGAAAAATACATGTGGAAGAAAAAGATCCTGGTTTTCCCACCTACAGTAAAGTTTAGCAAGGTTTGTATTTGACAAGAATTCTTCATGTGTTCACTGAATGCTCATGTTTGAGCCAATAGTTTGATTGAGCAGACAGCTACTCAGATATTACACAGATTTTGGTCAATTTTTTAAAGACATAGTATCCTAAATTAAATTCTTCTAACTTATTTTCTATGACAGAAAATTCCAGGGGGTCTTTCTTGTGTGATGACTCTCAGTGAATGTTGGTAATTTCTTTCTATCCTTTCTGTTTACATGTAAACTACAGTAATGCAGTAAGACTTCTGGCAGGGTATACACAGACAACAACGATCTACAAGCTGTTCATATCTGAAAAAAAAGATGTAAGATTACCTTTCTATTGTTATTTTTCATTCCTGTTGCATATCTTTCCAGCTTATGCCTTTGTAGTGAAGGTGCAATATTTGTTTGGCCAGGGCTGGTGGGAGGAAGGGAATCCCTTAGACTCTGTGTAATTTGCGTTCTGAAGCACTTCAAAACCTTTTTTTTGTTGTTTGGTATGTTGGTTTGTGCGGGTTTTTATTTTTTTGATAGGTATTGAAGATCTTATAGGGTCTCTTTTTCATTTATTAGCATTAATGTGGAAATGAGATAGTTTCGTTAAGTTCACAGCTCTTAAGCTTTAATGTGTCTGATTTTTTAGGATCTCTTACTGAACTTTTCTCTCTTCAAATTAATTTCTTTCTTATAATTTGAAAACTAATTTGACTTAGAGCTTCAGGTCAGAAAGCTGCCTTAAGTGATATTATAGTTATGAAAAAACAATGCTGTGCACCATTTGTTAAAATCCATTGCATATTTTTAAAAAATACTATATAGTCTAAATATTTAGTATGAAAATTCAGCTGGGTGATTTGACTATCATACTTGCTGTTTTGACAGCACTATAATATGCCTGTGATTTGTTGACAACTGAATATCGGCATTCATGTGATAGATCTTATGCCTTTCTAGTCATGCCCTAATGTTTCAGATGATAATGTCTGGAATTTCATTCAATATTCCAGATTATTTTGGAGTCTGATTTTGGTTTTCTTGAGATTAATGGTTTAAAAAGCTATTCTTGCTTGTGTTAGAAATACAGTGGCAAGAGAGAGAAAATAAAGGAATTGGTAGGCTGTTGGATGTCTGTACCACAGTTGCTACCAGTGTGTGATGATCTCTCCATGTAAGCAAGGAGCAGAGCTTGATTGCTTATTTATTTATTTTTGTCTCTGCAGTTTAGAGACTAAGGAAGACCAAAGTGCTGCCAACATTATTTGCAGCATTTGCCCAACTACTCCATATCTAAGTTATTTTAATATCCAGATGCAGACACTTCATTGACCAAAACCTTAGCTCTGAGCAGTGAGGAAGCATTAATGTCAGCAGTAAGTACTCACATTTCTGTTGCATGTGGTAGATCCTTGTTGAACACAAAATCAGAAGCTTAATTTGTATAATGTTGCTTGTAAATGGGGAGATAGCTTTAAAGACTGAATTAATTACCCGGTTCTTTTTAGCTGGGTGTCTGTTCCCAAGCCTGCTCAAAATCCCCCTCTCTCCCTCATGTATATTAATAGAGAAACATGTTCTTTGATTAACAGTTTTACAGTATGGGTTTCCTTAACAAAGATCAAATCATCCAGGCAGAAGTGCAGTGTGGTCATAACATATTCTTGTAAAACAGAGGAATATATAATAAAAGAAGAAAAAATAATAATAATATGATGAAATCAACTTGGTGATCTGACTGATATACCATAGTAAAACTGTATCATTAAAATGTGCAAAAAACTGTTTGGAATTCTGTGTTTTCTCCTAATACCAGTAAATAATACTGATATATAGGAAGCACAGAAAGTGCAAAGCTGATGTTAATTTTCTTTGTCAGTCATGAACAAAGGTATGGTACAAAATTAGATCTTCCAATGGTATCTTTATATTGTTTTCAGTTTTTATCATCATAAAATGCATGACCTATGAAAGTACCAACAATTTTCAAGGCCTTAATCCACTTTTAAAATGCAGTTTATAAAGGCAGATCTGTCAAGCATATATCTCAACATGTCAAGTCAGTCCTGGGTGATGGGGGATTTCGTTTTGAAAAGTCTTGAGTATTATAAATTCTTTTGTAGTGAACAGGAGTTTATGTTCTGTGTTTTGCTGTATCAAAGCTGCTGAAGTTGGACTGTAGAAGTTTTCAGTTAGTTGAACAAACACAGTATTTAAGTATTCTGTTCAACCAATGGAAGTTTGCCATTTCCAGAGCAATGCCAGTTAAATTAAAACTCTCAGTGTGTGTGTGTCTTTTTATTGTTTTTTTCTTCTCAGAAGTTATGCTGCTGACAAGCTTGAATAATTATAGAGGAATCAGTAGAATACTGATCAATTAGTTATTGTATAATGAACTGATACTTAAAGAGAAGATTGTATTGTCCTTGAGCACTTAAAGAAAAATCACTGCTGATGCTTGTGCAAATAGGCCCAACATCGTTTAAGATTTGAGGTGATAAGGCAGATGCTTTTTGAGTTGAACTACATATTGAGATGGAATAAATTTGTAGCAGTTGTTTCAATAGGGTATTTATCTCCTTCTCATTACACTGTGCCCATGTGTTAGTATGCCCAGCTGTTAAATGTTCATGAGCTCTATTGTCTATGCTAATCTGCAAGGATTTAGAAGAACATCTCTCAAGTGCTACACTGGAGTAGGGAGAATGTTTTTCTTTTTCTTCTTAATTTGTATTTGATTTTTTTCTGCTCAGATGGAGGATGTGGCAACTATTTCTGACCCATTTGGCCTAAGAGCTATGACAAAGTGGTTTTTATTCCAGCCATAAATCTGTAGAAAAGTTAAAATGTTTGGTTTTGTGACAATATTTATGGTGTACTTCAGAAGTGTGTGAAAACAGTGATAGTTGTTCACCACCTATGTGTTTATACAAATAATGTTGTTTTCTCATCTCCCACATCTTTTGACTAAATTAGTGAATTAAAATGGAAGGATAATGTGATCAAGTATAATAATGAAAAGAAAGTCAGTGAAACTGAGATTTGTGTTTGGTCTGTGGGTATTACCTTGGGCAAAGTTGTAGTTACTGCAGGTCCAACATCTGGTAGATTAATAAGGAATGCAGGAAGTCTGTGTTAGTTGTCTTGGAGGATACATTGTAGAAGGTCAGGGAAAAGAGGTTCTTGCAGGAAAGACTGGGTTCTGCCAGTTTTAAGAAAAACTGTACTGGTTGTTGGAAGAAGCTTGTTTCAGGACAGCCCCGGTTGTCAACATGGGTGAATTTTCAGTGCACCATGAGCATAAATATGGTGTGCAGAATATCCTATACTAGTGAGAGATGAATTGGAATAGGCTGCTGGGGAAGGTGGGGCTGCAGGATGTGTCCTTAGAGGTTTTCAAGACAGACTGAATAAAGCCCTTAGCAATCTGGTCAGACCTCAGAGCTACCCCCCTGAGCAGGAGGTTGAAATACAGAACTCATGAGGTCCTGACAAGCCGTGCTATCATCCTACCCTGTCATGTCGATAACCAGGAATTCTGTCCAACAACACTGCACACTGTTAACCATCACTGCTACCCAACCATGGGAACACTGGAATACCAAAAAAACAGAAATAATATTTGGATTTTTAACTATTAAGGTGGTTCTGTAATAGCAAACTTGACTCTTCCTACCAAACCCTCATACTGAGTCATTCAGATGGAGACTATAAGGAAATACAGGAATCCAGCCCCAGAAGCATTCTTCTTGATCTGCCCACTGCAGCTGTCTTGGCCTGGCAGGGCTGATGGTATCCAAAATAAAATGCTAAAATCAGGTTAGCAACTCTGACATAATGTTCCTTGCATTGTTAAATTCAGTGGAAAAACTGTATTTTTTATGCACATTTCTGTGAAGGGCAATGGCTTAAGAATAGACAGTATGTTTGTTGCAAAGTCGGTGTTGTCAGCATGTTGCTTTCATTTAGTAGCTTCTCACTACAAATATTCAACACCAACCTGCTTGACACCAGCTATGAACTTTGAGGTGATTACCTGTCACATTATGAAGGCTCAGTCTTGCCAGAGTCTTCCTGGAAAACAAAAATGCCTGCAATAGTCCTACCACCTGTTGGTGCCTTGTATCAGAGCACTGATAGGTATACTGCCAGAAAAAACAGAATTAAAAATGTGAAGGGAAAAAGAAAGGCAAACATCCCACCCATCTAACCAGTTACTCAGTGGTTCCTTAAAAATGAGCCAGGATATGGGAGCACATCTATTTGCATGTGTTGTGTATGACATGTACAGATGTTTTTAGAAGGTATTGAGTTAACAAGTCTTAGGCATTCTTGCTTTCCCATGCTGTTTGCATCTTGATTGGCAGCTCATCAAAATATAAATAAGTAGTTCTCAATTGTTCTGGAGTTCTGTCATTTATACGCTAAAAACATTCAAAAAAGCATATGCAAGGATAGGAAAACATAGTGGATTTTCTGCCCCATTTGACAATCACTTTGGGGGTAAATTTAAATCTGACTTAAAGTTTAGTTCTGTAGGTCTGAGGTACGTCATGACATTTTCTTTTTACTTACTGATGAATCTTAATCAGAAATTATTAAAAATAGTTTAATGGGAAAATGAGGATTTTTAGTTGGTTGGGATGTTTGGTTTTTGAGACATTTTTAACATTTTACATTCAATGAATACTTCTAGATTGCTTGTTTTAGAGAAGCAAGATTTTTATTTCTTGTGTAGATGTGTAAGCCTGCATGATTAATAACATTTAGTCATAAACTAGTCTGTTAAAACCTTGGAGGAGACAATGTGTGGTTTAGATTGGGATTTGGTACCCTGGCTGATCTCTCCCCTTAAAAAGAGAGAAGCCCTACTCTTCAATCCTGTGTTCAAAGCATGCACAAAAATTACTGCAAGTATGGTGATAAGGCCAGTGCAGTGAGCATTAGATCATGGCCCTTTCAGAATGCCTGGAGAATCCTCTAAACAATCAAATTATTTTAGCCTGGCATTTAAGTGACCCTTAAATTAGTGGAGAGGCATTTGAGAAGTACTCTTACAGAGCTGACATGCAATGCAGAGATAGCTTTATATATCCATACCGCCTTCCCCTCCAAAAGATAAATCTGTAAAGGAATAAAAAATGGATTTGAACATTATTTGGTTTGTTGTTCTTAGCAGTAGGATGGATAGATAAAGCAGCACTATATATTTGTTAAGCTTGTTCTTAATTGCCTGCCTGATGGAGATGGCTTCTTGGAAAGATTTGATAGGTCTTTTTAGGCTGCTTCTTTCTAGGTTACCTCTCTCTGGTTACCCCGTCTTTTTGGTTTCTCCCTCTCCCTCACAGTATCAATCTTGTCTTACTCCTTTAATATCTGCTGCTCTGTTAACCCAGTGAGGATTTTATTCATTTTTCTCTTCATAGCAACGTCTCACAGATACAAAGATTCTTAACAGTTCTCATTCTTATTTAAGGTTAACAATTCCAATTATTTTCAGCTATGCCTTTTAGGCTGTTTCTTGTGGCTTCTATCTAGATGCCTTAAATGATCATTTTCTGCACAAAATTGGATGCAGTACTTTAGGCTGAAGGTAATGAAGGGAATCACCTCACATTAGAGGTTTGTTCTTGAATATACCAGCTGTGATTTGCCTGTTTGCAGTTTGTCTAGTTTTTGAGACAGATGCACGCCATGTTGTTAAGTTCTTGAAGGCATTTATGTCTCCCTGCACCATTGCAGGGAGAGTTCCAGGCAGAGGTGGAAAGGATGGAGGAGGGAGGGGAAGGTGTTTTTAAGATTTATTTTACTTCATTATCATGGTATGATTTTGTTAGTAATATGTTCAATTCATTTGTTAGTAATATGTTCTAGTTGAGTCTGTTTTGCCTGTGATGGTACTCCGTGAGTGATCTCTCCCTGCTCTTCACTTCATGTATCCTTCATTATATTTTATCTTCCCTGTCCACTTGTGGAGGGCAGTGACAACGTGGGTGTCTGGCATCCAGCCAGAGTTAACCCTCTACGGTGCTACTTGTGACCTTCTATATAGTTTGGGAAAGATGTGGTAACATAACAATCCCTTCTTCAGACTCCTGTGCTATAATTCTAGGCTTTGGTGTTTCAAGCTCATCCTTTTTTAAGATTGAAAATTTTTTCAGAAAAAGTGTTTTATTACACACTGTACACCATGGTTTGAAGTGAAATAGAATATTATATATAGATAGAATCACAGAATCATTTAGGTTGAAAAGGACCTTTAAGATCATTGAGTCCAACTGTTAATCCAGCACCTCCAAGTCCACCACTAAACCACGTCCCTAAGCACCACATCTGCACATCTTTTAAATACCTCCAGTGAATCTACCACTTCTTTGGGCAGCCTGTCCCAATGTTTGACAACTCCTTCAGTGAAGAAGTTTTTCCTAATATCCAATCTAAACCTCCCCTGGCACAACTTGAGGCCATTTCTTCTTGTGTCATTTGTTCCCTGGGAGAAGAAACTGACACCTGCCTGGCTACAGCCTCCTGTCAGGCAGTTGTAGAGAGCGATAAGGTTCCCCCTGAGCCTCCTTTTCTCCTGACTAAACACCCCCAGCTCCCTCAGCTGCTCCTCATGAGATTTGTGCTCCAGACCCTTCACCAGCTCCATTGCCTTTCTCTGGACATGCTCCAGCACCTTGGTGTCTTTCTTGTCCTAGGGGGCCCAGAACTGGACACAGGATTTTTGGTGTGGCCTCACCAGTGCTGAGTTCAGGGAGACAATCACTGCCCTGGTCCTGCTGGCCGCACTATTTTTGATACAGACCAGGATGTCATTTGCCTTCTTGGCCACTGTGGCACAGTCTGGCTCATGTTCAGCTGCTGTCAGACCAGCACACCCAGGTCCTTTTTCCCCAGGCCCCTTTCCAAGCACTCTACCCCCAGCCTGTAGCACTGCCTGGGGTTGTTGTGTCCCAAGGGCAGGACCCAGCACTTGGCCTTGTTGAACCTCATACAATTGTCCTTGGCCCATTGATCCAGCCTGTCCAGACCCCTCTGCAGAGCCTTCCTGCCCTCCAGCAGATCAACACTCCTATCCAACTTGGTGTTCTTTGTGAACTGACTGAGGGTGCACTGGGTCCTCTTGTCCAGATCATCGATAAAGATTACACAGGACTGGCCCCCGTACTGAGCCCTGGGGACACAACTGGTGACCGACCCCAGCTGGATGTAGCTCAGTTCACCACCACTCTCTGGGCCTGGACATCCAGTCCAGTGCACCTGCCCAAGCCATGAGCAGCCAGTGTCTCCAGGAGAATGCTGTGGAAGACATTATCAAACACTTTCTTTAAAGGGAATTCCAAATAAGTGTCTTACACCCTACTGTCAGTCAGGTGAGAAATTGGAAAGCTGGTGTTAGCACTAATGAAAGACATGTTCACTGCCTTTGCTCGATGTGTTTGTCAGTTTACAGTTACCTGACTCCTGTAAGAAATGCTCTGTTGTGTGTGATGCTGTGAGCAGTGGCAGTGATTTCTGGGTTGGCAAAGGGCATGGAGGGGTGCTCCCAGAGCTGAGTGGCTTCCTTGGACACAGGGCTGAGGCCCAGAATGTTTGCCCAGGAGAGGGATGCCCTGCAGTTGACAAGCACCGAGAGGTGCTAATGATCCAACAAAGCCAGCAAGCTGCTGTGCTTAATACAGTTATCATCTGTGCTGTAGATTGGACTTTAATTAAATTTCTTAATTAGGCCAAAATCCAATAAATCTAGAAATACTAATTAGCAGGAGCCAGCTCTTTTATAACTTGTTATCCTGCTTTTGTAGTTTAGACAAGATCTGACTTAAATAAAAGTTCTTCTATCTGCTCATGTTTGTTGTAAAAAAAAAATTGACTTGCTCATGTTGTTTTAATCCTGGTCTCATTTGGGAGACAAATAATGATTGGAATAAAAAGAGGCAATAAATCTAATATGTTTTGTAAATATATTTTTGTACTGTATTAGAATATTGTGTATCAACTTTTAACCTGGATTTTTTTTGATTTACACATTCACATTTTTGATTCATAAAATGTCTTTTTGTATCTTAGAAACCTAGGATGTTGCTTGTGAATGGGAACCTCAGTTCTAAGTGTTCATCAGTGTTCATCACTGTGAAATTTTCTCAATTTCAGTTATTTGTTATTGAGATTATGTAAATAGTTATAATTTTTTTAACAAATCTGTTCCTTAACAAGAATAATTAGAGATATTCTTCAGGTTATAATGCATTCCCAAAGAGCAGTTTAAGGGGGCTTTTCTTTTATTTCATGCCTTCAGCCTGTGGAATTAGAGCAGATTGCATTAAAATTTCCAAATACAATTACTAAGTTTCATGGAGCTTAGAGTAACAAGTAGTGTATGCATAGGAGAATCTATCTGTGCCTGTGTAAAGCATTTTTCCTGCCTCTGCAAACATGCTGTTGACTTTCTTGTATATGTACTAAGTCATATTTTATAAACATCAAAACCAAATGGGAAGGGATAATTTATCCTATTGCAGGACAATAGCCAGAGGATCTTGTGGGATAAAGTGATTATTTACTTCTGTGACCCTTTGGGTGAAATAGTACCAGTAAGTATCACTTCTCTTTTAGGTAAATTTTATTTTTTCCCCAAATGCTACTGCTTGGCTTGGTATTTAAAAATTGATGATCATTAGATAGCTAACTCACACGTATCATATCCAATAAACCTTACTCAAGTAATTTTTTTAAATTTTAAAAACAATTTTTCCTTTGTGTTTATTAAGTGGTCTGAAATTCATTACTTTTGAACTCATCAAATTTGAAATACAATGACATTTTATACTTAGCAATATTTCAGTATAAAGTTTAATTGAATTTTGTTTGTTTTACAGCAGCTGCTGTGCTTTCAGCAAACAAATTGCCTTAGTTAAAGAGTATTGTGTGGAATCCCACAAGGATTTAAAAAGGCTTCTAGGTGAATGTTGGTTGTACGATAGAATAAATTTAGTGCCTAAAGTGATATATGTGGAAATGAAGAACAGTAATGTCTGTTAGATTTTAAAGTATAATGGATGCATTCAACCTAGTGAACAGCTTCCTTAGAAGCCTTTGGGCTGTACTGACCCCAAAAGAACAAACCCAACACCGTGACCTTTGGGTGGTGGGCAGAGAGTGGTAATTAGGACACTACTGCATAAATGGTAATGTCCACAGCATTAGTCCTCTATAGGCCTGCCTTTCAACAAAGGAAATCTGTGCTGGAAATAAAAGTTCAAAGTATACATCTTCCCATTTTAACCCCTTAAAGGACTTCTTTTAAAAATACTCTAGAGAGAAAACGCATAAGAACTGACATGTTGGTAAAAGAAAATCTTAGATGTGTGTATGTGTGTGTGTATATATATAAACACATAAATATATATAAATTATGGCTGTGTAGATAAGGACTAAGTATAAGCCAGCTTTTACATGGCTTCTTCAATATATTTTATCAGCAACATGTGCACTTCTGCTGATGGTTGCACTTTCCTTGACTTTACTGTTTCATTGTGCCTAATAAATATGGATACTTTGATGTAGCTTGCATATGTTAGTTCTCTTTTTCTAGCATATCTTTGCTGACTCAAGCAGCAGTCTATTTCATCTGAAACTTTATTTACTGGGATGTGTTTATATAAATATACAGTAAAAAAAACGGTGGTATAATGCCAAATGATTTATCCACTGTGGGAAAACCAATGGGAAAAAAAAAAAAACCTGAAACCAGACAAAGAATTTTTTTGTCATATTTCTGTTCAGTATTCAAGCTAGAGGTAGTAAGTCAGCACACAATTTTTTGAGCAACCTGATCTAGTGAAAGGTGTCCCTGCCAGGGGAGTTAGACCTAGGTGATCTTTCAGGTCCCTTCCAACCCAAAGTGCTCTATAATTCTATGGGTATTTCATGCTTTTCATTAAAGGTAGTATTATAAAGAAAATAAAAATAAATTAATTATTTTAACTGTCAGGAAAACAGATCAGGTGATAGTATTGCAGATAATTTGATTTGACATAAACTGTCTTAACTGAATTGTTAATAAAAAATATTTGTTACAGTATGTTTGGCATTGCAAAGAATTTCACTTGATTTTTCTTAACATAATGTTAGAATATCAAAATTAGCTTTTTATAGAGCAAACAGGTTTCATGCAAATTTCTCCTGGAACTGGGCTTACTTTTTTTTTTTTGTTTGTTTGTTTTTTCAAATATAGTAGAGCAACATGACACTTAAAAGAAAAAAGAAAGGAAGAAAATAAAGAATGTGTGAGTGAGAGAATGAACCAGTTAAAAAAGGGGGACTTCATTCTGCACAGGTGTGGAAATGACAAAACAGAACTGGGCTGCAGTTAAGGGTGCTGAGTATGAACCTCATGAGCTGGCGAATTAAAATTAGCTGAGCTGTGTTAGTGCAGACAGGCCAGCAAGGATTTTAAGCTCAGCATATGTCACAATAATGAGAACTCCCTTGTGGGAATGTTAGAAGCAGGTTTCTGGTCCCCATACCAGTGTTCTTGAGAGCTGGGCATTTTGGACATTCATTTGAACAGCGCTCTGAAGTGCTGAAGGAAGTGTGACAAATGCAGGAAGCCCCACCCTACCAGGGTGTGTCTCGTGTGCACAGTGCCCCTCAGGCTCTCTCCTCCCTGTGCCACCGCTATGGAACATGGATGTTTTACTGGGATGTTGCACATTCCAGCACAAGTTCTTCCTGGCCCTAGAGAACATCAGTTCTCTCATAATGCTTTGGTGGGGTTGCTGCATCTGAGGCTCAAACCAGGGTGTTATGCATCCCAGAAATGAACTTGTCCTGCAGCCATTTCTGGCTACATCCTTTAATGTCAGCATCCTGCTTTGGTGTTCAGCATATGTGTTACTGTGTATATGTGATTTTATATGTATATATAGGGTAAAAATGTGTGAGGGGAGGAAGGAAAAAGGATTTCAGACACCAGGCTTTGGGATGTGTGTTTCTACTTTTAGTTTACTTAGTGGAACAAGATTAGTTTCTCTAATGTATCTTGAGAAGGCCATGGCAGCCATATTTTTAGGACACTCAGATTTTCACAGCTGGTATTTTCAGCTCATGCTAGGGAGGCTAGAAGTAGGATTTCATATGTAATAGTGAAGGCAAAGCTCTGTCAAAATACAGCTCAGTGGGTTCTTATGTTTCTGTTCATTAATGATCAAAAATCACTGCAACATATTTTTCCACATCCTGATTGTAGATGCTTACTCCTCAGAAAAGGTCAGTGACTCTTTAAACCGGCAAGGCAATGTTTGCAGACAGGGATACTTATCTAGCTTTTGTTAAATCCAGCTGATATCAGTGGAAGAGTTACACAAGGTTTTGGGCATGGAGCCTTTTAATCAGGTCTGAAACACAAGAGACCACCTTCAAAGGCCAGCTTATACTGAGCTAAAAAGACATGTTCTGACTTTTGATATATATCAGCCAGAACACCTCTAGAAGTAAAGGGATTTAGTACTCATGGCATACAAAAGATACTAATGAGATGAGGAGGATAGGAAGAAATATTGAGGTATTTGTCTTCAATAGGAAAAAGATAGTTCATTTTCTGTAGAATGGGAAGATGGGAGAGACAATGGGGCAGAGGAAAAATATAATCTAGTATATTAAAAGAAACATATATTGAATTTTCAGTTTTGGTATCAATAATCTTAGGCTTTCCTTTATACATGTGAGGTGTGGCTTTGGTGCTGCTATTGAAGAAGTAAATATGTTCAAGAACCGAAAATGTCCAAAGCCTTTGCTTTTTCTGTGCACAGGAGTAACTGGAACAGGGCTTGTAGCATTCAGTCTTAGGGACTGAAAAACCTGTGGTAGATAAATTTCACTTACAAACATATATTGGTTGCCTATTTTAAGGAATAACACTATCTCTTTGCATCTCTGAATACCTAAATACTTCTTGAGTGGAAGATGCATTTTCAGTGAGAGCTGTAAAATTATGTATGTTGTAAAATGTGCCATTATCAGACATCAAATCCTCACAGTAAAGACCCCTGAGGAATTCAGTTGAGTAAATAACTGGACTGGAATTAACAGAGAACTAGAATTTAGCAGCCATCAAGCTTACACGTTACAGCATCACTACAGCACTCCCTGACCGTGCTCTTGGCTAAATGGCTGGAGAGGGATGTCGCTTCATCACTGGGCAATTGTTCCATAAAGGCAAGCACATGGAGAGCATTTGGGTTGATTTTTTATTCTCCCATCCCCCAGTACTATGATTTTAATTGGAAGCAGCTCTTTGCTCATATAAAACTAGCGTGAGGTCCTTTACTGAAAGATAGTGATGTCTTTGGATCAAACAGTGCCTGTTTCACGCTGTTACACTTGTCATTGTTTAATTGAACTTGCTACGGTTTCTGGGATGAGGAAACTTTTACCATTTCCTCCTGTGAATCCCTTTAATGTGTTATGTCTGAGCAGAAAACTATCCCATTTATGAGTAGGTGGAATAATAGGCTAGCTGGATTCTGATACTTATTAAATGTTAAGTCTTTGTCGAAATCTGCAAGAGATCACTGAGAAGCACAGAATTTGCAGATGTACAAGCTTGTGCCATTTTTATTATCATTATGAAATCTTCGTTGTGCACACATCAACCATGTGCTTCACAGAGAAAATGTAGATACTTGTAACTTTGCTGATAGAACTGAAGCATTTGCTACTAATAGGCTACAAACCTGAGATCACTGAGGTGTCTCAGCCTGTGCCTTAGCAGAGCTAATAGGTGCTGTCGGGTCTGGGAGTGCAGGTTTCCTGCCGAGGATGAGCTGTGGATGAGCACAAGACTGGGCTGCCTCCAGTCCTTGCCATGGTTTGTTGCTGAGTCACTGGGTGACCCTGTGGAAACCTCTTCCCTTGGCTGCAAAGGAGGAGCACTAGCAGTGACCTGTGTAGTTATTCTGGGGTGAGGAGTTCAGTGAAACTGCAGATCCGATGTAAATGATTTGTTTTGTTTCTTGCATTATTAACCTTATGGTAGGCACTGTGTCGATGAGGAAAAGGAAAAGGAAGCTGGGGGCTCGTGTTAAGGGCCAGAGAAAAGAGAACTGGGACAGAGGGCTGATAACTAGTCTGTAGGCAGGGTGTTAAATGATGTAATCTTTGCCTTCCTGGATTTTAGAGTATATCCTAGGTGGCCCTGCAACACTGATTCAAAATTGAAAGGGCTCTGTTTTAAAAAGCAAAAGGAGTAATAAGTAAAGCTGGTGCCGAAATTTAAAATCTAATTTCTCCCAGCTTAATGTTACTTCTAATTTGACTAGGAATATACATTTAGAAATAGTAGCATTATGGTGGACTGTCTGTGTAATGGGTCTTTGACATCTCCCCCCTCCTGACAGATAATTTTACGCTGTTCAGATAGAATATATTTTAGCTTTATAGATATTTGACCTGTTTATATGGTGTTCTGCCTTTTTTTGAACTAACTTCCCAAAAATTATAGAGTTACAAGTGTTTGTAAGCAGAGCAACCCATAAAGCCAGGATTTTGTCTAAAATGAGTGGAGAAAATGAAAGGAAATACTGTGTAATCCTATAAGATCTCAGTAACACTGTAAAGCAAAAGCTTATACTTTTCCAGTTCTTCACATGATACCAAATTCCAGCTGGCAAAGATACTTGGCATACCACTTGGCTTTCATTTGGGTTGAAATTTTAAATGTACTAATTTCAAATCTTCCCTTATCGAAAAACATATTTTAAGATTTCTGGTAGCTATAAGGTTCTTGCTCACAAAGAGAAGGACTGCCATAGAGCAGCAAGGTGAGTTTTATGACAAGTTTGTCAAAATCTCTGAAAAATAAAACACATACCATGAAGTATCACTGTTATGACACAGTGCAGATTTCTTAAAAGTACATAATGGATTTAAAAGTGAACACTATTACTTGTAGCAATGGTCACATTTGGTAATTTTCAAACTCATGCTAAATGCTGGTGTGAAAATTTGCTACTTTTTAATTAATGATGTAAAAGTCGGTTAAGTTAAATAAGCACATTCTAGCGTTTGCATAAAGGGATGACAGAAATGTCAAATTATAGGAAGATATAGGAAGTTATCCCCCTATAAGATATAGGAAACAGACTTCAGGTTGTTCAGACTTAGGAATCCAGTTGTTTCTTTACAGGGCCATCATATGTATTTGCTTGTACTCATATGAATGTATAATGAATGTCACACATATACTGCATGAACTGCTGAGGCAAATCAGCAGATAAACAAACCATATGTGAGAGAAGCTAAAAAGCCTGAATAGCCTAATAAATCTTGCCTTAGACTGAAGTTTTATAAATTCTAGGTCCTGTGGAGCACTGATGAAAAAATAGGGGTTCTTTTTGGAAGGTGAAACCTTTGCTTTTCCATCGTATGAAGGTCTTTGGGCATACAAATACATGTAATTTCTGTATCAGTGACAGATGGATGAAGAATCTCTGTTTAGGCTTAAAAGCTGAAAAATCTCTAGTACCTGAAATAGTGAGGAAGAGAGTGAGTTAGTGATCTTACATCACTTTGATAAGGCAGCACTCAACACTGTGTGGGTGTAGGGAGGAAAAATGGTCTTTTAAACCTTCATTGTTCCAGTCTGTCTGTCAGCAAGACAAAATAACTTTGATTGCTGGGTAAATCTAGGGAACAAAAATTGGTACTCAGCAGCTTGAAACTGATCTGGAAGCAAAGCATTGCCAATACAGAGCAATGGCACATCTCCCTTAATTCTTGTCCCATGCTAATGGGGAGCCTACAGAGCCTGTGTGGGCTGAACTCCCTGCTGGTGTAGCACCAGGCAGACAGAGCAAGAGGCATCAAGCCAAGGGATGAGAATCACATAGAACTGTCTTTGAAGCATATGTATGGCTGGAAACTCTTGCTGGATCTGTTCATCAGGCAGAAAAGACTAAAGAGAGTGTGTTGAAGAGCATTATTTTGTTCTTAAAATTCTTAAAACTCAATGGTGTTTAAGATTGTATAAAGAAAAGAATTGTCCTACAAGTTCCTTAATGCACCTGTCACTGTTCTACTGAAGTGTTAGACCCCCTAATTTTATACTGCGTGAGATGATGCAGTATGGATGATTGTATAATGCTTTGGTGTTCCTGTCTGTTGCCTTACTTTTTGCTGTTAAAAATAGCTAGTTCCATACTAGCTAGTTCTCAAGGTTATTGTTCTGTAAACATCGCCATGTTATTGTAGAATTATCTTGTCATTGCATTCCTTTCCCATGGACACAGATCTTTGATGGACATTTTCTTTGACCACTGTAGTTGAAGGAGGAAGAACTGAATTCCTCCAATGACTAGTGATTTTTAAAAGAGTATATAAGATAATAAAGAAGTGGATCTTCCCCCCTTCCTTCCTTTCCTCTGAACCTGAACACAGCTGTCTCTGGGTCTTCTTTCTGCGTCTCCAGCATTCCAGCAGCGTTACCTGTCTCTCTTGCATTTGTATAAATCCTATGGTAACATAATGTTAGCATAAAAGAATAGTCTATTTTGTAAGGTCTGAGTAGCCTAAGACCTCTTTTCTTTATGGAACCCATCTAGAAGGTTATTTGGTGTGAGAGAAAGGGTCTTGGAGAGGACAGCCTCCAGGGAGTAGGTTGGCTCCTTTGATATGTTTACTGATTTTCTTTCTGTCTCTCTTTTTTTT
>VZRZ01008644.1:551610-656988 GCA_013398175.1 Climacteris rufus
TTTTTTTACTGTATTAAAAGACTGGTTCTGAGCATTAGCATGAGTGTATTCTGGCCATGCTTGCTGAAAGCTCATTGAATCTGTTATTTAAAAGCTTTAGCGTGCTTGATATTTAATGACTACAGAATGTGAGTCATAACTTTATTAGTTAATTATTAGTAGGCTTAAAGAACATAATTTCACATGGATAGCTCTCCCCCACTCAATTACTACTTCATCCTGGTCACCTTAATTATTCAGAAAGTTTTTGTATAATTATTACACATAAACTCTGTTAACATAGAAAATATAGATTTGCCTAATTCTGCATGCAAAAGCAACCCTGTCCTGTGGTTTGTATACCATATTTGTCACATAAAATCTAGTAAAAACTGTAATTAACTTATTTTTCAAATGTGTTTTATGACAAGTAAGTCACACTCAGTCTTGTGAAACACATGCTCAAGAATTCCTATTGCCTCCTACTTCAGAGAAAAAGAGAAAGAATAGGAAGATTTTTCTGTGCATTTACAATCCAATTAAAACAGCAAGGTGGCAGGAATGATATCAATTCCTATGAAAGCACTGTTTTGTGATGCACTGCCTACCAGTCACTGGTAGGCCTTCCATCTGGGAATTGCAGCATCATAATCTGCAGCAAGGCAAAAAGAACAACACAGGAACGAATTTGAATTGTTGACCTATTTTTGATAGTCCACCACTGCTGACAGAAGTTCAAATTATCCCAAAGGGCTCCTTATTATGTGGACGCCAAAACAGAAAGCTTTAGTGTAGAAGAGGGATGAAAGTCAATTACTACTTTTACATCTGTCATTGCTTCTAGTATCCAAATAAAAGTTCTGTGTTTTGTCCACCAAAGTTGTATTTTGCAATAAAAGCAAGAGATTAAAACAGATCAGGAAGGTTTTCATTGTTATTCCTGGTAGTCATCAAGGAAGTATTTGTTGGCAAGATCTTGTTGCTTATCATGTCTTTGATTTCTGCTATATCAGTTTCAAAGTTGATACTAAAAATAAGAAGTAAGAGAAAGTTTCCAAAGTAATTTCATCCTTTGCAAGTTTTTTCCACTATATAAAGAATGGAGATAGTGGTTGTACATTTTACAGAGTGTATGTTGCTGAGGATATGTAGAGTGATCTATAAAGTTCATGCCACAGTATTTTCCTGCTGATAATTTTTGTGTTGTAAGGGGACAACTCTGTGGCATGATCTGTATTATTTCCACCTTGGGCCATGATGCATTCACACTGAAGCCTTTGTTTTGATTGTCTTTGCTTTGAGGGGATCCTTTTAAATTCTTTTTTTTTTTTGTCTCCACCCCCCCTTTTTTTTTTTTAACTTTTTTTCCCCACCAGTCTGCTTTTGGTGCAGACACAGTAGCAGGCAGCACATTTCTGGTGGCAATACTGTGTGTTAGGCAGAGACTGAAGGGGTAAAGGAGAGAGAAAGTGATATATGTTGGGCACAAGTGTTTGTTGCTGACATGTTCTGGCTGTTTAAATGTTAAGTCTCATTCATGAAGGGTTGCATCTGTGCCACAGTTATTTATGTGTAAATAAAGTCTTTGCTCTGTTGGAATTACAGGAAATCTGGTATTGAAGTAAGTATCACAGTGTTAGAAATCAAAGAGCAGGGGCAAGAATGGGAAGATGTCATCTTCTTTCATATAGTTTGTATGCCTGACAAATAGATTTCTGACTGAAAAGTTATAAATCAAATTAATATTATGGATAGAAAGCTTTAGAATAGAAGGCACCGTAGTAAAATGTCATAGATGTTTTGAAAGAAATATGCTTTTTTAATCCTTGAACATTTGGTTCTATGAAAAGAACTCCTTCCCTCCCTCGTCCAGCTGTTGATTAGAATAACCTCTGACAAAAAGCCAGTGATAATCTACATATTCCCATTGCAAAGCATTTGCCAATTGAAATTTCTATCAGCTACTGCAAAGAACTCACAGATGTGTTCAGCACTGTTTTCCCAAAGAAATTGCCCCATTTTTGGATCAGTCTTGTTTTATGCTTAGTCATTTTAAAACCAAAAAGCCTTGTTTTCAAGAAGTCTTCAAAATGTAGATCAGCTGCACAAGGATATAGGGAGAGCTTCCAAAACATTCAGGGATATAGGGAGAGCTTCCAAAACATTCAGGGAGACTGTTTTGCTGTTACCATATGCCAAGAATGGGATTGCTCTTTATCTCATTTCTTCTGCTCTGAGAATTATTAGTTGGACGCTGTATGTTCCTGTTTGAGGTGTGTAGGACAGAAGGAATGGTTAGTACCACTCTTCTACAGAAAAAGGAATTATTTTGAGATCCCTAGCCCACCCCTTATAGTCCACAGACCCTGCATTATGTGGACTGTACACATTACCCCAGTTGTCAGAGGAATTGTACTCAGCTGTTCTGCTTTCCAAGAAGAAATCTGAAATATCTGTCCACCTTAGAAGTTATTTTTTAAACCTTCTATAAGTAATGCACTCTGTTTAAGAGTTAAAATGGATTAAGATGTCCCATGTGAACAGATCTGGCTAAAATCTCTGAGAACCTGAGTGCTTTGCGTATTCTGGGAATCTCAAGGAAAGGATGAAGGCTGGCATCAGTGTTTACTCTCTTACCTTTAAACTTATCTTGCCCTCAAGATACAATGCTACCTGATATGATGGAGTCTAAGAAACAGAACTTTCACCAAACCAGAACTTTCTATGTATTACAGTTTGTGATTAAAAAACCTGAACAAACAATCTTGGATGCTTTCCAGTCTTTCCTAACCATTTGGGAAATGTTGACAAATGTTGAAAGTCATTGCCATGTAAACAGAAAAAACCCTTCATTTTTATAACACTGAACTTTTGTCTAGATAGCCATTTTATAATAAAGAACATAACTGAATCAGCTTTCTTTATTTAGCATGTGCAGCCATAACTACAGGATATGAACCTGTTGGTGACTTCATTGCACTGAGTGTAATTAGTAATATATCAAACATCAGCTCATCTGTTGAATTATTTCTATAATAGTTTTGGTTCTTTGAGTTGCTTTGGGGGTGTGTAATATATTCTGAGTTCTGAATGAATTTGAACAACTGTAGTTTATGCTCTGTTTGTTTGTAGATTAGCAGATACATTTCCACAGTAATAGCTTCCCCTCTTTATCCTTCCTCTTCACAATTAGAAATAGATTTAACTTAGCAGTTACTGGAAATGAGAAATTAAGTATCCAATTATTTTAAGTTATTTTTGTATTACCATATCTTTTAAGAAGCTACAGGGAGATTATTGAAGGATTATTGGGTTGTAGTTTTCCAGTGGTTGCTGGTAATTCGTTGTGAATAGCACTTTAACAACTTGTAATGACTAGTGTAATTAAATGGTTCAAATTTGCCCCAGTTTTTGCAAGACTTATTGCCAGTTAATCTTCTTTTCTAATCTCATTGGTATGCTGTGCTACTGAAACATCCACTTTCAAAAGTAGATATTGTCACATCACTCTACTACTTTTTTTTATATGCTATTATTACTGTAGATTCTAGATCTCTGTTTCATCCGTCTCTCTAAACTTTTGTAAACATTGTTCTTGTTATATAGCAAGGCCAGCTGGCTAAAAATATTATTAAGATATTTTTTATTTCCAAATTTACTAGGGAATTTAAATAATACTATTAATCTTAATGATAAATTTTTTAGGATTTAGTAACGTACTCTTCAGAAGAATTGATATTGAAGAATTAGTAGATCTGCTAAAACATAAGTAAGTTTTTTGATGCAGACAAATTACCTGGATAACTTTTGAATTTGTAGTTGTGGTTTTCTGTCTTTTTTTTCCTTTTGAGTCTTGTGGGTATTTGTCTGTTTTGTTATCATCTTACTGGCCTGATTGCTATCTGTATGTGCCTTTGACATTTAAATTCTTGCCTTCTCTTAGGTTTTTCTACGTTCTACATTCTACATTTGGGGAAACCTTATCTTTCCCTTTTATTCAAATATATTCAGATTGCTAACTGAAGGCCAGAAGAAAGCAGCAAAATTTTATGTGGAATAACAATATTGGAATATTTAAGAATAGGGCAACTCAAAAAGGATGATGAAGACAGGGTGAAGTGAAACATATCTGACATCATAAGAAAGTATAGGCTCTTGGCCTGAGAAGGTTTCTTACTATATAAATAAATTTAATTCCTCTTTTCCAATGTTTTGTGCTACTTTAAATATGCTGACTAAGCTGTTTCAGCACTTTGATCTTCTGCCATGATCTGACCCTAGCTGTACTTTCATCCTCTTCAAAAGTATTCTCTCACAGCAGTGAATTTGGCCCTAAGGAAATGAGTATGCAGATTTCCTTTCTGCATTAAATACTACCTAGATGCCTGTCTTTATTGAACAAATAAGCTAGCAAATTCACTGAGGATTTAGTTTTTAAGCCATTAACAACAGAATCCACTGTGTCACCTTAAACAAACCCCTAGAGAGAAATGCCGAATCTCCCACCAAAGATTTAGAAGTTATGTTTTTGTGACTGGTACCATTGGATGCAATCCTGATGTATTGTATATATTTTCCTGAAGACTTGTACATTGCACATTATAGTAGTTATATTCATCATGTTTCAGTGCAGTTCAGATGGAATATTCTGTCTGGCTTCCAGCTCTCTTGCTCAAAAGGCAGAGTTTGACCTGTTCTGTGTTGTGTCTGCCAGCCCTCTGCTTTGGAGACCCCCATATGGCCATGTCTGCTTAAGACATTGTTGAAATCTGTTTGCCTTGCTAAATTAACTTGTCCTCAGTCTCTAACACAAAGAGTGCACCATGAGAAGATTTATTACTGAGGAGACTTTACTCTCTTTTTTTGCACTCCACAGTGTAAATAAAGGTGCAGTTAGAGGTGTTTAGAGGCTTTAGGAAAACTGAGGTAAATTACACTCATGAAGGAACTTGACTTTCTTCCAGTCATTAGGCTTTCAGAATGCTATTTTCCATAAAGGTATCTCCATAATGATAATTTTGTTTCTGTAATTTTTTCTGTGCATGGGAATATCAATCCAAATTGGCATGCAGTGAACATCAACAAAAATTACAATACTTCCGTTGTTTCTCATTGTGATCAAAATACATTGAAATATTACAAAGAAATACAAAGTAAGACAATACCAAGGCTTTGGCCATTGTCTTTTGATTGTTTGCTTGCAGAGAGGAAATTGTGATCATTGCCCTTGCTGTGCAGGAGAACAGAATTCAGGTTTTCTAAAATTCAGTATGACCTATTTTCAATAGGACACATGATAACTTCCTTATGTAGGTATATTTTTGGTGTTTATAAAAATGCGTGACGATGGCCGGTCTGTGTGTGACAGTTTATAGGTGGCCACCATGACAGTTTAGGCCTGTAGCGCAAACCCCAGTAACTCGTGTTGGAATGGATTATAAATTTGGTGTTAGCTAGGCAGAGTTAGCAGTCTCAATTGACCTGGTCTAATTGCCAAGGAGCTTAGCAGCTTCCACCCTGCTTTCACTGAGGACCACCTAGCAAAGACCCCCATTGCATACCTGTTCTTAATGGAAAGAAGACGCCACACTTGAAGTTTTGTGCAATACCTTGTTCTGCTGCATTTTGTTACCCCGTGTAAATAACTTTCTGTTGCATTGCTACCATCAAAGCTGTTAATCAAATCTGATTTGTGTTAAATCGCTTTTCTTTTGTTTAACAGATGATGCCACTAATATTGCTCAGGAACCCCTCCTTACTGGTGAAAATGAGAATGTGCCAACAGGATTAGGAGTTGTGGTGTGGAAAGTCCCAGAACAAACATATCTTGTGACTTAGCTACTGGTGCTGCTCAGTCTTCACCTCTCTAAGTTAAAATCAAACACAGCTGCCTCAGAAACCTGTGGACAAGAGAAAGGTACTGTGTGTTGCCAGCATGCTGGTTGGGTAGGAAGACAATAAATCTGCCATACAGATATGATGTTATCATTTTATTAGAGACAATATAATTTGAAGCTTCGAGTTTGAAGTTGTTTTTGTACTGGGAGAGACTTTAAACCCAACCAGATTTCACAGGCAGTAATATAAACCAAATCTGCATGAAGCTTTTGTCTTTGCTTGAGGTGCTTTGGTTCTCTTTACAGAGACTTTTTCTGGATTCACTGAACAGATTTCTTGATATGAACATTTTCTTACTCGTGATTTTTTTTCTTTAATAATTTTTCAAGTTGTTTCCTCACCACCACCCACCCCATGGCATCTAAGATGTGCAGTACAGAAGGGTGCTTAACATCTTATATTTATCATATGCTTGCTAACTTGACCACTGCATTACTTCAGCCATATCTGTCACCATTAATAAAGAAGAAAGGCTTTAGTTGCTTTGGTCTCAGTCAAGAGAGCTAAGCTTCTCTGACAGACTTTCTCAACCTTCTGTTGACTTTTATGTGTTTATAATATGCATGTGTCTGGGTATTCAGGCAGCTCTATATGCCATGCATAAAACCCACCACAATGTTTTGTTTGCTTCAAGGGTCACCTTTTTCCTCCTTTAAGAGAAGTGTTGTAAGGATGACGGTTTAACACAGTGCCTAATTTTGTGGTTTTTGTCTTGTGGTAGTCCTGCAGTGGAACTGCAGTGATGACAGAGTTATTAGGATTAGAAATACTAGGAAACAGTAAGCCCCCACTCTGTGTAACTGTTCTTTCTACAGCAAAATGCCATTGGTGCCTAGAAAAGATATTTTTATCTAGAAAGATGTTGAGAATATAATTGAGGTTTGCCAGAAAACTGTAGTACAGAAAGAAAAACAATGCAGCAGTAACCCAGGAAATATCCTTTCCCAATGGATATTTTGCAGTTTGCATATTGAAATTGTTTCCTCTTTGCTACTCACAAACCTTGCTGTTATATTTGGTGTAGTGCACAGTGAACATTTCTCAGTTCTGAATAGAAAAGTATGACACTAAATAAGGCAAGCGGTGTGGGAAAAGGCAACTGTCGAATGCATGATCATTGATGAAAAGTCAAGAAGAAGGAAAGGATAAAGTAAAAAACAGGATACAGAATGACTCTTAGGGCCCATCTATCTGCTATGACACTCGAATACAGGCAGTATTTCATTGTAGTATCTTTGATTTTAATGCTTCATGGAATTTAGTGTAGTCATTATAAAGAGTGAAAAAATATGTCTAAAATAATATGTCTAAAATAATTTAATGTTCATTAATGTAATTAACTTTTACTGTGGAGAATATTCTAATTTGTAACTTCTAATTTATAACTAAATTTGTTTTGGGGGCAACAGATAAACTGACGTGACCCTGAATTTTCTCTACTGTACTTGGGAGGATAATTCATCATTTACTTCTGACTGTGTTTAACACTTTATGGTAAATGCATGAGGAACTTCAGTCACAGATAAAACTAAAACAATTATCTCCATACCTACTTAATAGTAACAGAAAGTAGATGATGCTGATTTTCAAACCAATTAAAATGCTGAACTCTAAACCCAGGTGATGAGTATTATAACTTGGCAAAGGTGAATGTGTTTTCAAAGGAATTTCAAATTTCAAAGGAATGCTATTTAAAGATTATTTTCCCCCTGTTGTTCTTTAGACTGTTCTGTTCCTGTACATCCAAACACTTGGATTAAAAAATTGATTTAGACTAAATAGTTTGTTTATCTGACTGTGCATAAAAATGAACCATTCCAAACAAGAGTCTTCAACAGCTCATGTCTTTTGGAAAGTGGTTTTGTCATGTACAAATTATCGGTAAGGAGGCTTCCTAATAGTTGAAACTAGCTTATGAAAATTTGAACAATCGGTTTTCATCTTCTGGATTGCTTATGCACATTTGCCCAGTGCTACAGGAGAAAACCCTACCTATCTGGTCCCTGTTTGTCTTATTTGATTAGTCATATTTCTTGCATATCCATGTCTTGTTATTTGTCTAGACTATTTCTGATCTCTACCAACTGTCTCCTCAGAATGGCAGTGTAAACACAAGCTTTCATGCAGGAATGGTGCTGCTACATCGTGCAGCTGTGAGCTGGCACTTTCCTTTGGAGGATGACTGTCTGCTTCTGTGAAAATTCAGGATTTTTCAACATGCCTGGCCCTGCGATAAGGCCAGGCACATTTTTTAAATACCTCTTTCTTTCCTTTGCTGACTGATCATGAAATCTACTGAAAATTGGTATTTTCCCCTTGTCTTTGAATTGGTGAACATAAAATTGAGATACACTTTAGTATTGCTCTCATTGCCATTTTTTTTTCTTAACATCCTTTGAACAATGCATGTGTGCTGAGTAATCTTCTGTACAAATATGACTTTTGTTCACTGCCACGTGATTACAGATCCATTACTCTCCAACTGCAGAAAAGAAGTACTATAACATGCTTGTGTCTGAACAGTTTCTCTTACTTGCAAATGTACCAAGGTAATACATTTGGGTAGCTGATAGCTGCACAGCTGCTGGCAGAATTCCCACACATGTTTTGCCATTAGATAAGTCTGTGGCTGGTAATGGTTGTGGTGAGATAAGATAAGTGACATTTCACTTAGAAAATTAGAAGTAATCCTCTATGTGTTGTGTGTTTGCAAGAGATCTTAAAAAGAGAACGAAACAAACTTTTCTGACACCTTGAAAAGGGCTCTCAAACATATGAGGCTTGCTGTCGAGTATTAAGCATGGCAGATCTTCAGTCTTTTATGAAGCAACTTGTATATTCATAAATGAGTGTGAATGGAAAAAGAAGGTATGAACCGTGAGAAACCTGTAGCCTATGTGGTGTGCATTCAATAAACGATAGTGAGAAGCCATAAAATTGACAATTCTGAGAATTCCTTAGGATATACCATTTTTGCAGTACCTGGTGCTTTTTCTTGATAAATACGCTCTCTCTTGGTTATGGTTGTCCTGCTAGCTTTTTGTTTGCTTTTCTCAGCTCTTCAATTCAATTAATTGTCAATAGCTCTGAATGATGTTTTGAATATTAAATAGCTTTGATAGTGGGATTTTATTATGACAGTAAATGTATGCATATGGGGAAAAGCCTGTTTTATGAATAGCATTGTGTAAATGTTAATTTCCAGGAGAAGAATTTTGAAGGACACTAATTATCTCAACACCTGCAACTTACCCTTTCTGAAGGGTACCCATCATGTGCATATAGGTACATACTAAATTTATACAGGTGTGCTGGATGTTATTACAACCAAAGACAAAAAATAAGAGATTTAGTAGTAGAAGGGAGGGGAAGAGTATTTCGGTATTTTGATTAACTTCCAACAATCAATGCAAGACTAAAAAATCACGCTCTGGGTCAGTGAAAGGAAATACATAACCTTGTTATTTACTGGTTAAGATTTTCATATCTCAAAAAAAAATCTAGTCATTTTCTTAATCCCTTACAACATTTGGGAAGTGTTAATGAGGATCTTTTTGATGTTTCCAGATTTCTACTGAAAAAAGAATAGTATGTGTTTATGGCATAGGCATTTGAATTGATATGCCCTGGGCTGGGAATGAACATGGTTTCACTTAAGAACTCCTGGTTTTCACATTGTTCACTGAAACAGGCAGCATTTCAGCATTTCCCCTTTCTTGTACAAGGGCAGTGTATGCAGGTAACGGCTAAGTCTTGATTTACATGTAACTTTCAGTTTTGCTAGTATAGCTTTGCTATGTAGGAGGTGAAAAATTGCAGTGTTACTGCCATAGCCATGCTAACCTTGACCTTAAAGCAAAATCTTATTCACGCTTTTACCTAAAGTTTAGGGAGATGATGTGTGACCTAGAAAGAATAGTTCTTGGCAATACCTATTTCCATATTTTTTCACTGAGTCTTCATTAAGACTAAGTTTGCTTGTCTCTGCCAGTACTCTAAATCTGAGGCTTCCCTCTGCCACCTCTTCTAGGGGATGAGGTGGGAAGAGGAACAGAACTGAACACTAAGACCAATTCATAGCAGAAATTATATGAATGAGAACATATTTTTATGCAATTGGATGCAAAGATAGGATTGCAACTGTGTCGAATTTACATGATAGTACAACTTGAATAAAGATTTTTGTCCCCGGTCAGAGATGATTTACAGAACCATTAAGACCTTCCAGAGAACAGCCTTCTTCGCAGGCACCATGGGAAAAAGGAGGTTGTGTTCTGAAGCAATGAAGCATAAATATCTTTCATTCAGCCACTGGGACTTCTGTAAACTTTAGGTGACACATCTTGGCCTCAACTTTATGTGAAACACTGTACCATCTTCACAGTCTGCTCTTTGAAACAGTATAGTGAAATGAAATCTTGATTTCTCAATGAAGGAGAAATACTATATACGTAAAGAGAGATAAGGATGTTTTCTTCAGAGTTAACAACAAATTACTTTTAAATCCCCCTAGATGTCCAAATCAGCCTATGACATCATTCAGCAGTTTAGGATACACTTCTAGCAATGCTGTGCCCCCATAAATTGCATGCACAACTTACATATTAGGGAGCTCAAAGTTGCATGTGTAAGTAGTCTTGTTCTGTCTGACATTATTCCAAATGCAGGAAGCTATCTATCTATCTATCTATCTATCTATCTTTATTTATATATTTTATATATATATTTATATATACATGCATATATAATTGCATGCATTGATTAATTTCTGAGCTTCAAAATACTTCAGGGCAGTCTAATCTGGACAGAAGAAAGTCTCACAGTCTATAGTGGTGTGTCATGGAGTTATTGTGGTGTTTTGTATTTATATCTAGTTGCCTGTTTCTCTCTTTTTAAGATGAACTATGACTGAATGTATCTTTGTTTTTTAACATTCTGAGAGACGCTGCTCTTCAAATTATTATGTTGATACATGTATCTGGATAAATAGATTTTTTGCAAGTCTTCATGGCTTCCACATTAAACTCTAAGCATCTTCAGAAAGCACATTTGTACTTCTGGTGGCCAACTTGCCAACAACATTTTCAACAAGTCTGGAAAGGTTTGAATCAAATTTACTGGCAGTTACCAGAAGGGTATTTTATTGGTAGTCTTCTCACGATGGTGAAGCGTTTTCTGTTTGTGGATGATGGGAGAAGGTTACACAAAGAAAGCCTTTAGCTCACAGAGTTTCTCCTCTGTGCTTTTCTTGTGCTTTGTCATGTTTCTCTCTGTCCTGTATCACCAGAGAGAACCAAAAGTTTGTCTGCAGGTTCTTGCTGTGTTAGTTTCTAGCTGTGCTTTTTATTGCCTGTAGTTTGAAGCTGTTGCACAGCTCCCTTTCAGAGTGCTGAGAGAGGAGAGAAGCTACTGTGTGGCTGAAATACCCAGTTTAAATATTTTATCCCAGGCGATGCAGTTGCATCAGTCAATTACCAGAGCGACTTAAACTCTGTTCACTGCAACGAACATTCATTCAAATACCACTATTTTAAATACCAATTTTATCTGGCTGATTATCAGAGCATTGTTGAGAGAAACTAAACAGGTCTTCTGAGGAAATTTCAGTTTTGTGGGTACTAATGATTCCTGCCAAAAAAATTGCAAACTCCTTCTGGGTCTTGTAAGTTTAATTTCTCATAACCTGTATCCAGTCTCTTACTTCATAATATTGTCCTCAGAATATATTTCTGGTAGTCTTTCTGCAAGTGTAATGCCTACTTTACCAAGAGATTAAGTAATTTGTTCAAGAAAATACAAGGCATCTGTGACAGAACTGTAGATGGAAGCAAAATCCATTGAGCCTTAGCGTGTGTGTTGCCAATTAAATAAAAATAATTATTATCCAGTTAGATTTGAAATTAGATTTGAATGTGGGGGTCTTACTTCAAGAACACTGAAGTTGAGCAGGAGTCCTTGATGCAATAATCAAACACAAGGTTGAGGTCCTAAATTCCTGAGCACAGATAGATACTTTTCTTGGGATTCTATGATTCTTCAAATTTGAGCAACAGCACTGCCAGTTCTGTAGTATATGTATTTACTGTTATCTCAGGAACTAAGGAATTTGGCTTTAAAAGTGAAGCACAATGGGAACTTTGGAAAAAATAAAGCATGTTCTTGTGTCAGTCTTCCTGTATTACTGGAATAGGCTGACATCTTCATTTTGGCTAAGAGTCCTGATTTTAATGAGAAGTTATGTGAAAGTTGACCCGCCCCTTGCTAGGTGAAGGAGTTTTGTCATTCTTTTTTTGTGCTGACTGATGTTCTTGTGCTGCTCTGCACAGAGCTGTGTGATTCTTCTGTTCTGGAGCAATGAGGTGGGAATGTGAGCTGTCTGGCCCTGTATGAGGTAGCTTGCACACTTAGTAAAGGTAGTCAATAGCACGAAATAATTACTGGGACCAGAGACAGTGGAATGAAATCATGCCCCCCTCTGCTTGCTCTGCTATTCAGCTGGTAACTAATATCACATCCAGATGCACCTTTTCTCCTCCTATCTGACCTCTCAAGTCTATCCTATTGATTTGCAAAATAATATTCAAGAAGCAATAAAGTATTAGACTACCCCAGGTTTTCTCTCATTGAGGTACCACTGCATCAAATTGGGAAACCAAACCTCTCCCCGCAAACCTGTCAGCTGCCTTGCACATTTTCTACACAGCTGTCATCCCTGAATTTTTAATTTTTCTAGTTTCAGGTTTTTGTTATTCTAGTTCTTTACAGTAGAAATAAAAATAATAATAATGATGGGTTTAAAAAAATACCCAAAGGAAACTTCCTGCAAAAAATCAGGTGAATAGCTAAACAAAGGTGGTCCAGTATAATCCAAAAGCCTAAATTTGACAAGTTGATGATATCTGTGGTGTGTCAGTGATAGTCAATAAAGATAATAGAATCTATCTCTGTATTTGCCATTTATCTAGCCCTAACTGAGAAATGCTATAACTTGCCCTTTCTTCCTGCTTCTGTATTTGCTCATAAATGTTCTGCTTTAATAGGAATGCTGCTCCTCAGTGAGAGCGTAGGGATCTCCCTGCATCACATTCAGGGCACAATGAGGAGGCCCAGAGGCTCATGCACTGTGCCAGACAGCAGGCATCTGGTCAGGTCTACTTCCGTGCTCGAAGGAAAGGAATTGGCACAGAGATCAGAGGAACAGCTCTGCCTAGAGCTGTCTCTCTGGAATTGCAGTGAACCCAGCACCCTAAAGCACTCTGGCTGTGTAACAGAGCTGCGTTGTGAAGGTTGTGGAGGGAGGGTTCTGTTTTACCATTTTTAGTTGCATTTGAACTTTGCCTTTCTGTGCTAGTGTCTCATTTTATATGTGTCACAGGATTGCTGTTTGTAGCATTTTATCTTTTAACAGGGCTAGTAGAGCGATTTTAATGATTAATGATTCAATAAATCCTTCAAACAGTGCTATAAGTGAAATTGGGTAAATATTAACAAAGAATGTACATTCATTGAAGCCAGTGAATATATTTTATTTACCTGAAAGTTCTGAAATCAAGCTCATAACTTTTTGAGAAGGGATTCAGGTTAAATTTTCGGTAACTCCTAGTGTATGAAAGTGTTGTGTAGTGCAGAAGGGAGTTGCACGGTTTTTTCCCTTTTTCCCTTCCTCCTGCTGACCTCTTTAGCTCAGACATTCCATTATACTTACGATAATTCCTTGCAAATTAGGAGCTAGTTTGGTGGTTTTTTTTGGTGGGCTGGTTATGTCTTTTCACTAGAATTAAGCTATTAAGATGCTGTCCAGTGGCATGCAGTAGTACCAATCAAAAGTAAAAATTCAGTGTCACATGGTTGTTACTAGTAGGTACACATATATTTGTGTGTGTACATAGGGTCTAAATGAGTTTGATATGCTTTTTTTTTTTTGGTGGTATGCAGTGACTTGGATACATATTTTAGTTGCACGTGTTTTAACAGATGCACACGTCACAGGCAACCAATTCACTGAAGAGAAAATGAATACATTGGTGAAATTCATTCAGGAACTTGCCAAGCTAGTTCTGCTAACTGCCCTAGAAGAACCTGGAAGACAGTGATTCCTGGTGGGATGTTAAAACCTGGGTACTGATTCCTGGGGGCATTGGGAATTTTCTGTAAGACTATGGAGTGACAGAATCACAGATCATGTTTGCTGAGATGCCATTGAAAAATATATGGAAGCAATTAGTAACCTGGACAGAAGAATTATCTGCCTTACAGATGCTGTGCTCATCTGCAGGATGTCACCTGCTATGGAAATCTGAGTGAGTGTCAGAAAAGCCTAACTCATGCTACGCTGTAATCTCTGCCAAGGAAAGCAGTTGCCTCTGTTCCACATGGTTCAGCAGGATTATGTTCCTATGAGGTCTTTTGGCAAAATAAGAATGAAAAAATACGTAGAGTTTCTTGGTGATTGCTTTCCATATAGTTTGACCATATAAGGTGTATTGTTACTAAAGCAAGAATGGCTCAGGACTGGAGGCTGTGAATCTGCAAAAATGAATGTGGAGCTCTTAGTTAACAATAAAGGTATTTCTGGTTTTATCCATCAAAAAATCACAACTGACATTTACAAAGTGTTCCACTGTAAGGAAACTCTGCATTTTCCTAAGAGGGATAGGATTGAAAATAACCCTCAGAAGTTCTGTTGTTACAGAAATAGATCTGTCTCTGCAGGTAGCTCACAAAGGGTATAAGAAAGGTGATCACTCTACAATATACTTAGAAAATTATACTGATAAATTGCATTTAGATTTTTTGGCTGGGAAGAGTATTATTTTACAATCCTGTAGAGATTCTTCTGCTTTTATCCATTCAGTCATGTTTTATTACATAGAACTGAGAATTGAAGCAGTAAATGTAGGTCATGTGAACCTTGTGAGAAATGTGCCTTGGGCATTGGCCGTTATGAACATTGTCTTTCCCATACAGTCACTGGTTGTTTTTTTAAACTATAACATAGGTGAACTGGAAGTTACTTCTGAAGTTAACATTGTACCTGTGTCCACTGCATTCACTGTTGTCTTAATAATAATAATAAAATAAAATTTATTTTAAACTTTTTGAATATACAGAACTGTGCTGTACTAATATACTTATGTCTCACATTCACAAGCACAATAAGGGTTATGGATAGCTAGTAGGTTCTGCAGTATTATAAGAGAAAGGTTGAAGTAAAAAAAGTTGAAGTAAAATGGGTGTATATGTGGAGGTGCAGTGTTTAGATGAAGAAGCTTTTTATTTCCCTCCAGTACTTGAGTTAGCTTGATGTTTCAGCTGAGATGACTCACTGGCAATTTCACCTCCCAAAAATTGTGTTGAGCTGAATAATATTGTTGAAATCTGAATTAAGGCTGGAATGCAGAATTTTGGTTGATATAATTTAGTAAATTTTTCTTGTTATCATGTTATCTTATTCATATTTATTACTTGATTTTATAGGTGTACTTTTCCTGTTGATTACTGTTTTTTATTGAAAGACTCATTCTCTAAAGAGATAAGTCTTCCCATATTTTTTGTGTGTTTATTACAGGATCATGTTTAAAGACTTGCATTTCTTTAAATGGGCTTACTTTTCAGTAGAAAGTATTAGGTTCCTTTTTTCCTTACTCTTATGTATTCAAAATCCTTTGATGCTACACTTTCACATTTTTGCAGTAATTGATTTTTCTTTTTTTTTCTATTAAGTTTTGTTGATATTTAACATCTAGAATCATCATGTAGCAATCAATTACTTAGTTTGAGGTCTTGTTTGATAAAACCAGGGAAGAGATTGAGGTAGGGATAAAAAGCATGCTTTAAATATGTTAAGTGAATAGAAGTTGGAGGTTAGGACATTGTTCAGCTGATTGTTTTTCTAGGTCCATTAAGAATTTAATGGATTTCCCAAAACACCTACAACACAAATCATGTTAAATATTTTGATGTTTAACACACTAGTCCCCCAAGCTATTGAACAATTCAAATCCAACCAAGTTTATTTATTGTGTTGTTTTTCCTAAATGACAAATGCCCCTATACCTATCAAGTATAGGGACCCTAGGGTATGTTCCAGAGACTGCTGAAAATGTGCTTTAGAATCCATTACTCTTTCCTTTTTTTTTTTTTTATGT
This sequence comes from Climacteris rufus, assembly GCA_013398175.1. Lineage (NCBI taxonomy): Eukaryota > Metazoa > Chordata > Aves > Passeriformes > Climacteridae > Climacteris > Climacteris rufus. Next base: position 567,636 of record VZRZ01008644.1, read on the forward strand.
GAAATATAAAATACATTCAAATTATTCTAAGGTTTGCAAGAAGCGTGTAGAACTCACAGTGCAGGAAGTGGCTATTTTTATTCAGGGAGTGATTGTGGGACTGTATTCTGGTGGTGCCATGAATTTGACTCTCAACTGATACACAGTGAGTTAATAAATAAGTTGTTGGTTGAAGCCTCTGCATCAGTGAAGTTTTGTTAGAGTGGAGTATTTTTTCCCTTCATTTTTTTCTCACTGTGATTATGAGTTGTTTGGTGGCGGATTTTTTTTGTCCTGACCTTTATTCAAACGTTAAATGTGGGTAGTCAATTAGAAGGGAATCTAGGCACTCACTGGTTCTACCCCTTCCATTTGGGAATCAGGATACACTCTCTGCTGCAGCCCTTGTGTGTCTGGGCTATGTGCCTCTCTGAGGATATAGATAGGCTTTGTGTTGCCATAGTTCCTGCTTTCAAAATAGGTAGGCTGGAAGATGTATCTAGGGAAGAATAAAAATGGAAACTTTTCTTTATGCCCTCCAATGCAGCTTTATGGATGGTTGTTTCTTGTTTTGGGGTGATTTTCTTTTTGATTTGGGTTTTTTCGTTTTATTTTTGTTTTGTTTTGTGGTTTTGGATCATTTATTATGTTTAGTTTGGTTAGGGGGTGGTGTTTTTGCTCCCCTGCCCACTCTCCTTCCCTCAATGCCTGTAAGAGAAGAGGTTGATTTTTTTCAGGTTCTGGGTCTAAGCTATTATTTTACTTGAAAGGTACAATTTTCAAATGTTGTTGAGTGAAAGGAAAAAGGACTGAGAGCAATGCCTTGAGAATATTTTTAATTCTAAGGAGTACTTCAAAGAATAATGCTGAACTCCCTAATTTTTAGGGCTAATTTAAGTATTAAATGTAATTTAACAGCTTTAAATAATGCATATTATATTTAGACCTGCACATTTTCAAATGTAGACGACAGTATGGTTCTGGTACCTGATTGTAGGACCTCATTTTTTAAAGGCTCTGAGTGATGGTGATTGTGACAGAATATGAGCTCTGCAGTCATTGAGAGTTATACCTGGCTAGTGCCAGGCATCTCCTGACATACATAGTGTAAGTTTAAATGTTCATATTGAATGGTTTAGTGTCTTCATAATATACTTGGGAACATGCTACAGTGGGGGGTTGTTATTACTGAACAAAATATAAGTGGTCATTTCAAAATGCTCCACATTTCAAATCTTTGTTTCTGAGTGTTGTGTATATCCACACTGAGTACAGTTTCTTAACTTTCCTCATTTTGCTGATGGAGAAGCAAACACTTAAGTGTTTTTTTTTTTCCAAACCGTACTTTTAAAGGTACAGGGGAGGATCTAATGAGGTTAAGATTCATGTAGCCAGGCCAGTGAGGTATGGTTTCGGTTTCCTTAACTAAGTTAATCATCTGCTGAATTAAATCATATATAATTTGGCTGCATCAAAAATTTTATTTTAGTGAGGTTTTCAGGAATAATTCCTTGATAGAATCTGAATACTCCAGATAACCTTTGAGACGAGAAACAATTAATTTCCCTTTACACCTTGTAAACACTGTGGGATTATTATTATAGATTGGATTTGCATATCTATGTTCTTTAGATATTTACAAATTGTCCAGGGAAGCAACACTAGGAACTGATTTTGAATTCAAATTTTCCATACAGTTAAGGATTTTGGATGCAATATACTGGCTTCATAGTGCTTAGTTTTAGTCTCTAGCATCACAGAAACTCCATAGATTAATAGCACAAAATTCCTTCATTAAGAACAATAATTCCTCACATTTCTTCTGCTCACTTAAGAGTTCCTTTTTAAAATTTACTGTAAGAATATTACTGATCTATTTTTCTTGAATCAACTACTATGTGTAAAATCACAATAGCACTAGTGGTTGTTTTGTAAGGTAGGTCTGACACATAATAAAATTAAAATGTATTTAAGTTCCTGTTTTTTCATGGATTATGTATTAAAATGCTGAACATAAGGAACATATAAAATTTTATTGAATAGGATAAATTGAGAGGTTATCCTATTTCAAAGGAAAGATACCTGATATTACAGAGCAAGATAACTATTTGACTTAAGTTACTTTAGCAAATAGTTGGTAAAGTTTATCTTTTCTTCAACTGTTTTTTGTGAATGAAAGAAGTCAATGGGAATCTCATCAGACTGAGACTTGGTGTCCTGAGTTCTGTTCACTTTTTGTCTGATTTGACTTATCCTTCTGAGAAAGATATTTAAGTCACCACCTGTTTACTAGTTGTTGAAGAAGAGAATAAACCTGAGGTGTTCAGTTTGTCTGTACACACCTGAGGTATTAATTGATAACCCTTTAGAAAGTATGTGCTAAGGAATGCATGGGGTTTTCATTCTAATAAAATTTCTAAAATAACTCCCAGGCAGAAGTAGGTTGGAAAGAGCAACTTATTCTTTGAAGGCAATTTGGTAGCAATTTTCTTGGAAATATAATACTCCAGTAATGTAATCCAGTATTAAAGTAGGAACCTTTCTGCTTTGTTGACACTTTAATGATGAAATTATGTGGATATTTAAAATGAGCAGAGGAGGTGGGTTTGGAAGCTAGTTCAGCTTTGATAGCACTTGTTCCTCAGTTTGTTCTTGTGGAGCACTAGGTTATTCTTAGAGGAGAGCAGAGAGGAAGAAAAGGTCACAGATTAGACTTCTATAACTACTCATGAAGCAAACTAATCATGGGATTTCCTAATTATTGGAATTAGGGTTCTTTGTCTGCTATTGATATTCTCCTTGAATATTATATAAAGCTGATGTAAATTATTGAATACTTTTTAAGCTTAGAGCATGCTGGGAAATGAAAATGAAGTTAAATTCTTTCTTGTTTCGATTATAGCTTTTCAAACAGTATCAGCCCTGAACATAAGCAGTTTATATATATGATATCTTAAGAAACATTTTTAAATGTTTTTCTGTGTTGTGATACCTTTTTCATAGATGTTGATGACGTGAGACTCGATGATAATGATAAGTAATCCAATTATGCATTATAACTGATACATTAGGGAGAGAAATGCTTTCTTCTTTCTACAGGAAATAAACTATTCCCACTGTAACACTAGCCTCACTTATGGTTGTCTCTTTGTCTCCTGGGAATCCTGAGCATGGTTCTAGTCAAGTCTTGAATAAGATATAATTTCTGTTTATATGCTATATTCATCATAACCATAAACTTCTATTTCTGTGAGCATCAGAATACAGTGGATAGAGTTTAGAGATGGTGACATATTGTGTAACTTCTTACCTGTTTCTTTCAAACTCTGGTACATTATACAATATAGTATAATACAAGGAGGTTCAGTGTGCTTTAAAAATGGATGCTAAGTCTGATGCTTGATTCTGCTCAATGCTGTAGCCTAATTCTGTTCCCATTACTTTGCTTCTTCCAGGCCACAAGAGACTGCTCCAACGATGGCAGAGATTTGTTTGAAGGATTTTGTTGACCACTTCATAATTCTTAAATGCTAAAAGTAGAAGGCACTAGGTGGTAGCTCAGTGTGGAGCAAAAATTTTATTCTAAACTTCAAAAACAATTATGTCAAAGAAAAGTCGTGCCAAGGGAGAGAAGTCCGACATGGAGACTGAAGCCCTGCAAGCTGCTAATGAGGAGCTACGAATTAAACTAACCAACATCCAGATAGAATTTCAGCAAGAAAAAAGCAAGGTATTTGTCTGTCTCTATTTTGTGATCATTCTTTTTAGTAGAAGCACTGTTAGAATCCAGCAGCGTTTGATAGCAAAATGTGTTAATCTTAAAAGAGAAACATGACAGAGAAGTGAAATCAGAACAACCACTGATAAACTAAAATTGGTGCCAGATCTTTTAAATAATGTGCAAGGAAGTAAATATCCCCAAACATTCAGTCACTGAAATTTGCAATCACAGCAACACAAATGGCATTAGCTTACTGTGATTTAAAGACAAGGGAGATTTGTAGTTGATCTTAGCACCGAAAACTCTATGTTGTAAAAAAAATTGTCTTCAAAATCAAATATCTTCAAATATTTGATTGTCTTCAAAATCAAATATCAGCACCTTATTCAAATCATGCCACTTTAAGTGCCTATGAAGAATATAAATTAATTGGAAATTGTGTAAGAGTGCTGATTTAATTTGCTGAGGTTATATGTGGGATTGTTCTGAGCTATTCAATGGTGCATCTGATTGCTAATGAAACAGATCCATCAATATTTGTCTATCTAGCATATGTTCAACATGTATTTGGGTAATCAAGAGGACAGTTAGGAGAAATCATTAATTCATGAAGTACATACATATTTACAAAGATTAGCATTTACTTTTATATATTGCCATAGGTGGTTTAAAATATGGACAAGACAGTAAGGTTATTTCTATTCCATTAGTTTATTAAAATCAATTAGTGCGTTTGACTTTGCACAAGACAGTTCTGGAGATTAATCCATGTACAGGGATTTATCTGTGTTTCACTGATGATGCTATAGTTGCAAGAGTCTCAACAACTTACCAAGTGGAGCAAGTGTGCACTGAAAATGTGTTATATAAATAACATAGCTTTGTTCTAGCCTTGTTTCTTTATACCAGTGTAAAATGTGGAGCACAGGAATAACAATATTTCTGTGCATTCTAGTTTCTTTAACATCTCTGTGTGATATTCAGCTTTGAAAGGCCTTACTTTTCATATTTTAATTTACAGAGTAAACCAAAAAAAACACCTACAAATGTAATCTTCAGAATTTATTTCTTAGAGAAAAAAGAAACAATAATGCCATAATTCTTGCTGGACTGATGCAATAGGTTCAGTATGTATGAGCCTACTAAATTTGTGTTACCTTGGAAATTTTTCTTCTTCACAGATTAAAGCAAAAAGCCAAATCTCTTATGGGTCAGGGGTATTAATGAGTGAACAGAAAAGTCAAGGGTTTTGCTATTGGCTTCCTCATCCAACTTCTCTTGCTCTTTTTTGATATGACAGTAAATTTCAAAACAAGAGGCACAAACTACCTGTGCTTCTTAAAACCACACACCATGAAATTTAGTAGTGGCTAATATCCTCTATATATCCTCTGGCTGATAAATTACATTATCTCACTGTCATTTTTAGTGTCTCAGTGTTTCTGTTTGGAGACTTAAGAATTGATGGTAGATTACACTTACCGTAAAAAATTTTTATTTTAGTTATTTTATTTCCTATATTTTTCTGTATAACTTTTAATGTAGAAATATGGATGTGAATTTTATTATAATTTTTAAAATTGAATTAAAAAGAGCACAAAATTATAAAGTTATCTTATTTAAAAAATTATAAAAATTACATGAACTTTACTAGAGTTTGATGCTTTACCTGTAACAGCATCAAGTTTAACTCTTGATTCAACTAAGAAGGAGGTGTAACTAAAAGACCGTGACAGCTGCAGGAACATTTTCAATAACTAGTCTGCTTATGCTATGTTCAGTCTAGGAGGATTTACTTCAGTTTGGTTCATCTTTCTGCAGCTTGAAAATTTAATAATTTCTAGTGTATTGAAGTTGTTATTGGAGACGGATCTGTGTATTTTGCACATATGTGTACAGAGAAATGGGTGAGCTCACGTAAGTAATTGGTAGGTGAATATGAAAGAGGAAATTACAGCCAGAGTGCTCTAAAATCCTACCAAGTGTACAGTGCAGTCTGTAGTAAATACTGCAGTATGTTGGAGTGCATTTCTGTGAGGGTGCAGGTGGGGGGAAGAGATCTTCAACTTCTTTCCCTCGTCTTTGCTGTGGTGCTTGCTCTAAATAATTTTACTAGAACTGAACTGTGTAGTTTATTTCCCAGCCTACTCTTGGTCTGTGCAGCAATTATAGAGGATGCCTCGACTGACAAGAAGAGTAAATCAAAGCCATAAAGATTTTTCCTGTTTAGACTGTAGTTCAAATATAGTAACAAAACCAACTGAAATTATTTCTTGGTATCAGAAAAGTAAAGTAAAAACACTTTACCTAGAGAATTCTAAATAAATTAGGTAGTTTTGCTGGCATAGAGGTAAGAGAGACATATTGAAACTGCTAAACAGACAGCTTTGTGACCCGGGGGACATAAACTGTGTTAGGAAAGGTAACAAACTCTTGGGGGGCAAATTAAGTCAATTTAATTTTCCTAAACTATTTTTCCCTCATGTATATGGCTATATTAATGATTTATCTGAGAAGGAGCCTTCTAATTGATGAGAGACATCACAAATGGAAATTAGCCTTAACACACTTTTGCCTGCAAAATACTGCTTTCTCTGAAATAAAATTTTACCCAAGATACATTCAAAACTTTATACATGTTTTCCCAATCCATTTGGTTTCATTGGTTGTTGATCCATGTAAAGAAATTTCTTCTCTAAATTTGTTCTCCTGCATGCTGATGCAATACCTGATCCAAAATTGGCATGTTTGCAGGCCTTTGGAGGTGCATCATTGTAGATCTTGCTGATGGTGTTTTGGCCATCAGACACATGAGTAACTGGGTTCTTTTATGTTGCCTAAGTGGTGAAGCAAAAGTTGTCATCTTGCCTTAGTTCCTGTGTACTCTCTTGCTTTGGGAACGCCTGTTTGATAGCTTTGAGCAGCCTGTTGATAGGTAGCATAGAACTGTAGGTTTGCTGCCCTCTATGGAGAGCCTGGAGAAGGAAATGCGTGAACTGAACAGGGGCTTATGTACTACCCTCGCTCTGCTACTGAAAAAGCTTGGTTGGAAGACATCCAGAATTTGGGTATTGAGTAACAAAAGGAGTTAACCAAAGCACAAAAATTATATTTATTTTAACATGAGTGGAGGCAGGACTCACTCTGAGTGAACCTTAAAGTCCAGTGCAGTGAGCACAAGGAGCTGCTGTGAATGAGCATGGTCTTGGCAGTCAGCTCAGTGGTTTTATAAATACTTGTGCCAAGATCCATCAATATTTAGGAACAAGTATTACAAAGCACCTATTCCTACTGAGATAGAAAAATTAGGAGGTAGTCTTCCAATATTTTGAATAATACTTCGCTCTTGATAGCAAGGTGTTACAGTGTTGGCTGTCACTCTGTCTTCACCAAGTTCAGTTATTGCTTTTAAATATCCATATTCTACTTGTGACTGTATATTTATAGACTTGAGATCACAACATCTGGGAGTTAAGATAAATGAGATGTTTCATCTCAGTTGCCACTGTATCACCTCACTGCTGGGAAGGGGAGTGATAGAGCCGTTTGGTGAAATTTCCTGTGTTTTAGTTTATGGCCATTGCTCCTCATTCTGTCATTGGGCACCACCAAAAAGAGCCTGGCACCATCCTCTTCACACCCGTCTTTGAGACATTTGCATTGGCGAGGTCTCCTCTCAGTCTTCTTTTCTCTAGACTGAATAGGGCCAGCTCCTTTAGTCTCTCTGCGTAAGAGAGATATTCCAGACCCCTCCTCATCTTTGTGGCCCACCACTGAATCCTCTCCAGTAGCCCCTTGTATTTTTTGGACTTTAGAACCCATAATTGAGCACAATACTCCAGATGCACCTCACTAAGGTCAACTAGAGTGGAGGATCACCTCCCTTCACCTGCAGGCTATACTCTTCCTGTGGGAGCCCAGGATACCATTGGCCCTTCTGGCCACAAGATCATGCTGCTGGCTCATGGACAACTTGGCATCCACCAGGACTCCCAGATCCTTCTCAGCAGAGCTGCTGTCTAGCAGGTCAGCCCCAGCCTGTACTGGTGCCTGAGGTTATTCCTCCCCGGGTGCAGGACCCTACACTCGCCCTTGTTGAACCTCATTAGGTTTCTCTCTGCCAGACTCTCCAGCCTATCAAGGTCTCTCTAAATGGCAGCACAGTCTTCAGGTGTATCAGCCACTCCCCTCAGTTTTGTATCACCAGCAAATTTGCTGAGGGCACACTCTATCCCATTGTCCAGGTCACTGATAAACAAGTCAAGTAAGACTGGATCCGGTATTAATCCCTGGGGAACATCACTGACTATAGGCCTCCAGCTGGATTCTACTCTGCTGATCGTGATGCTCTGCTTGATCCACCTCACTGTCCATTCATCTAACCCACATTTCCTGAGCTTACCTACAAGGATGTTATGGAAGAAAGTGTCAAAAGCTTGCTGAAGTCAAGTTAGACAACATTCATTGCTCTCCCCTCACTGACCTATTCAGCCATGCCATTGTAGAGGAATATCAGATTGGTCTAGCATGATTTCTCCTTGGTGAATCCATGCTGACTGTTCCTGGTTACCTTCTTTTCTTCTACATGCAAGTGTGCAGATCCTGGCAAAAAGCAGTGTGGAGAATATCCCTCCTGTGATTGACTATTGTGCCACAAATTAAAAAACCCCAGCAGTTAAATCCAAGAGAAAAAAACGAGCTAGTTCTGAGTAAGTTCTTACCATAACATTTTTATTGGGGCAGTGATTCAGTAACACTTGGAAATACATAGGATTTAATAGGTTATTGCCTTTTAGAAATGCATAGTTTAAAAATTATTGACCCTGGTCATAAAGCTGAACTATTTTTTTCTGTCTCAAGGGCACAAAGCACCTTGCCATAGAAAATGATGCCAGATGCAAATACGCAAGGAAAACATAAGTATATAGTTTTAAAGAAAATCCTGCTTTCAGGCACTTTTTAGACATGAGAAAGGGAAGAATCAATGATGCTTAGCATTATTTTTTGAAGAAGCTAACTTCTGCTATGACAACAACATTGTATCAGTATGCATCAGTCATTAAAGTTTTAATTTAGAAAGGTAGAAAATAACTGGTTTATTGTCATCCTGATATTCTGCCTGATTTTGTTTCCCTATTGGATTTCTCGGATAGAACAGTTTTCTTCATATAAAGAAAGATAAAGAAAGAATGCCAGAAATTAAAATGAGAGAAATTGCTTTAAAATTTAAGGTTATTTTGAAAATGAGACTCAGGCATATGTGAAAATGCCACACTACTATTTTCATTCAGTCAGTTGCTCTGAAAGCCAGACATGTACAGAACCACAGTGTGCTGGAGAAAGGGACTGAGGGGTGCAGGAAGGACAGCTTATGGCTTTCAGGGAAGATCTAACACACAGATCTAACTTTTCATCTTCTCTGACAAAAAGCAGTAACAAGAAAAGACTTTTTAAAGACCTTGAGAATTAAGATGCATCTTTTTTTTCTGGGTCTTGAGGTGTGATAAGCATTTAAGATGCTATGTAAAAATCCAAGTTTTTTCAAAGGATTCTAATTCTTCTTTAAATTGCTTTCACTAAGGCTTTTAGGTAAAATTAGTAGTGATATATGATAGTACTCAGTTACTCTGAGTGGTTTAATATGTATTCTCACAGATAGCAAAAATGCATATAGGTGTTGCCTTCTTTTAATTCAGTGAAAGATGAAAAAATTGAGGAAGTATGCCAATTTGTGTAACTCAGTGCTCCTCCAAATTGTCAAAATCCATTTCTCATTTATTAAAAATGCTTTTAGGAATTTGCACTCATTAGTGTGTTGTATTGCCTTTCAGTTGTATGCTTTACATACAATATGACTAATTTAAAATTACTGTAGTTCTGGAGGTGTATTTTCTGTGTTTATATATGCCATTATACAGTTTGTTTCCCCATGTTGTCATTAGTAGGTTTCATTGCTCAGTTTCATTTCAATTTTCTTTGCTCATCAGTAAGGCAATAAGTAAATAATGAGTGTTGTTTCATTTGCAGATTTATGTCTAAACTCATCTATTTCCTTCTGAGTAAATAGGAGAGTAAGTGACTTGGCTTTGTTATGGCATCATGGAATGGTGTAGCTTGGAAGGACCTTTGAAGATCATCTATTTCAACCTCCCTGCCATGGGCTCTCCTATGCAATTAAGTACCTTAATGCAATTACTGAAAATCACTGCTATCCACTGTAGGCTTGGAAATAAATGTCATCCCACCAAAAGAGATAACACATGGATATATCCTGCAGATAATTTCCAATAGCCAGATTTACCATTTTGGGAAAACCCCCAAAACTCTATCTCTCTTAATAAAGATCTGTTTTCAGAATCATCCTGGAAGAGAGTAACAATATCTGTAATATCTGCTTCTGACAGTGTCTGATTCAGAGCTGTTACATTTTCCACACCTGTAATTATAGTGCTCTCCCAGCTGGTATTAGTTCACAGTGCATCTAGGTTACTTTCATAAAAATGTAGATACTTCCCTCCCTCTCCTGCTCCAGTCTCTTTCTTTTTTTAAAATCAAGGATGAGTTGGTTAGATCTCAAAGTTACTGTTCGAAACGAGAGGACTGTAACATCTTCTGCAAGGGAAAGTCTGCTGTCCCAGCTGTCTGAAGACTTCAGGTCAAGTTGTGGAGGTTGATCCTGACTGGACCCCAGGTGTCCACCAAAGCCTCTCTATTACTGCCATCCTCAGGCAGGGGAGAGGAAATAGAATGAAAGGCTTGTGGGTCAAGATAAGGACAAGGAGAGATCACTCACCAGTTACTGTCACAGGCAAAACAGTCTCAACTTGGAGAAGTTTCATTTAATTTATTGCCAATTAATAACAGAATAGGGTAGTGAGAGATAAAACTAAATCTGAATCTCCTTCCCCTCATCCCTCCCTTCTTCCTGGACTCAATTTAAATCAAAAAGTCTCGACCTCCTCCCCACCCAAAGTGCAGGGGAACAGGGAATGGCGGCTATGGTCAGTGCATCACATGTTGCTGCTCCTTCCTCCTCAAGGGGAGGGCTGCTCATACTCTTCCCCTGCTCCAGCATGGGGTCCCTCCCACAGGAGAGAGTCCTCTATGAACTTCTGCTATGTGAGTCACAGGATAAAAGAACATGCAGAGTTGGAAGGGACCCACAAGAATCATCAGGTCCAACTCCTGGCCCTGCACAACACCATCCCCAAGAGCCATACCATGTGGCTGAGAGCAGTGTCCAAAAGCTGCTTGAACTCTGTCAGGCTTGGTGCTGTGACCACTTCCCCGGGGAGCCTGTTCCAGTGTCCAAACCTTCTACACCCTCTGGGTGAAGAACCTTCTCCTGATATCCAACCTAAACATCCCCTGACACTACTTCAGGCCATTCCCCACAGGTGTTGTCATTGGTCACCACAAAGAGATCAGTTCCTGCCCCTCCTCTTCCCCTCGGAAGTTGTAACTGCAATGAGATCTCCCCTCAGTCTCCTCTTCTCCAGGCTGAACAGACCAAATGACCTCAGCAACTCCTCATACGGCTTCCCCTCAAGGCCCTTCACCACTTTGTTGCCCTCCTTTTAATGCTTTCTAAGAGTTTAATATCTTTATTGTATTGTGGTGCCCAAAATTGCCCCCAGGACTTGAGGTGAGGCTGTGCTGCCCCAGTGCAGAGCAGAGCAGGACAATCCCCTCCCTTTCCCAGCTGGCCATGATGTGCCTGATCCCCCCGGGACACAGATGTCCCTCCTGGCTGCCAGGGCATTGCTGACCCATGTTCAACTTTCTGTTGACCAGGATCCCCAGGTCCCTTTCTGTGGCACTGCTTTCCAGCCTCTCATTCCCCAGTCTGTCCATACATCCAGGGTTGCCCTATCCCAGGTGCAGAATCTGGCATTTTCTCTTGTTGAACTTTGTATGGTTTGTGATAGCCTGGTCCTCTAATTTGTCGAGGTCTCTCTGCAGGGCCTCCCTGCCTTCAAGGGAGTCAACAGCTCCTCCCAGTTTTGTATAATCTGCAGAGTTGCTGAGAATCCCTTCCTGTCGCCCGCTCTTCCCATGGGCCACAGTGTGGCTGAACAGGGCCTCTCTCGAGAAATTCTTCTTTCCCGTGCAAACTATGAAAACAAGAAGATAATGCTTGGACACCTGCTGTTTTTCTTGATCTGTTTTGATTCAAGACGGAGTGTGTTTTGGAATTGGGTGTTGTGGGGCTTCAGCCAATCACCCTGGGGGGTGGGTGACCACTGCCCAGTCACCTGATGGGTTCTTACCATATATAAAGGGAAATACAACAATAAACTCAGCTTCTGCTGCTTCTGCTGCCTCTCACTGCACTGGCTCGTGTCCTCTGTTCCGGGTAAAACAGCGACACCACAGTTCTTCGTGTGCCACTCCAGCATGATCCTTCCTATGGGAGGGGAGTGACCCCGCAGGGACGCAAGTCCTGCCAGCAAACCTGCTCCAGCATGGGCTCCTTTCTCCATGGGGGCCACAGGGCCCGTCAGGAGCCTGCTCCAGCACAGGCTTCCCGTGGGGTCACAGCCTCCTTTGGGCACATCCACCTGCTCTGGTGTGGAGTCCTCCACAGGCTGCAGAGGCACAGCTGCCTCACCATGGCCTTCACCACGGGCTGCAGGGACATCTCTGCTCTGGGACCTGGAGCACCTCCTTCCCCTCCTTCTGCAACCCGCTTGATGTCTGTGGGGCTGTTCTCTCACATATTCTCTCTCCCCTCTACAGCTGCAGTTTCACAGGGGTTTTTCCTCTTGTTTTACTCCAGAGGTTATACCACCGTGGCTGATTGGCTTGGCCTTGGCCAGAGGTGGGTCTTTGTTGGAGCCAGCTGGTGTTGGCTCAGTTGGACATGGTGAAAGGGTCTGGCAGCTCCTCACAGAAGCCACCCTTGTAGCCCTTCTGCTACCAAAGCCTGGCCACACAATTCCAATACGTTATTTTAGACTCTGGAAATCCTGCTGTCGATGGGGTGGTTTTGAAGACTTAACATGTTGTACTCATTTATGCTCACTCTTAAACTAAGTAGTAATCTGGGATTCATTGGATATGTTTTATTTGACATTTTTGAGCTAAGATGCCCCATTTTTCCTAAAGCTAACACTCGAAAAGTACCTGTTTAGATCCAATCTGCTCTCAATAAACAAAATAATACAGGTTTCTGGGCCTTTCTTGTTTAATTAACCTTTTACTTTTGTTTTAACTGTATAATCCATAACCATGCAAAATATTGTTTGTTTTCATTAAACCTTCACAGTAAATGATAATCTGAATATTAATATATGAATATTAATTCCCTATCCTTTCTGCACTATCTGACCAAGTTGCAATTCTGTCTTAATTTAGTGTAAATTAAATGCATCATATGACTACAGATCACAGCTTTGTGTAGCATAGATACAAGCAGATGTGACAGTGACTAATATCCTGCTGCTTGGTAGCCTCCTTTTGCCATGAAGCACTGTTTGGTACGTATGTTTGTATTGTCATGCAAGGTTAAAACACAAGTTTTTGAAATCTCTGCCTCTAATTTTGCTTTAAATGAGAAGTACATGTACAGAACCTGCATTTTGGCAGTAATGGGGATAATAGAAAGATGTTACTGAAACTATGAATGATGAAATATAGCCTTTCTGATATACAGACAGCCTTTCAACAGACAAGTGAGGCTTTCTCTTTTTTCCCCCTTCATTCTAAATTAACATCTAATCCCATGTGGAAAAGGCATTGCTTTCCATGCAGCCTGCTGAGCATAATTTTATAATGAGGTTTCATCACAGTGGATATTACTATAAAAGGCTATAAGATTTTTCCCCTACTCCCTCCCCAACCCTTAGAGTCACTGGCCTATATTTTCTGAAATGTCTGGGGACATGAATAGTCTCAGTTTTGGTGTGAGGTCTGAGGTCCGTTGAGTAGACTTGATTTTTCTTTTGGCTTATCTAATAAGGACTTTCCCATTAAAACATCTAAGAAATAAAGAAATCCAAAAGTATTCCCAGCATAAACACAAAGTCTCTTTGATTAGTTTTCCATCTGCTTATAGAGAACGGTAGAGGGGTTTTGGGTGAGAGTAGCCAGGGGTGGTTGGTGCAGGAAATAAGGAGATAACTAGATTATATGTTGCTCAGTTTTATCTCCCTAAAACTGTGAGAACTCATTGGCAGTTGTGCATGTCTAGAGCAGATTCCCTAATATGCACATGGCCTTTCTCCAGCCCTGGTTCTCCAGCTCTTTACTGGAGAGAGAGGTGTGCAGTCTTTGTTTTTGAATATTCACGATAGGGTTTTAATAGCATTTTGGAAACAGCTTCACAGCTTTGGAAAAGGTGACTTTTAAAAGTGGAGTGGTGCTTATTAATCAGTATTTAATATTTTGTTTCAGGTGGGTAAACTGAGAGAAAAAATCCAAGAGGTTAAGCAAGAAAGAGAGCAGGAGCAGCATAAACACACTGCCTATGTTTCTGAACTGAAAGCCAAGCTCCATGAGGAGAAAATGAAGGAACTTCAAAGTGTCAGAGAGCTACTGATCCGGCAGCATGAGCAGGAGGTGGCAAGAATGGTGAAAATCAAAGATGGTGAAATTCAGCGTTTGCAGTCAACAGTCAACGTTCTGCGGGACGGGGCGGCTGACAAAGTGAAGACGGCGCTGCTGAGTGAAGCAAAGGAGGAGGCTCGCAAGGCGTTCGATGGGGAACGAATGAAGCTGCAACAAGAGATCTTGGAGCTGAAATCTGGCAAAAAGCAGCTTGAAGAAGCTCTGAACAACATTATGCAGGCAGATAAAATGAAGGCTGCGGATCTGCGCACAGCTTACCAGTCCCACCAGGATGAGATTAATAGAATAAAGCGGGAATGTGAGAGAGAGATCCGCAGGCTGGTAAGTTCATGAAGTAATGATGCTTATTTCAGTTTGTAGCAGGTATATTGCTGTGTGCCCATAAAAAGCAAAGCAGTCTTTGGCAGTGACATCTTTCATCAGTGCTGATTGCTACAATGGGCCTTCATTGCCACTACTTTCTCCTCCTTACAGCAAAGATGAACCTTGGCTCCATAGCTTATCCAACCTGGTCCAAGCTTTATGTCCCACCAAATAGAATACAAGTCAACCAAGACTTTCCGGGATGAATTTTATCAACAGATTAAATAAACAGACTTTCCCTTTCCTAGTTGCACAACTCTACTCGTGGTGACCAAAACAAGTTGGGCATTGTTCAATTGACAATGTAGGAACGTCTTTGTGAGGTGGCAAAATTAAATTCTCCTAGAGTTTTTATATTTAAATTGGAGGAACCAGTTGTACTGAAACAAGACAGTATCTTCTTTTTTTCTGCATCTTTATCCAGGTCATTCAATTTTAAGCATTGTTGCCCTTTCAAAATTTCTGTGTTTTTTCTAAAGCAGCAGAAAAGTTAGGGCCTAGGACAGCAGGCTTTTTTCACGCTTCATAAACTCTAGGACTTCAGCACAGATGGCAGATTTTGCTGTTTGTATAAAATCAAAAACCAGGCAATATTTCCTGACAGTGCATGCCCCAAATTACTCAGCTTTGTAAAATGTAAAGAATCTAAGATGGGCTGTACACAATAGTACATTTAGAGAGGTCTTCATCAAGTAACACTTCTGTTTGGTAACATGATACTTTCTCTATATATGTATATATCTAATTGTTAGTCTGAACAGCATAACAGTACAATAGCTATGCAAATAAAATCTAAAATTACAATAAGCATAATATTTATCTTATGTCAAGAAGTACAGACTTGAATAGAATGAAACATCAGTTTCCTTATGAAAATATCTTGTCAGTTTGCATTTGCACAGATATGACCTCTTATTTCTTGTATTTCTTAGGAAAAATTATGGTGAGGGCAAACTACAAACTGTAAGATCTGTGTAATGCTGGTGATTTTCTGTCTGAGACAATGTAAGATTTTAATGCAGTTAATATTTATGATTTAAAATAATTGGATGTTGTTCGAGTCTCAGGGGTATAATTTCATTCATTAATTAAAGACCACTGCAAAGACTGACAACATGGAGTTTCTGCAAACATAGTTTCTTTCACATTTTTTTCTGTATTATAAATGTAGAATTCTAAAATTATGGCTATGAACTCAAGGCAATTATAAAAAGTGTTAAAGAGGAGAGAAGGTTGATGCATTCTGGCATGTGTTTTTCTGGAGGACATTTTCTATATGAATTTAACCTCCTTCAGGAAGGGTTTCAAAGGAAACATTTAACTCTTCACTTTCAAGAGCAGAGGTTTTCAGCCTACTGTGGTGCAAAGGTGATGAAGAAGGGCACTCTGTTTTCTGTCTTGCACCAAAAACAATCCTGCCAAGTCATTCAAAATTTTAATTGTAGTCTTGATGGACCTCTGTTACTCAGTATATCTAAAAAGGTGAATGTGTTGGGAGAGGGTATAGCTAACTCTTGTTTCCTATTCCCAGCACCAGAGGAAGCCTGCCACTGGTCTCATGGGCTTTCACGGGAAATGTTCACATATTCCTCCAAGAGCCTGGTGCTGCCTTCTAGCCTTCTAGTGCTTCCATTCCTTTCATATAATGAGTCTCAATTTTTTCATTAAATTATATGGTTTGTGGATTTTTTTGAGATAAGTGTTACTTCTAGGAATTCTTAGGAATTTAGGCAGATGATATTGCACAGGGCATTCTTTAAAGCTGGGGCGAGGTAAAAAATACTGCAGCGTTCCTAGATGCTACTCCTTTCCTCTGAGAGAGCAAGTGGGATTATAGAATCTCATCTTTGGGATATTTCCCTCTCTCCTCTCCCCTCCATTTAATTAGTTCAAGGGACGCTTGCCTTAAATTTCAGATTAACCCTATTGGCTCTGGAGTTGGGGTTCTTGGTTGGTTTCTACCCTTGTGGGATGAAATGATAAGGATGTGAAAGGAAGTGTTATTAATATTAGCATAGTTCTCTAACTGAGCTTCAATTAATGTGCTCTTTTGTATGTGTGTAGTGTTTTATGGCACTATTAAGAAACCAGCATCTGTGGGATTAACAGCCTAAATGGGCTGGCCATACTGTAATTCAAATTCAGATAGAGTATTCAGGATGCAGTCTGATTGTCTTGTCAGACTTGGCTGATTTATTTTGCATTTCAGATCACAGATTACTTTTGTAAATGTATTTCTTACAGATATTGCAGCTGGAAAAAAAATCTGTATTTTTGCCATTAACTGTAACACCCATTACTAACTTGAGTAAAATCTTACAATTCTTGACTATTATAAAAAAATAAGTAATGAGAAAGGAAAATAGCAAAATCCATTGTCTTTGCATATATGGATATTGACTGTATAAACAGCCATGCTTGTATTTTACAAATGTGAGTATTTTAGAAATATGATTAATTGCTTTAGAGATTGTCTTCATAGTTTTGAATTGAGCCATGAAAAATAGCCAACAAAAGTAAATAGCAACAAGACTGAATGGAGAAAGTCCTAGTGCCTATTAAGAGAAAGTAAGATATGTATTTGAAAAAATATATAACACACTTTTTCTCTGTGCAGTATAAAATTGTACTGGAATTTTTCAGTTCCTGTGATTGAAAATGTAACAGTGATATAAATGTTTTCATTCGTTTAAGGAATGCTAATTGCTGTGGATTTTATTCCCCCACCTTCCAAGAAAATATATCCTTGTTGTATATATGCATCAGCACCAATGTGCTGGCAGCTATGAAACCAGAAGGAAAAATAGCTAGTAACAAACTGCAGGGACAAATGAAACAGATGTCTTAAAAGTAAAGAAACACCTTGGAGAATAAGATGAGAAAGCAAGAGCAGCTATTACTTATTGTTGTTCAGCCCATATTTTCTGAGTAGTTGAGTCTGAATAGTTGTATTGTTCTATAGAATGAAAACTGTATAAAAGTACACAAAACAGTGGTTAATTTCAGCTAGTTTTTCTTAGGCCTTGATTAAGCTTGCCATTTAACTGATTTATTTGGTTTTAAAATCAGTTTTAAACTTAGTTTTCGGTGGTAAGTAAAGTTTCTCTCTTTGCCTGACAATCCTGAAATAGCCTGTTCATGTTGTTGGTGAGCTTTGGAAACAGACCAGCCTTACTCTGTTACCAGCACAGCTGGGAAGGAAGGCATGGCTATTAACTATATGTATTAGTTAGAGGTTACTTTCATTCTTGGACCACTTGGAAACTGTTTGCAAGCAGACCCTTAAATTACAAGGCACGTTTCTCTAGGTACTGTTTTTACAGTGGCAAGAATAATGGACAGTTTACAGTGCTGGCCTTGGAAAACATATGCAAAAGCCCAGTCATTAAAAGGATATTGAATTATGATATCACTGATCTACTAATTTTTAGTATTTCTTGAATAAGAAAAAAATAATGTTTATTTTGTGAACACATTATATTTGAACATTTAATGTAATATTTAAACTTTGGAATAAATAGATGACACTTTTTGTGGTATACGGTTTTAGTAAACATTGTTTCTTCTATTGGAAATGTCTTTAACATCAAGCTTTTTACTTATTTTACAGCTAAATACCATTCTGCCCTGTTAAAATTGTTACACATATGGTCTTCCTAAATATTCTTAAACAGCTTGGATTGAAATTAATTGAAAGACTTCACTTTAATATAAAATAGAACCAATTTTCTTAACCACAAAATCATTAAAAAAGATGCCACTGATCTTATTAGATGTACAATAAGGTTCCTGTTTAAGAGGTCACACAGTATACCAGATGAATTAAATTTGCATATTTCAATTGTATTTTGGAAGAGCCTCATAAAATTGTCTAAAGAGCAATGTGACAGTACTGCAGATTCATACTTGGAAGGCAAAAGATCCTTTTGCTGATAATAGAATCAAAGTAAAAGAAATTGTTTTCCAATTCCAATTTCAATTTCAATCGTTTTCAAGGAGTGATTTTCAGAAGTTCCTGATCAGCCATGATTTATGGAGACAGATGCAGTATTTAAGTGTCCTTAGTCTCCTTAGTCCAAATTATCTTGCTGCATAAATAAAAAACACCTTCCAGTGTGGAATGCTTCTACTGTCTGGTGTTTGCCGAATAAATATAATGCAGGACATGAAAGAATATAATTCAAACTAATAGATTAAGTAATTTTTAAATGTGGAAATCCAGGCAGTTTCACTGAAACTTCTCTTCAAGAGAAAAACCCTCTTATGGAGTAAGCTCATGTACCATTTATATTGGTTTTTTAAAATACTATTATTTCAGTTTTGTGTCTATGTGTAACACTGCATCTCATGATTTAAGTACATGCTTCTGAGAAACATCTTTTCAGAATTAAGAATTAGGTTGTTCCAGTTCAAGATAACCCAAAATTTCAGCTCACTTCCTTCACAAATTTGTGTTTTCTAACCTTACACAGCTCTTAATATGCTTGTCTGTCTCAAAGTCCTTAGTATGGATTATACTAATACTAATAATATGTCTATTATACTAATATATATAATTATACATATTATAGATATTATTTGGCATTGGGAATATAATACAATCATGGAAGAATTTAGATGGTGGGGGTCCTCTCGAAGTCAGCTGGTCCAGTGTCCTGCTTGAAGCAGTGCTGCCTTCGAAGTTAGATCGGTTTGCTCTGGGCCTCTTCCAGTCCAGATTGAAAACCTCCCAAGACGGAGGTCAACAGTGACAGCCTGCCCCAAAGCCTAGTCACTGTGAAATGTCTTTCTTCTTCATCTTCCTGTAACTTTGATTGTCACTACTGTCCTTTTGCTGTGTATCTTGGAGAAACATGTTCTTTGTTTCTCGCTGTATCACCCTTTGGATGGTTGAGTGGATATCTGCGATTGTAACACACGCTGCATGCTTTTTTCAGCTGGCTGAGTGAGCCTGGCACCCTCACCCTTCCTTGAATGCTGGATGCTGCAGCCCCATAGTAGTCTTACTGCCTTCCTCCAGTTGTGTGGCACTTAGGCAAGTTTGTCAATACCTTCTTTATTGTGCTTGGGGGCCCAGAAGTGGCTGTGATGCTCCTGGTGTGGTTTCACATATGCTTAATAAAAGGCTAAATCTCTTTTGGTACACCCTTCCTGGTTTGGCCCAGCATCAAGTTAATGTCAGTCATTGCAAGATCTCACCACTGACCCATATCCAACTTGCCCTACAGGACACCAACTCTTTGCTTTTTTCTTTCTTTTTTCCTCTTTTCTTTCTTGCCATTTCAGAGCTGCCAACTTTAATTGGCATCCAACCTTTTCTGCTGCAGGCAATTGAATTCTTCCAGGGGCAGGACACTGTATCTTTCTTAAGCAAACTTTATGACTGTTTCTTGGCTTATTTCTCCAACATGTCAAAAAGTTCCTCTGCATTGTGTTCCTATCCTCTAGTGTGGTAAAAGCTCCCCTAAATTTGGTATCATCCACAAATTCGGGGAATGGTACATTCCATTTCTTCATCTGGGCAATTAAGGAAGTTTTTAAAATGTGTTATTCCCTTAGGTTTTCAAGGAATGAAATTTAGATGACCAAATAAAATACTTTTACGTTCTAAGAAATTCAGCAACTATTTTTCAGTAAAACATGAGAAATAGTAGAAACAAAAGTTTAACACTCCACCAAAACCCAAAATTACATACTGATGGCAACAGTTTGCTAATAACATTCATGTTCTCCTGAATTCCCATTACTAGGATTTTTCCATTTTAAAGCAGTGAAATTTGTATCTTTATGTTGCATTCAGCACTGGGGGCAGTGCTGAGACATTTGTCTCTGAAAATTCTGGAGCAGAGGGACAGTTGGCCGTTGGCAGGGGCACTCCCTGATCCTCTGCTGGCCTCAGGAGTGGGGTGGGGCCTGGTTCTTCTCACTTCACTTATGCAGTGACACATGTGCATGAGTTTTGATTCCTAACCAAAGTCTTGAATTTTGAGACTGGAAAGCTGAGCTTTGAATCATCCAAGGCAGTCATGCATGGTTGGGTAGAGCTATAGCGTGCTTCTTCTCGGTTGCTTAACCCCGCATGTATTTCACACACAGCTGCTGATATCAAATTGTAGGCTGCTTCCCTGGACTTTGCCATCTGTTTGAGACGCGTGTTTCAGCTGCATTCCAAGGCTGAGCTAATCTCTTGCAAAGACCCACCACCTCCAGCTTTGTAGGACTGCAAAGGATACTTGGCTTTCTGTCCTCTGAAGATTTATGCTTGTTCTCCTAGGAGCTAACAGGGCAGCATTCCAGCCAGACTTTTTTTTCCCTGAATCAAGCAGATCTAATGAAACCTCTTTATAGTGCAGGCTTAGCATTTTATGTTTGTTCTTAGTATTTTCTAAAAAGTCTTTTATGGTAAGTAGGTCACAAACTTGACTTCTATATCTCCTTAAAAATTATGAAACAGTACTAAAAATGCACAGAAGTTACATATGGTGTAACACCTGGACAAAAATCTCCTAAAGTTTGTATTACTTAGTTTTGCTACACTTTTCATTTTTTTGACTAATTGTTCGTTATAGCTCTGTTGATGAACACTCAGGATAGGTAATAGGAAAAATCCAGTCGTAGAGGTTGTAGTTGGCTACAATAATGGCTTTTCAGAAAGATGTAAGAAACCTCCTATATGTAAGTTCTGGAATTTTCTGCCCATGTGGTGTTTCTTGTATAATTTATCAAAACTTTTAATCAGATTTACACACTTCAGAAAAATATGTGGGAAAAATATGTGGAACTGGAGGAAATTATTGACTTGGCTTAGAATTATTGAATGTGAAGATAAATATAAGTCCTATCTACTTCTGTCTGTGACCCTTATTACTCCACTGAATGGTTGGCATCTCTTGTCCCTTTTCCCCCTAAGTTTCCCAAATAAGCAGCAAACATTTATTTATTTAAATAGCGGACCATGTCTGTTGTAGACAATACTATGTACAACTCTTGAATATTTTAATTCTTCCCTTCAGGTGGGCTTTCAGCTTGGGATATTGTTGATAGGTCTTAGTGATTGTTTGTAAATGTAAAAGGTGTTGATTCCGTTTGGTTCAATCTTTAGCTGTTCTTTCAAATAGCATTTTCTTTTTGTTATTCTTATAACAAAAAGCAATCCTTCTGTCATAATAGCCCTAATTTTGGTGTCATACACTTAGCATAAATTAAGCATTAATTAAATTTCTTCTGGAGAAGAGCACTGTAGAAGTTTGTTCTGCAGTTGGCTAGGAGATAATTTGACAAGGATGGGTAAAGAGGAAGGCCTTACACTTGGCAACGCAGCAGCTGGCTTTTTCCACTTTGGAAACTGCATATGTCACTGCCTTGATAGATATGGCTTTTAATTCCCTGGGAATTTCTCTTTCAACTTTGTGAGAGACTGAAGTTCCCCCAAAGGTCTCTGACTTTCTTTCACTGTAGCTATTGAAGTGTGGCATTATTGGCAGGGGATGCTTTTTCCAATGACTGGCTTGGTTCTCTTTCATGTTTGATAAATATTATTAAAAGCTTTATTTCTGCTCATTTCTCTTAGCTGTAAGGGAGTGGTTGGATGCCTGTTCCTAGGAATCTGGGTAATTTTGACATAGGCCGTAAATGCTAGCTCTTTATTGACATAATGCAGGTAGTGCCTCTGATCAGCATCTAACATTTCACAGCACAAAACCTCTTAAGAAATAATATTGAGAAAGCTCTAATTTTGACCAAGAGCTCCAGAGTTACTTATGCTAATCAAGGTGATTTCTCAGTAATTTTCCTCTGTAGCTGCTTATGAATGATCTTATTTCTTTTAAATCCTCTTTCAGAGAGTATTGATGCTACTTTTCTTCTCAAGGTATATAATTGAAAATACCTTCTAACCTCACGTTGCTCCACTGCCTTCCTATCATAGACTTTTTGTACTGAAATGTACCACCCTTAAATGCATAAAGAAAAATGTCACTTTTCTAAAGTACTTTTCATGTGACCCTGTTTTACTTCTTATAGCTGCAAAAAAGTGGGTACATTTGTTTTAAACTGACAACAAATTTGAAACCAAAACAGTTAGTTGAAAGGAATTTCTGGGATGATATATTTGATTTAAAACAATGCCTGTTAGCCCAATTCATGACTGGGATCTCATTGTGCTAAATATGTTGGAAGAAAAGATGGTATCTATCCTTTGTATCTTAGTGAGAGGTCTCAAATGAGTTGTAGAACAGGCAGGAGTGCGTGAAAGCAGTGGTGAGGGTTGGTGCAGGCAGGTTCTAGTTGCCACATATTGGCCCTTCAAGTAGGTACAATGCCATGGTAGAAGACATGAAAATGCTTCTTAATTTGATCTGCTGTACGGCTTCTGTACCTAAAAGCTTTCTTATCAATTCTGTCACTTAGTCTAATAAAAAATGTGCTTCTTTTTTAGACCATGTGGTTTCTTAGACAGTCTTGGCTATGACAGTGTTGCATCCACAACATGTGCTTGATTAAAATAACAAGCAGTAGGGAATCTGGATTAATCCATTTTGATTTTCATTTGCCTAATGGAAGATGTGCTTCTCTTCCCTAAAATAGACACCCTAATACATAGTCTAATGTACATGCCTAATTCATACCTAATTGCATTAGGTTGTTTTCCTTTATGCTGCCAACCTTTTTTTTCCTTCGTGTAACAAACTGTGCCTCCAGTGGTTCTGCAGTGGGACATAAATGACATGGAGACTTTGAGCTTTTACAACTATTACAGTGTATAATACTAGGCTAAACGAAAGTCTTCTTGCATGGCAGCTTATGTTCAGTTTAAACCTAAACCATCTCTCTTTTTTTCCTAGTCATGTAGTTCCTCTTTCATTGCCTCTTGGGCTCTTGACCTACCATCTCTCCTGCATGGAAGATGTTGCATTGCTGTAAAATATTTCTCTTCCTTTTTTCCTCACTCTAGAGCAATTTGTATTCTCTGTTAAGAAATCAGGCAGGAAAGATGAAGAAATTTGCGCTCTACAGTGAAAGTCTGAAAAAGATAGTAAGTCTTTGGTTCAGATTGCAGTAGATTTAAGAAAATTGAGGCATTAACTAGGTTGATGCAGTTACATTGGATAAATAAAGGGTGTAGCTGCCCTGTTGAAGAGAGGAGAACTATAAAGACCCTCAGGCTTCTGAAACAGAACATGCAGACATTCTTGCTGCACTTCTAGTTGTCGTTATCAGTTTGTGTTAAGTTACTTGGTTAGAAATTCTTTATTCTGGTAGTTTGTTTATAAAAAACTAAGTGCTATTGCAGTTTTCTGTGTATTTGTTTGTGTGCAAACATTTACATGAATAAGAGATTCTCTAGTGCTTTCCTGTAACTTTAAATAGAAACCCAAAATAAAAAAGGATCTGCAGTCATTGCTCAAAGATTTTTATGTTTGACTGAAACATGGGGCATTTGTTTTTTTCTGAAACATTTATCCCATGTAGATTTTTATGATCGGAAAAGGAGTAGTAGGAAGAGCAGAGGAGAATTCTGCCTTCCCTTCACCCCTGCCCCAAAGCCATGCTCTTTCGTGTCATTTCTCTCTAATTTGTGTGAGCTTGTGTGCTTTGATCAATGAAAGTGTGGGAGGAGGGTGACATGGGCGTGACTGCACCGGTCACATCTGTTTCAAAGGATCAGTTTTGCAGCCGCTCAGGAAGTAGCAGATGTACCAGGAGCGTTGCTTTCTTTTTTTCTTCCAGCTTAAAACCCATGTCATTGCACTTACCATTAAGTTGTGAGAATATGAAGAGTATGAAGTATGCTATTAATTGGGTAACTGGAATAGAGCTGCCTATGGAACTTTGGGTCTTCTTGTCAAATGTGTGCCTTGCATGGGCAAATTCCTGTGTCAGTTATATGGATGTTCAGTGTGAACACCTGTGTAATTGAAAGCCAAACTGTCCACAGTATTTAGTTACATGACATTTTTTCCTTCCAAGGCCTCCCTGATAGATCAGTGTGCATGACAGATAGCATTCAGTAAATGAGGCAGCTGCTTAATTTTTGTCGTTGTTCACTGCACAGTCCCTCTAAAACCCTGCATGTTGCAAATTCTTCCATCAAAAGAGAAAAAAAATGCATTCTTTTTCCTGCAAGTCCTCTTTTGCATACTTGGAAGTCTCACAAATGTGAATTGACATACTGGGAAGTATTGTTTTTATTTATTGTTTATTTACTGTTACTTTATTTATTGTTTTTATTTGTATGGGGAGTTGGGACCCAGCAACTTTTCTAAATCAGGAAAGAAATCTCCATCAGAACCAATCTTCATCAGTTCCAGTTCGAACTTCAAAGTAGTCCAGACCACCTTGTTCACTTCAAATCTGACTTTTTTATCTTTGATCATAGTTCAGCTGGGCCATCTCCTGCCACTCAGGTTCTGTACACAAGCTAATTTCATGTGCTTTGTAGACTGAAAGGATTAAGGCAGGAATCCTGAAGAAGCAAATTGCATTCAATCATGTAATCTCATTGTGTTAATCCTGTAAACCACTGAGATTGAACTATAAATTGCTTCTAACATCTCCTTTTTTTCTTTGCTTTCTTTTTTGATTTGGTGGAACTTGACGTAAAGGACTTCTATAGATGTAGGATTGTAATAGACAACAAATGTAGGATTTTAAAAGTTCATGATTTTATTTTATTTTTTCAAACAAGATTATAATATTCCTGTTTCCAAAATTCCATGGGTTTATGTTTGCCAAGAAAACAGTTTTGTAAACTGAAGCAGATACAACACAGTTCCAACAAATATATTGTTAATGGCTAACATTCTTGTTAAGAAATCTGTTTCTATAGTAACTGCTGCAGATTATCACTTCCTCTAACATTTGGAATAGTACCAAAGTGAATTTAACACTGATGCTGCGAGGGACAAATCCTATGAGAGCTGCAGCAGATCACTGCAAGCAATGTGCTTTATTTGGTATGGAGATGTATGAACACACAGTTCAGTAACCAGAGAGGGTGTTTAAGAACTATTTCTTCCTACCCTTTATTCTAATGGTCCATGTGCACTTACTTTTTTCCTTCTACAAAAACACTACTCCTTATTTGAATCTTATAACAAAGGCACATAAAATACATAGGTACTCTTAACATTTTAAGTTTAAATATTGTGCATGTACATGCTACTAATTTTAAATGTCTGTGAAGAGATTCACCACATACGATTTTCACTAATAAAGAGAGAGTCAACATGGGGCAGATGTGTATTGCTCAAGCTTTGAAACAAAGCCCAGGTGAGTTTTAAAGGGTGTGTTTGTCTTATCTTGTACTAGCCCTGTTTCTTCTCTGAAACATAACATAGGGGGATTTTTCTTCTCCATATATATGTTTGTGTATCCTCAGATGAAGTGAATGTTTTCAGTGGCTATGTATTCTGTTTCACTATATGTTTGCATCTGGTTTTGTTTGTCTCTTGAGTTGAGACTGGGCCAAGCAAACTCATGATCAAGTGAAAGCTGAAACTTATTTAAGGAGAGAGAAAAAGACTATAGAGGAGATATATTTTCTTTTTGGCAACCACAGTTTTGGTGCTGGTGTAATTCTGACAGAAACAGAACTTTGTTTTTGCAGGTTTGTGTGCATGCATGCAGTGAGCACTTGGGGATGGGACAGAAACTTCCTTTATGCATTCTTTCTTTCCAGATGGACGAGATAAAAGGCAAAGACAGGGTGATTCTGGCTCTGGAGAAAGACCTTGGTGTCCAGGCAGGCCATACACAGAAATTGCTGCTTCAGAAAGAAGCTTTGGATGAACAGCTTGTCCAAGTGAAGGAGGCAGAACGATACCACAGTAGTCCTAAGAGAGAGCTTCCTGCTGGAGTAGGGGATATCAGCGAACTGATGGGAAGTCCGGTAAGAAAATGGTGTTTTCTCCAAATGTTCAACACTGGATAATTGCCTGGGTGTTCACATTGGTTTTGTGGTTACTACTAGGACCAAATAATGGTAATTGGCCCAGTTCTGAACTTTGCTGTTTCCCTGATGATTTAAAAACTCCTTTGATGTCTTCAATTGCAAAGAATGTTGAAAAATATGTTGAAAAATTGACATTGGGATCTTCAGCTGTGAACCCCAGTATTTCCTTACTATTTCATTATTTTAGGAATATTCTAACCATTAACAAATAAGTACTATACTTCTCAAAAACTGAGCTATGTGATTTGAATCTGTGTCCTGTGCACTGGAATTGTTTTAGTTGAAAGTAAGAAATCTGGTGAGAAGTAACCAACTATATGTGAAATATTATTTATCTAGCTAGTTGGTTTTTTTAATTCTTAAACCTTTATATGTATTTCACAAGCATATACAGTTCATGTAGAATTTCCACAGGATGTTATTATTTAGTGTTTCAGTTAATTAAAGTCTTTTTTCCAGACATGTATATACAAGTCTGTTTTAAATTTACACAGTTCACTTTCTAAACCATAATATTAAGTTTGGATAGTTTATTATACAAATTTTATATTATGGTTTAGATATTAAATATTAAGCTATGGATAGTAAAATTTTTTTAAAAGGTGATTTTATAAATCTGTATGTTTTTGATATAAAGGAGCAGCATTTGGATGAACGAGATGTGCGGAGATTTCAGTTAAAAATCGCTGAACTGAATGCTGTAATAAGGAAGCTGGAAGACAGAAATACTCTCTTAGCAGATGAAAGAAATGAACTGGTAAATTAATTAGTAATAACACAGATGGTGACTGGGAGGGCATCTTTATGGCAAAAGATTTAATGTTGGAAAGTCAGTGTTATAAATAATTTACAAATTAGTCCTGGTTGGCCTCAGTCAATTATATCTAAATATAACAGGGATTTCTATAGAAATTAATCTTTTGACCACAGAAGACATGGATGAAATCTTTCTTGTTCCCCAGAAATAAAAATGTACTAATTTATTTTGGGGTCATAGTAATCAAATTAACTGGTATATTGCCTGTAGCACTGTGTAGTGATGTTTTGTAAAACATGCATAATCTATGCACTTAAATTGTATTCATCCTTTTGAAATTTGACATTGTTTTGGTGACATGCTTATGCTAGCTAGGAGTTAAAAAAGATTTCTTGTGCTAGTGATGAAAAATCTGCCATTTCTCCAGGGACATCTGTTAAGTAGGTGAAATTATCCTAGGAGAGGGATAGTAACTTACAAAAGAAAGGATATTATGTGAATTTTAAGAATGAGTTTTATTAGTCTGCATTACTACTTAATTGCTTGTACTGAGGTTAATGGTAAAACTCCCATTGACTGCAGTGGGAGATGAGTTTCAAAATAGGAATTTCGACACATGTCCTGTAATGCCCTAATTCTAGTGACAGTAGAAAAGATTTTTCATTCTAAACAGATGGAACCTATGTATCTGATTCTAAAAAAATGTATGGTGAGGGCTCAAGTGGTGCCATGTGTCAGTCCTATAGTGAAACATTGACATCTTCCTCCTTGTTAATCCTTTCTGTGGGCCTAAGTAATTCCAAACATCTCTGAAGAATACTGAAGTGTTGTAACATGTATCCTTCGATGTCCTTCTAGATGGGGGGCATGTGTGACTCAGTGAAGTGCTCTTGATTTTAGGTTCAGAGGCATAAGAAATATATTTTGAAAGAGATGTGGAGCAGGTTTTATATTATGAGACAGTATTACTCATAAAACCAGTAGTATCAGCAAGGCCATGTGGTTAAGCACTGTGAAAAATAACTTTCTCAAGAATGAAACTGAAAACCAAATACTCAGTGAAATTATCTCAGAAAAAAAAGATTATCTGTTTTCTGTTTCCAGTTAAAACTCAGCAAATTTAAAAATCTTTTGACTGGGAAAAATAGATTTTTTTTTTTCAAATGAAACAGCTCATGAAATAAAAACAGTGAAATATTGAATACACAAAAATGCGAGAAAGAGCAGTAATTTGCTTCACGTAATTGTCTAACATCGTAAAACCACAGGAACAAAATTGAGCAGCTTGAAAATGTCAGCAGAATGCTGAGATTGAATCTGTGCCCTCTGGCTGACTTTCTTATTGCTCCAGTTATGCATTAGGTAAAAGGTTTTTTTTAAAGTAGAGAAGGAAGAGTGTCCTCCTACTAGGGGATAGCTAAATTGGTGAAAACAACCTAGACACCTAGTTGGTCACAAGAAGCTTATAAATATTGACATTGTTTATAAAGAAATCACTTTATGGATTATCATAAGTCTTTGCCAAGAGCAGAATCCAGTGACCAGATTTAGTGTTTTGGTAGACCATACAAAAATGTTATGTCTTACTTGTTTGGACTCCTGTAGTTCTTAGTTCAGCAATGATGTATATCAGATGCCACTTAGCAAAAGAGTAAAACTTTCTGAATTAAGAAAGGCAAGTGAAAATATACCTGTTTTTTCTTTCCTTCTAAGGTAACTAAAGCACAGCTAACTTTGTTCCTTTGCCATTTGCAGCTGAAACGTTCTCGGGAGACAGAAAGTCAGCTGAAACCTTTGGTAGAGAAAAATAAGAGGATGAGCAAAAAAAATGATGATATGTTGCAATGTATCCAGAGAATGGAAGAGAAAATAAAAAATTTATCAAGGGAAAACGTAGAACTGGTAAGTAATGATCTCTGGTAAGTAATCATCTCTGATGTCATATTGTGAGAACACATTGCACACAGTTGCTTTGAGTTGGAAGTGCTTGTGAGGCTTTTATTCTAACACAAACAGATCAGTCTCCACAGTGGGATGGAGCAACTGTCAAATTCAGACAATGCAGCTGAATACTCATATTCTAAATTCAGAGTGGCATGTGCTTTGTGCTGTATCAATGATGTACTGAATAAGGGAAAGGAGCACAGATAGAGAAAATGTTTTTGCATGCTATAAAAAGCTATGACTAAAAATCAGCTTTAATAAATACTTCTTTAGAAATACTTCTTAGAACTGAATTAGAGTGCGTGTACTATGCTAGATCGAGTTCTCTTGTCTGCTAATTTTTTCCCAGACTGTGTTCTTTGATTCTGTTTTAAAATGTCTTATGTGAGAGATTAACACAAAGGCATACAGAAAGTGGTTTTGTTTTTTGGGTTTTTTTTTGAAAGAGGCCTTGTGTTGTAGTGGAGTATGAACTAATGAGTTCAAAAAATTCTTGCTTGCTACATCACACGTGAGAATTTTCCTCCTGTTACACCAAGACACTTTAAAACATTCTTTATGTTCAATTTTTTTTAAAAATTCTGTAGAAAGAGAAGATATCTGCACAACCAGCACTGAAGAGGCACACGTCATTAAATGATCTCAGCAGCACACGAGAGGAACAAGAAATTGAATTCCTTAGACTGCAAGTCAAAGAACAACAGCATGTTATTGATGATCTCACAGTGGTAATGTTTATGACTGGTATACACATGTGCATGCACACACATCTATAGGCAAGCTAGAGATTTGAGAGGAATGTTTGAACTCCAGTTGTAGTAGTGGTACAGAAATAGTTCTTTGGTGTCAAAGGGTTCTTGTAATTTCTCAGGTAGTGAATGAATTTTTTTGGAATGTGTATGAATCTTCGTATTATAAAATATTTACCTATCTGCTAGTGAAGAAAAGTGCATCAGTCTATTGACCTTACTTGCAAACTGGGCTGTCAGCAACTGAGGAACTTGAGTAAAGGACACTTTCCAAAATTTGATGACTAAAATGTGTTGGATGCAAATCCAAGTGTAAACCCAAGCACTCCCCTGATCTAGAAGTTCCCCTAAAAGAAGGGAACATGATGGCATTAATTTCACCTGGCTAAGCATCTCTAACTGAGCCAGCCACGCTAGCTGTATTTATAACAGATGGGGAGAACTATGTGTGGTTCATCAAACCGAAGGTAGCAGCATGGTTTAGGATTAGAATTGCACAACTGCTATTGTGTGACTCTGAAGGCTTCTTAAGGTGATGCTTGTAGATGTTTGCACTGTTTGAGCAGGAATACTTCAAGCTGTGTTTGATGAGGAATCTTTCAAGTCGTGTTAGAGGTGTCTAGTGCTATTTAGTGCAATTTGTGATAAACCCTTCTGGTGCTGGCAGAAATTATACATAATTTCTGAGGTACCCTTGCCATTCTGCAGCAGCATCTGGAACTCAGGCAGACTCAGACATCTCAAATGGCACTACTGATGGACAAAATAATAAAAAGAATTTAAGAGCATTCCGTCTAAATAGAAAATTAAACAATTGGATACAGAATTGAAAATAAAAATAGAAGATCCAGACAGAAAAAAACAAGGTGTGTTATTGCTGTATCTGGAACATGGTATTGACTCTTGGCAGTTCATCTGAGATTTTGACCCAGGATTTTTCTCTGAAATCAGTGACAAAGTTTGATGTCTGTGTGCGTTCTCCAGTGTCACGGTGTTACAAACAGTAGGATGTTACTCAGATGTTATCATGTAGGGTCTGGTTCACAGGGCAATGCTGCTTTAGCTTCCAAATAAAACTGTATAGGCAGGGATGGTGATATGATATTAGATGTGCAGTATATGGCAGATATAACCTCTCTTATATTTCAGTGTAAAGTGGTTATGAAAGGACTTTCTTTTTACTGTCTCAGCTGGTGATGTAAGGATATATATTGTACCCAGACTTTGGTCAAATAATATTAACTTGTGTTTAGTGTGAAAGTAAAATAAATAAATATTTTAAAATTGTTTCATTTTTGCTTTGTTTCCTATTTACAGATACTATTCCACTTGCAGAAAGTAGTTAAATTTTTAACTAGGAAACTTTTTTGTTCCAGTACAAACTAATTGAGTCTTTGCTTTCCATGTGAATGCAGTGGAATTCCGCACTTTGTTGTGTTTTGAGCTATCTTTTCTGGCCCAAACCACACCTTTACAGACTGCAAATATATCATAGTTATCAAGAATGACCCAAATGTCCCATACCTGATTAATATAAAAATCATCAGCTTAACTCCAGCTGAGACCAATATGACACACAGAAATAAGAACATTAGTCTTAGACAACAGAGTTGTCTGAACTGATTAACAGTGTCATCTGTAGGGTATCTTTGGTGCTGTTGAAACCTTGTCAACTTGAGTTCTCTCACAACAGTGGTGTTCTGGTTAGTTCTTAAAAGGAAAGCTGTCAAGGTAAACTCAGATGATTGCAAAAGATGCTAGTGGCTTTAATTGGCATTATTGTTCTGGTAGCTTGGTGTACTATTGAGGAAGTAAATTAAGCAGTCTCCTTACAAACAAGATTAGAAACAGGAAGGAACTGGGATTTTGGAAGGTTTTGTTCATTTTGCACTGCATTTGTTTGGACACCTGCTTGGGAGGCAGGAGACCCCAGTTAAAGTAGGGACTTTGCCTTAACTAGGTACCTAAGAAGAGAGCACTTTACTTCAACAGTATAAAATTCAACTGTCTGGTTTTGATTTAAAATACTCATTTAGCTTAAAATACTCTGTTCTTCTGCAGCTTGAAATACCTGCACCATTCTACCTTGGCAGTCATTACTTTTCCTTATTTTTCAAACCCCATGTATTCAAGGTGCTATGTATGTTGTACTTTTCTCAGTTATTCTGCATTTTTCAAAACTTAATTCCTGGAACAACGTGCTGATAAAGAATATTATTGTGATTTCTGCTGTGAGCTTCCTATTTGTCCAGTTTCTGAACTGAATGTAAAGCAAATAACTGAATAGAATAATACCATGCAGTGAGCAATAACTGCTAAAGAAGCACTTGGAACTGCAGTCTGTCTTTTAAAAATAGAGGTGCTGCAAACAAAGATGCAGAGCTAAGGAAAGAATCAGGAAAAAAAGCCAAGAAGCCAGAGCACCTGCGTCCTGCATTGTTGGAGTTTTTTGCTTGCTCCTTCACATTTTTTACCTTCTCTTCCTCCTCTTCTCCTTTGGAAATCAAGGCAGTATTGGATTTAGACGAACACACATCTTGCTTTTCCAGTCATGACCTCTTCATGTTATGGTATAGTTTATTGTGATCTTGTACCAAAACCACAGTAGAAAAAAGACACCAACTAAGTTGACAGAGACTGAGAATGCGTTTGGATTTGAGACTTGTGCCCTACAAGGATAAGTCAGATGTACCACTGTATCTGCATATGCATGTATATCAGAGTATGCCTGATAGAATGACTTTTAATTACTAAGACTGGACTCATTTTTGGCTACTGACCTGCTTCTTCAAGATGGTTGAACACTGGAGTGAGACTATGAATTCTGTTTCCATAGTGAGCTTCTTGGTAAAAGAGTCAAAAGAACTGTCAGAAATCTGTGCCCAGTATTTAACAAAGCCTTTTCTTGCCAGCTTCCCATCACATGCGTGAAGTACATGGCTGAAGGTTTGTTTGCTAAAGGCATAAAGCTGCAGTACAGTGTGGTGTAACATGGTGTTATTCAAAAGCAGAAAGACATTGTGTTAGCTTTACCAGAGGCTTGAAGAAAATGTTAATGGTATTTCTTTGTGTTAGACATATCTAAGTATAGTTTTAAAACAAACCCATACCAAAATGTTCTCTTTCCTTCTAGGAAAGAGAACGGTTATTGCGGTCTAAAAAACAGAGGAGGAAAAGTCTGAAGCCTCCAAAGGTGAGCAAACCTTCGGTTTTTCATGCATTTCTGTTGTTGTGAACAACACCTGTTTAAATTACTGCCTGAATTTAAAGCTCTACTTAATGGGAAAAATCCATATAATTATCCTGTTTACTCTGGTGAGTGCTTAATTTTTTTAGGGTAATTCAAGAGATACAAGTTTTGTACTGCACACAAGTAATGTTGTTTTGGGGTTTGTTTTAAATAAACAATAAAACTACACTTTTAGTCACTGTGGCCTAAACATTCAAGTGGCTTGAGGTGTAAACAATTTAATGGCTTGAAACAACTAAGATTTCAAAGGACAAACACTCAGTCCATTTTAAAGAACATAAACCCTTTAAACTAGTCATACCAACATAGCGCTAAATCACAATTTAAAACTTTAACTCATGCTGGGGATGTTACTGAAATAATATTTCTGTATGTGATATATAAATAATATGATAATTCCAACTGTTATGCTCTAGTAACTTTTCTCCTCTAGAATACAAAGTTCAGGAGAAAAATTTAGGTTGCAGAAACAGAAAAGTTTTGCTTCAGAAAGTACCCTCAAAGTTTAGTGTAATGTGCTTAAAGTAATTTATCTGCTGAATAATGTTTTTTGTGAAGTTGAACGCTAGCAGCCTGGAGCATGTGTGTGGGAAGTGGGAAATGGGGTAAGAGGGGACAAAATGGAAATGAAGAGTGGAGATATCATTATCATCTATATGGTAGCATAAGATACATTCTGTCATAAATGGATGCCTGTTTTGTATTCTGCATAGTCTATTCCTAGTGACCTACAGGTGGTGCTTTTTTATTGCTCTGCACTCTCTAATGCCTATATTCTGAAAAATATATCTCTTCTCTGTTTCACTGGTAGTTTCTTCAAATTCTGCTTCTAATAATGATGTGTGTTTTACATAGGAAAAAAGAAAAAATCAGAAGTAACAGTAGATCTTGCCAAATATTTTTACAGCAACTGTAAACCATTCTTTCTTGATATGGTATAATTGAAAGTTTGTGTTTTGAGAGAAATTTTAAAAACAGTATGCAAAACTAAATATATATATTTATGTAAATTATACTTTTTATAATCCTGTCTAATTTTTAGCCTTTGTCTGACTGTAAGTTAAATGTGTAAGATCATTTGCTATTTTGTAAATTTCCTAACGAAACAAAACTACTTAAGTCAATTTTTAGGTGTTGGTAACTGGTGATGAGAATTTTTATAGGCTGAAAACTTAAATAAACATGCATTTATATCTTTAAAATGTTCTGTGCTAGTAGAACTTCAGCTGGCATAGGCTCTGTACCTTTCTTTTTGCCTATTTTGTTTTGAGCAACCTGATGCTTTTGTGGTCTCTTTTTCTTTTCCCTATTCACCAAAGCAAGAGTTGAAAAACATGAGGATTTCAGAGAATGGGCATAATACCATTAAAAATTCAGTGGTAATGGTATTCTTTGTGGGGTAAGAGTGCTATAATGGGGGAATTCTGAAGAGTTTACTGCAAAAATTGTCTACATATGAGCAGCAGAGTTAGTAGAGATGTGCTTCTTATTTAGGGTATGATAGATATGTCAGAAAGAACAAATTAATCAGTAGCAGACATTTCTGCCACAATTTTTTCCAACCCCTGTCCATTAGCTTGTCAGAGGCTGTAGTGACCATTTGAAATTCTATGTGATGCTATCTCCTGAAAGGAAAAGAAGGACTGTAAACCAAAAACAAGTGAAAAAAGAGAAAGTTGTGAGAGAAGAGTGAATGGAATTGTATGTACTATACTAGTTGCACCATATATACACACTATGCTAGTTAATACATAGCTGTATTTATACTTTCTAGAAGACCTAATTCCTGAAAGGATGGAAGAAGTAATCAATAACATTAGTGTTTCATTACCTGCCATTGGATAAACCTGTAGACTATTCACATTTATATGCAGTGTTGACTCGGATTTTAACCACTGTTGATGTTTACTTCTAAAAATCCAGCCCTAGCATACAGACTTCTTTCCTTTCAGGCCACCTGTGTGGTCCTGTGGGGATCAAAATCCTCAAAGGAAGCCGTGTTTTCTACAGTTTTCCATCCATTTTTTAATTTAAACAATCTATGTAGAATACACTGCTTACTCAGATGAGTTGGGACTGTACCATCTTCATCATCTCTGTTTATATAGCCTCTGTCAGGAATTCAGAAGAAAATTGTAGGATTCATTTAATCAAGCATTGCAAATGTTGGTTAGATGTCAGTAATGGACATGAGATACAGACATCTCACTCTGAACAAAGTGGTAACATTAAGTGGTTGGAAATAGGTATCTAAATAAGACATACAACTCTTGTCCTAAAATTGCCTGTTTCTCTCCACAAACATGTTTTTCATGTATTTGTAATCCTGCAGTTCTTTAACGTATAACTCTAAACTCCATATAGAGTTTTCCCATTTTCATCAGACAAAACAATTCCTTTCTAGCCCTAGGAACCAAGGACACCTTACTGTCTCAGGCCCCAAAAAATGTAAACCAAAATGGGATTGGGGGAGAAAACTGGGGGTAAATGACTTCATTACCTGAAGCTGTAATTGGAAGATTAACCAGCAATATGCAAATGTACCATTTTGGGTGAAGCGTGAAATCCCGTGACCCGTTCTCCATTTTGGGTGAAGCCCCTGGGGGGCTCTGTCTGCCCTAAATGTACCTGAAGTCCCTTCATAAATATAACCACTTTTTTACTCTCCTAATTTTGTGTGGCTTCCATTTTAGGTAGTTCTCTATAAGGCATCAGTTTTATATATAGACATGCACAGAATAAGTGTATTTCTGTCTATGGTCTGTACAAGATTTTTATATCATACAGAGGATATAACCTGTATAGAACAGTAGCAAAATTGTTCATTAATCTGTCCTAACGAAACTCTCAGAAAAAGAAATTACTGATCTAA
This sequence comes from Climacteris rufus, assembly GCA_013398175.1. NCBI lineage: Eukaryota > Metazoa > Chordata > Aves > Passeriformes > Climacteridae > Climacteris > Climacteris rufus. Next base: position 603,793 of record VZRZ01008644.1, read on the forward strand.
GTCTTTGGCTTTCCTGTCCTAAGGTTTTACATTCTAAAATGTAAAATTATCATTAACACATTTTGGCTGGTGGAGTTGTATTTACTTCCCAGTGTGTCCCACTTCCTATGACAAAGTGAAAGAGGGAATAACTCAGGAGAATTAGGTTTTATGAAAGTGGTCAGATAAGCTCAGTCTGGAAGGTATAAAATTATTCCCTTTTTGTTCTAATAACCAGGAACTTGGTGCACAGGGTGGAGATTTATAGTCATGTACTGCTGCAGATTTTCCTAAATGGGTGCTTTTGAAGGAATGCTTCTGTCATTCCTCAAGTACTCTGCCTGCAGAGTGTCTGTGGTTGTTTTCTAAGGAGTATTTTCCTGACAGTTATTTCTGTTATATGGAACAGAATCCATGGCATGCCTTTCTCCATCTTTGAGACAGTTTGTGTGAATGATCTGCCAGGCTGATCCAGTAGCCTTTACAGCCCTGAACATCAGTTCAGCTGTGAAGCTTTTGAAAATTTTGATTTAAATTTTTATTTTTGTAATTAGATGTGGGTGTTATTTCTGGAGCTCTGTAGGCGCACTAGGTTACTGTTGCTAGCGTAGCTTTCACTGAGCACTCCTAATTCCCAAGGAGCATAGACTGAGTCCGTGGAACAACAGTGGCAACTGGTTTGGGTTCCCTGAGGAAAGGAGCAGCAAAGTGGGATGGGCTTTATAACCTCTGTGGTTGAAAGGTGTTTAGAGGAGTAATGTAGTGACTGTACAGCCAGGTACTTGATTTTTTCCAAGGTGCTTTTTAAAAAATTTTTTTCCAGTTTTTGCTGTGAAGTAACGAAGAAACTTCAGAAATAGTATTTTTTATGTTTTGTTTATTTTTGACATGTAGAATGGAGTTACATTCATTCCATGACTGATGGAGTAATGCATTTGAAAGTAAGACATATCTACCCAGCTTGTTTGGTAACTGCAGGACTCTGTGGATTTGTGTCTTTGTTTAAACTTTAATAAATGAACTGTATTTTTGGTAGTGGAAAGCCTGCACACTGCTGTGATGGAGTTCATATTTCTTGTTTTATATTTTTCTTTTTTTGTCTGCCTCTGTGCTTTGGTGTGCCTGTATTTTTCTGGCTGCCAAGAAATGACATATAAGCATGAAGGTAAGAAGTTACTGTGAGCACATTTGATTGCATTACAAGAAAATATATCTTGGATCATTTTCATCATGTTCGATTAAGTCCCTGAAAATGAGATATTCAAATGTAAAATGAAACTACTTTAGCAACAGAGAAATCAGATTATATTGAAATTTGCATATAATGTAGTGTATGTGTCACTATTGATTTATAGCATTCTAAACTTTGATGTTTACTGAGCACCATACTTGAGCAGAAGCATTAATACTTGAGTTATAAAAACCTAATGCATAATTTTACTTTAAAATTACGTGAAAACATTGTTATAAATTCACATGAAAAATGCTTCCTATTAAATGCATGTCAGTAGTCAGTGGAAATTAGAATTCAAATCAGAATTTTTCAGCAATTTACATGACTCTTTTCTCAGTTAAGAAGTTGTGATTTAGAAATAAGAAATGTGCAAACCAATACAAAGAATCTCTAAATTGTTAATTGAGAATGTTCTCATTTTTAAAAAAAGTTTGAATGAAACTTGAATAAACATAGTTTATATAGTTACAAAAATCCAGTGAGTATTGTGCATTTCTATATACTTTTAAAAAACCATTGTGGTTCATCTTTTGAGCCATATGTGAATCTCCCTTGGAGTTGATATATTTATTTACGCTTTGTTATTTATTACAGTGTTTATCAACAACTGTATGACTCAGAAGTCTTTATTATTATTTTTTTCTCTCTCTCTGCAGCTGTTCCCTTGCAAATTAATTTGTTTTGGTTTTGCTGTGAATCAGTTCTTGTAGCTGGTTGCTTCAAATACTAGATGATCAACAGTAAAACTGGCTACTCTGTAATTATGTCATTAAGCAATTAATACACGTACAAGTAATATATAGTAATTAAATACCTTATCTCTATTGCTATGGAAAGTATCTGTTCCACAAAGTGATAAATGTACAGCTTTTCAAAAAATGGAGTCTTAAAAAGGAAGGAGTCTTCACTCATAACTCCAAATATTATAGGCAGCCTTTATAGCATTTAAATGTTTTTAACTTTTAACTCTTAACTCTTCTTTAAGTGTTGAGGTTTTTTGTGTGATGGGAAGTACTGGTTTTTTCTTTCATAATTCCCTCACATCTAATAGTCAAGTGATTTCTTTATTGATATATGCAAATTATTTCCCTCTACTTTTGCTACTAGTGAAATGTTTAAATGCAGGTCACAGTGACTGCATCACATCACTTTTGTCACAGTGATGGCATTGCTTTAAGTATCTTCTCAAATATATACCTTTATGTAAAATCAAACCCACTGTTATTTTGCCATTTGATTTTCACTTCTTGAAATGGCATGGGTAGGTGTGTGCATGCAGGGTTGAAGGAAGACACACATTTAACCTCAGTTACCTAAAAGTGACTATACAATGGAAGGAATAGCAAAAGACCCCATAGGTATGGTAGGTCTTACTGTCACTTCTGACTAAGCTGCTGCTGGCACTCAAGGTACTGTGTTTTCTGTGCCATATGATAATAAATTGGAGTTTTGCTGTCCATTTTTTAGAAGTCCCTTCTACCAGGGAGAGACTTGACCCATACTTTCTCAGTCTTCAGACAATAATTTATTGTGGGTTTTGGTTGAGCTTTGCTCAAGTGCATTTGTCATTTTGAGGCCAAACACCCTTGAAGCAGCAGGCATGAGCAGGGCCAGCTGATTTTCAGTCATCTGAGTTGCTTGTTCTTGGCTGGGATCCTCCAAAGCCCACAGTGGTTCTGAGCCCCATTCACAGGCGAGCAGATATGGGCAGAAGAGCAGGACATAGAAGTGTCAGCATAAGGGTCTGCATGCATGTGTGTCCTGGGTTTGCTCTCAGCATCTTTGGGTGAAACTTACCTGCACTGCAAAGTGGGGATGTGGTTTTCATTAAAATCTCTTGAGTTTCGTTTACCTGCCACCTGTCTTCATTACCTTCATAAAATGTACCTTCCTGTTTATGAAACTGTATCTGCAGATCAGTTCCGAGTCAGAAAAGTGAGTTGAGCTGACTACTCAAATTGCAGATTTGTCTTCCTTAGAATTTGAAGGCAGCACCATTTCTTTAGGCCTATTTTCAATCCCCAATATTTATTTGTAGTATTACTGTTTGATGGTTGTGGGCTGCAACCAGTATTCAGTGTGGGAGAAAAGCTGGATGGGCCATCTCCAAAAGACTAATTACACCTCGATTTTTGTGGTAAACGTTTTTGTGTATGAAAGAGAAGTCTGAAATGTGTGAGAACATTTGCTTTCTGGATAAGTGTTTATATTTTTAGAACAGAGCTTAAACCTACTCCTTTGTGCCCTTGGTTTTGTTAAGAAGGGCAGAAAGGTGAGCTGGTGAATGCTGGAGGAAAGGGTTGCATTATCCCAGGGAACCGTTTGTCTTAAGCACCTTAGACACAGCTCTGCCTGGTGAAGGGATCACAGTGCTTCCTAAACAACTGAGGAAAGAGTAATGTCTTTGCAGCACTGTAGCACTATAACTGTGATCCTTATAAATACACAAAGTAGTGGTCTTGTAGTTTGCAATAGGAAAGTTGTTTCTAAAGGTTGTTCAGAAACTCTTTGACTTTTGTGCTGCATCATGTTTATCTGCATGCATATGGATAAACATAGTCTGTTTAGAAAAGATATAGCTTTTTGTTTTTTTGTGTGGGTTTATTTTTTGAGTACATAACATCTTTTCAAAAGGGGATTTCATTAGAACCAGTTAATTTAAATGCATGGTCTGAATGAAATTTTTAAAATACTGTTTGAAGGGCTCATCTTGAGTGAAGCAATTAAGTGATTCAGGACATTACCTTGGAGCTGTCTTTGGTGGTCTGAGCGGAATTATCTGTACTGTGAAACTATTAGGGAGTTCTTCAGCTTAGGAGTGATGCAGCTGTGACCTGGTTGACCAGGGTGCAGACTGTAAATGGAGCACACGGTGTCGTGCATGCAGGCAGAAAGTCACACCTACAAGCTTGATTTTTTGGTACTCCTTAAATCAAGATAGAGTATTTTGATTGCTGATGAGAGTTGTGCTGAGCCAAAATAATATAGTGAGGATTATGGGACTTTGTGAGAAACTGAAGACAGTACTTATGTAGATATACTGGAAAAGTCTCTATAAATAGGTAAGTCTGGAAAACTGCAGGGAAAGGTAAATATTTGAAAACCATTGTCAGATAGGGCATTATAGATAAAGCCTTTCAGTGTCTTGAATTAAATTGATAGCTCACAATTCCACTCTGCAAGTTTGGCTTTGCTGAAATGCAGAATTCATAATGTTTGGAATTAATAACTACTGATAACTTTTTAAATACTTTATAATGAACAAGCTATTGTCTTCTCACAAACAACCTATGATGTATATTTTAAATAAACCCAAACAACAAACTGTAACATCAATATCTGTAATTCAGCATCAAGAAGTGGCAAAAAAGAGATGGATGGACAGATCTTTTTTCATCTTCTTACAATCACTTCTTTCCATTACTGTCCCTGTTTAGGCTGCTTCATAACCTGACTTCATTTTTCAGCAACACCCTCTTAAAAAATATTCTTAATTTTCTTGCTTCTCTGAAATTCTGTTGGATTATTAGGATACTTGTGTGGTGTAAAAGTTACGCTTTTTATTGATTAATAGCAGTTAAGAACCTGGCTTTCTAGTTAAATGTATAAGTGAATTTTTTTAACAGTTGAATTTCCATGGGAATTTGCTGCTTTTTATGCATCTGTTTATATAAAATACTACATTTTTCACAACTGATATTGTACTCACTTCCACTAACTACTAATTTTCTCTAATTTTCTATAAACATGAATTTAAGTGATAATTTGATTGCATAAAATTTTTTAAATCTGCAGTGAAATGCTGTTTTTCCTTAGACATGTCTTTTTGGTTAGTCATAGTATTGGAGCAAACTTTTTGGAAAAAAAAAATGAGAATAATGATATTGAAAAATAAATGGTAAGCATTAATTTATACTTTTAAGTAAGGTTTTCCAAAATAGATTATTCTCTTTTTTGTTTTCTGCAGTAAGTATGAACAATTAAATTTGTTCCACATTGGTCTCCAGAATATTTTTTTTCCTTCTGGTTGCACATCTTACGTGTTGCATTGTATTGGCTTACTTTCTTCTGAATAGATACTGGGTTTCTCTACTGTGAATCTTGTAAGACTTGTGTGGTTTTGGTAATTAGGTTTTATAGTTTTACTAAAGCATTATTCTGCTGGCATTTACTTCATTGCTGTGCTATGTGCAGTTCAGTTCTTGGAGGTTCCTGCACAAACGATGTTGAAAAGGTAGTTCATTTACTCAGAGAACAAGAGTTTACAATGGAACCTTTCTTTCTTCCTAAATACTAAAATAATAATCAGAGAAGACCATGGTTACTGCTTACGGGGTCATTGGGGTTTTTCAACTGTTTTGCTAGTAACTAAAAAACCCTAATTTTTCAGAGGCATGTTGTGGAGACATTTTTTGGATTTGATGAAGAATCTGTTGATTCAGAAACATCATCTGTAACTTCATACAACACAGATAAAACAGACAGGACACCAGCAACACCAGAGGAAGATTTGGAAGATGTAAGTAGTAACCAATTTGTTCTTATGGTCTATAAAAAATTGGCATTGAAATATAAATAAAAACTTTTATTCAGCTATTGTACCACAGGAACTGTGAAATATTTGGCAGAGAATTCCTTTGTTTTTTTTTCAAGTCTGGTAACATACACACTTTGCAATAAAATTAATAAGATAATATTCTGCCTGACAGATTTGGCAGATATTGGGCTGAAAAATACAATTGTTCTTTTCAAACTCTTTCTTATTAGTCAAAAGAAAACTAATAGGCCCACTGCTGTGCCAAAAGTCAATACTTATTAGACAGTAGTTTGCCTTTCAATCTTAGAATTTATTTAACTGTTTTGATACAATCAGGATTTTCTTCCTTTTCTCACAATACTCAGACAGGCCTCTGCAATTCAGGAAGGCTTAAATGATCAGAGATAGTAAATGCCCCGTGACATGTTTTGTCTCAGCTCTGTGATACCAGTGCTGCTGGCCTACTTCAGAAGATTGCGTGCATGAGGACAAAGCACGAAGTAGATGCTCTTTTTAATCTTTCTTTCTTCTTCACTAACTTCTGCCTAATACTTCTCAGTCAGAAGCAGCTTCCTTTTTTTTCCCTAGGTTTAATATCTAATAATATTGTAATCTCTTTTCCTTAGAACTCTAGTTCCTGGAGCAAAAATTAATTAAAGGGAAGGACATTTCTTGTCCTCAGCAGTATAAGAAAGACCTTATAAAAAGTCAGTGGCTGCAAATTAAAAGAAAATAAAAACTTTATAAATATTTCATATTAAAAGAATAAATTTAAGAAAACATCTTATGGCTTTTGAAATGTAACTTCTGCGTCAGTGGGCTTTACCCTGGCCTTGTAGAGAAAAAGTTTAAGGAGAGAGGGATGGATTGCATGAGAAATAGAACAGACACCTTTTGAAGCCCATGTGGCTCTGGAGTTGCTGAAGACAGAGTTGCACAAAACTGCTTCCTCTCATCTCTCCCCAGACATTTTTTTTTTTCCATTTCTATACATTACTGCCTTAATATATTAACTTAGACTGTCCTGAAGCTGTATGGTAGAGAAGTTACTCATCCTCTTTCCTTCCTTTCCTTTCCACTTGTTTTAGTATTTTATATCTTTATTAGATTTTTGAGATTCAATCTGAGTTTTGTTGCTTGTTACATTTGAGTCTATCATCTATACAGACAAATTTATTATTTTTTATATTTATACAAACCCACGTTTTTTCTGTCTCTTCATTAAGAGCACACCTAAAGAAGAAGCTGAACTCAGATTTTGCCAGCTAACAAGAGAGTATCAAGCTTTGCAAAGAGCATATGCATTGCTCCAAGAACAAGTTGGTGGAACCCTGGATGCAGAGAGAGAAGCAAGGGTAATTTTTAAACTGAAATTCCTTTAACTCTGAAATAATAGAAAAAGCTGAAACAACTTGTAATAGCAGGAGGTATCTTTGCAGGTCAGTGAAATGCAAAACAATGTTTTTTGAGGCTTGGAGGATGTCATCAGTAAAGTGACAATTTAGATTCACGTGGTGCTATCAGAACAAAGACGTCGTTATACTTTATTCTAGCATGTATAATATATTAAAAATTTCAGTAGTAAGACAGTGCTATTGAGAGTGATAACCCATTTGAACCTGCAATTTGGATAGGGACTTGATGGATTTTAAATTAATCACAGCTTGTTACAAGTACTTAGGTGCTTTTATCATATGAGAATATTAAAAGTCTGACCCAAAGCTGAATCAAAAATCTGACCAAGATTTTGGGTCTGGCTTACTGGAAAGCAGTTTTGCACAAAAGTAATTGTGGGCTCCTGATGGACAGCTAGTTGAACATGAGCCAGTAATGTGCCCTTGCAGCAATGAGGGCCAACAGCCTCCTGAGCTAAAGCAGGAAGAAAGTCCCCAGGACTTATGGATGTGATCTTTGTCTCCATTCAGCAATGATGAGGCCATATCTTGAGTGCTGGGTCCACCTCTGGGCTCCCCCAGTATAAGAAAATCATGGACATGTGGAACAGAGTCCAGTGAAGGACCAAAAGATGATTAAGGGCTTGGAGAACCTGTTACACAAGGCTGAGAGAGCTAGGAATCTTCAGTCTGGGAAAAGGAAAGCTGAGGGAGGGACTAAAGAAGATGGAACCAGTATCCCCTCAGTGTGATCCAGTGACAGACCAAGATGTAACAGGCACAAATTCAAATACAAGAAACACCATTTCACAAGATATAAACACAAGAAAAACCCTTCTTTGAGAGCAGTCAAACATTGCAACAGGTTTCCCAGAGAGGTTGTGGAGTTTTTTTCCCTGGTTTTATTCAGAGCCTCACTGGACAAGGTCTTTAGCAACCTCCTCTTCTAGATACCTCCCTGTTTTGAGCAAAGGGATTGGGCACGTGATCGAACCTCAGTGAGACTTGCCATTCTAAAAAGTGTTTAAACATTAAAAAACCCCTAACTGTCCTCACTCTATAACTTCTCCAAATGCCAAAAATACAGAAACATATTAAATACTGTAAGTTATTACATGTGGCTACATGTGGCCTTCGCTGTACTGTGCCACTGCAACATATTGCTAATATTGCAAAAAGACCATGATTTCAATGTGTTTAAGAAATACTGGTGGGAAAGGACTCAGTTTAATGATAGGAACCTCCAACAGCTTAATGGTTCCACTACTTAGAACAATTGATAAAATCCTCACAAAATTCTGTATTGATGATGGTTGTTAGGCATACATGTGAACAGTATCATCCATGTCCTTTTCTCTGGCAAGCATTTTAAAGTCCACTTACTGAATATTTTTATGTGTAGAAACAGTTTGCCTGTGGCAGCAGAATTTCTGTGTGTGAATAAGCAAAGAGTTACAGAAGAATGTAAACTACTTTACATTATCTGGAGTTATTTACAGCTAAAAATGTTAGCCTATTAACCCCAGAGTCTGTATTTAGAAGATTCATGGTTTACTTTAAAATGTGTCCTCTTTCCTATAATTTTTTACAAGGTTCTTTATAGTGGCTCTCAACCAACCCAAACTTCTTGCTTTTTTACTTTTTTCCTGTGAAATATAGTTATTATAATAGCACAATTATTGCTTTATGGCTTTGTTGGAGTTCCAAGCATCTTACAAAAGCCTAGTCACTTTTGACACTCTTTTTAAGTAGGAGACTTAGCCAAGGAAAGCAATGAGATCACTCTGGACATCACTTCTCAAAATAGAATTGGAATAGGCAGCATAATTCCATCAACTATTAAAGTAAGATTTGGGGAGCAGTCATCTAAATGACAATTATGCAAGGCATAATATATAATAAAATGATATCTTTTCTTTGCCTTCACAGACTTTTAAAAATTTTTATTTTGGAGGCATTTGCAGACTGTCCTCTTTGTAGACTTGTAAATTGTTGCTATTTCTTTTTAATGGCATTTTGGGTTTTTTTTTTTTTTGTTCCATCCCTGCAAATCCATCTTTTGAGTGAGTCAGAAAGTAGCTTTTTGCATGGTTTATTTTGGTGGGATGAACATTTCCTATTACTTTTAGGTGAGGCTTAAGGTAAACAACAAGGACCCAAAGATGCAGAGATGCAGAAGGAAATCCCTGTTGGAATTTTTTAACTGTTTGGGTAAAAAAGTACTTGAAGTAGGGGGGAGGGAGATACTTGCAATAACTCATGGAGCCTCATTGACTGCAGGTCTCCAGAAACATGCTTTATTTTATATCCTTTTTGTTTAGTATCTTGTATGATCCAGGGGGTAACACCTACTGTAGTGTAACAGTTAATGTCATAATTATGTAGAATGAAGAAAACTGACCAGTGTATGCTACTTATGGGACATGGAAATTATTTTGGGTCAATATATTTTATTTACCTAAGGGCCTTTTTCAGTGCTTAATGGAATTCTCTTTCTCCCTTGCCCCCTTTTTTCCCAATTGCCTTGAATTACTAAAGCTTGTGCAACCTTCTTTCAGTTCCTAATTTATTTTTTTCTTCCCCGATAAGAACTTTGTCACTAAGCATGTGATGATAACATCTTTTTAAGCTAGGAAGGAAAAATCCTGTTAAACTGACAGCTTCAAATATTTTATAACATAAAAGCAACTATTTCAATGAAAAACATTAAAAGCTGACTGAACAGCCCATAAAGCAGTAAAAAAGATCTTTACTTTTGATTTTCCTCTCCCATAGACTCGTGAACAACTGCAAACTGATCTTCTCAGGTGTCAGGCAAAAATTGAGGATCTGGAGAAAGCTCTAATCGAGAAAGGACAGGTAAAAGGCTCTCTTAATGTCCTCTACCACATCATTTTCTCCATCGCATGCAGTGGTGTCCTTGCCATCTTCATTGCTTACTGGTGTGTTGGTGTCAATGATGCAGCTTAATTGCTACTGCAGCAATAGATTGCTTAAATAAAGGAAAGGATTCTACAGTCTGAGAAAATGTTATAGACTCATTACAGACTCACTTTATAACACATAATACACTAAAGCATAATATCAAAATAACCACATGTACACGCATTGTAAATTCTTTCCCACTGTCATTTGGTGAAGGCCTTTCTCCTGTTTTACATTTTGTTAATATTTGTTATAAATTCTAATAAAATAAATATTTTATATTTGTACCGGAGAATATTTTCGGTGTGTAACAAAGAAAAATTTAAAAAAAACCCCAACTTTTAGACACATTAGAGATATGAACCACTGAGTGTGTCAGGTAACTGGAAGCCACTTGTGGTGTTACTCTCCTGAGTTTAAAGTCTTAGAGGACCCAACTGCTTTCCAATTTCCAAACCATCACACATAGTAAAATCAGGCCTTATGCGTCAGTATATATAATATATGTAAATACTCGACAAACATGTGACTACTGATGCATTTTAATATTATCTTGGGTTTTCAGGAAGTCTGATTAAGAGTTATGAACATGCATTTGCAAGTTGTTCAGTTGTGTAACTGCTAGAACACAGAAGAAATTTGGGATAAGTTATTATATGCTTTATTGTTTGACATACAAATTTTAAGATTGCAGGTAGCTTACAGTAATAAGATAGAGCTAGCTATATGTTATAGTAATAAAATAAGATAGAGCTCGCTATAAATATACATTTCAAAGACAGATGATCCTGTAGCAGTGAACAAAAACAACCTACATATAATGCCAGATGAATAATAACACTATTTTTATGGTTTATTCTTTGCAAGAAAAATTTTCTCTAAGATTCTGTATAAATGCAAAGGTTTGGGGACCATATTCAAATTAAGGACAAAAATCATTTATGCTAGCTTCCACACAAATTGCAATTTGCTTAGTGAATTCCATATAAATACAGTAAAGATTATGGCTCACTGAACTTCTGGAAGAATAAATGAAACCAAAGACCTCTCAGGTATCTACTGCTGCTATTTTAATGTGTTGGTGAGAAAGGTGTTGTGGGCAAATTGCTGTGTAGTTGAAAACTAACAAAATAGTTGACTGTTACAGTGTATAATGTAAGTACTGTGTATGTAAGTAAGATAAATGAATTTGGATACCCCTGTAAGGAATTACTTCTGTGACTTTTCTTCAAGAGTGTTATGTCAAAAAGGTATACCTGGAAATTATAATTTAATTAGTTATCACTTTGAGATTCAGAACCACATTTTCAATTTTGTATCTCTTAGCAATCCTGAGAAGGTGAACAGGGATGTGAAAAGGAGCACTAAGATGTTGTTTCCAGTGGGTTGGTTTGTACACTGAACATTAGCTTTTCACAGAGGGGATCACAATGTCTTCCTGGGAGCTCTAGCACCTGCTTGGTTCTCCTGACCTGTTAGTATTTACATTCAACAAAATAAATGGTTGTGATGACAAACTGAATTCTTTGTGCACTATGTGATTTTTTTTTCAATTTCTTTTATTATTACTTCATCATTTAGATGGTCTAGGTAGTGATGATGATTTAATAATAATTGTGAAATGTTCATTCGGGGAGTGAGTCCTTTACTTTTGTAAAGGAAATAAAGAATCAAAAGATCCAAGTGTATTATATAAGGAAATTTTAGTCTTACTTTACAGATTTAGGAAACAGAAGCAGCAAAGACCTTCACAATTTTCCTGAAGTCAAATTCAGAGTTTAGAATCTTATTGTTAAAAATTATGTGAAGCTTGGTTTATAACAATTTATGTGTAATTTCAAAGTAACTGTCAATGGCTCTTGCTAATCTCTCTTCTGGCTGGATCTGTCAGTATTCCCCCAGAAGTAACACAAAACTAATAATCCATTTCTGCAAGGTACATTGAGGTGCACACATAAGAAACTTTATATTAAAGTGAAGAAATTCTTAAAAAATATTAATCTAAAGCTATTGGAGTATACAATGTGCCAGATGGATGAATGCTCAACTTTCTCAGTGATCTGGTGTGTAAATACAATTCTGCTGGAGTTCAGGTTTTCTCAGAAAATTGAGCTGGACTTCATCAAGAAAGACACAGAAATTTATTATCAGTATCAATTTGATCTAGAGCTAGTATAGCATATAAAGTGTGGCAAATTGCTTTATTAAACTTTTTAGTGCAGCATGAGCAAGGGTATGTAAATAGTTTTCTCTACAGGAAAAACAAGATCAAATTTGGCTGTTGTAATCCATTAAATCTGAATGTCCAGCTATGGCTGGCACTGAGTTTTTGTAGCTTGGTTCTTTAAAGGGATATTTGATGAGGCCTTTTGAAGCCATGGGAAAATGTAAAAGGAAAAGTTAGTTTTGGAACAAGTGATTAATTAGAAATACAGCTTCCAAATTGAGTATACAATGTCTTACATCACTTCCCTTCCTCTGCAGCCATGAATTCCTTGTCACAAACACAGTGTATTAGCCAGATTCTCAGATTTTTAGCAGAAGGTAATTAACTGTATATTGCTGAAGCTTATTTTCAGTCATTTGGGGTAATTAAATGGTTTTCTTCCCCTTCTCCCTTTGGATTTGTACCACTGAAAATGTGGTGATTTTGCAAGAAAGTTCCCAAACCTTTGCAATGGAAGGCAATAGTTTTGAGTTCAGCTGAGTAAATAAATGTTTTTTAAATGACATAAAATATCATGTAACTGTGGTGACCCACAATTGCTACATGTAAAGATTTTAAAGTATATGCTAGCTGGAATATACTAGGAAACAAAAGACTTGTACAGGAAATGAAAGAACTTTCATTTTCACTGTAGCATAAAATGCTGTATATCCTTGAAATATTTATTTTTCAATGTGTGACCATTTTATACTTGAATGTACAATGATGTCTGAAATCTAATTGTTTTGGTAATTCCTCTTGTTTAACAAAATACATGTATTTTTAATGCTCTTCTTCCTCACAGGATTCAAAATGGGTAGAAGAAAAACAGCTGTTAATTAGAACAAATCAGGAGTTACTAGAGAAGGTATGTAGGAATATTTTCAGCATTTTTGCCCTTTATCATAAAAGAAATCAAATGTACTAAGTTCTATAAAATAAACATGAAATTGCTTACTTTATTTCTATCCAGAAACAGAAATACAAATAAAAGTCTTAAAGTACCAATATGCCTTTATATTCTTCAGGAATTGAAGCTGCTCTTTATTGTGGAATCACAGAAATTGCCAAAAGTAGATCCCAAGCTGTCTGATATTTCCAGTGTCCAACAAAAAGCATAGTTACACAAAGATTATTATTGTCCTGATTGCTAACAAAATTGCCTACTTCCTTCAACCTTTCTACAGTTTTTCCACATATTAAGTAATACTGATTGATTTAAGGCTTATTATATTAACTCTCTGAGATGCTCAGAGCTGAGCATCTGCATTGTTCTTCATTGATTATGGTGGGAAAGTTAGCTAGCACTCAGGAAGTTAAAAAACTATTTTTTTTTATTATTAGCCTAATATTAATATAATACAAATAAGATAACCAAAGAAAAAATCATTACTAAAAGTAGCTACAGTCAGATTTAATTTATTCCAACTCTTACATGGGCATTATAAATCTTAAAAGTATATTATGCCAGATGTTACACTTCTGTTCAGTTCCATACAAAGAAAAAGATCACCCAGTTAAACAGTAGACCAAAGCTGTTAGTTGGGATAATTAATAGTCAGTATTGAATTTCTATTTTATCATTGTTAGTGCCCCAAGGCAAAATTCTGGAAAATTTAAAAGTAGGCATTAAAAGCCCTCTATTATTGTCTTTCATATACTGTAAAGATTAGATGTCTAATTAGGCAAAGACAATGAGAACAGTCTACCCAAATGTTAATGTAATTCAGTTTCATTTGCTGAACTTTAAAAGAATTTAAAAGAAAGCTTATTAACTTATTTAGATACAATATACGTCACTTTTCATGCTACTTCCAGATTATTATTCTAAGAGAGCATTGACCATTTTCTCCTGACAGTTCTCAAAAGTACTTTCTGATGTGATGTTCTATTTTTATCTCCAAAACACAGGCCAACTTGTAATGAAAAACTGAAATAATTAACAGTTTTGTCTAAACCCCTGGCTTGTAACTCTGTGCAGTATCTTTTCTAGTGCTTACAGGGTGTTACCATGTTGTGTTTGTCTCACAGATTTACAGAATGGAACAAGAAGAGCATCAGCTGAAGAATGAGATGCAAGATGCAAAAGACCAGAATGAGCTGTTAGAATTCAGAGTGCTAGAGCTTGAAGTAAGAGATTCTCTCTGTTGCAAACTCTCAAATGGAGCAGAAATTATGTTTGAACCCAAGCTGAAATTCCTGTAAAGATTACTGATGTCTGGTGCATGTTTAAGGGAAGTCACTTAGGTACCTATTTTTTAAATGTTGTATCTTGGGATAAAGAAATTGATGCCACTGCCTTAATATGTTTTGGAGAGAATGCTCACTAATGTTTATAAAGATGTAATATAGCTAATATAAATTGCATATAGTTTGTTTTTAATCTAATAAAATATTTTGTTTTGCAATATTTTGCCTTTTTTATTTGTTTCATTTCCATAACTGTTCCTTTCCTGCATGTAAAATCACTTGGTATGTATACTACAGCCTTGGCTGGCATTGATTAAATTAACACACCTTCTCACATCTTGCATGCAGTGATCTGACTAAAGATCTGACACATCCATCACATCAATGTATAATTGCTTTAAACTACATTGATTTAAGATTGACAACATTCATGATAAGTAAATGTCTTAAAAAGAACACATTTTGATAGCAGCTTCCAAAGAATTCCTCTTACCTTAAATCCATTTTCTTATGGTTTAAAGTGGTCATGGACTAGAAATAATTGGCTCCAGTCAATTAAAAATGAAAAAAACCCACAAACCTCTGGCAGTGTCAAATAAAAGCGGTGAAGCACAAATACAACTTCTGTATGTGAAATTAATATGTTGCCTATAGCAAACAAATTCTATACTTTGCATAAATGAAAAAAGCAAAATTGTTTGTTATTAACACTTCGAACATGTAGCCTGTGATTACAGTAGAAACCAATGGTTCTCATCCCCTCCCAAACTGGGCTCATGTGGAATTTAGTAACACTGACCTGGCTGCACAGCTGCCACACCAGTGCATTGCCTGATGACACATCGTTCCCTTGCAAAGATCACCAGCATTCTTAACACTGCTTAGAATAAACTCTCCAAGAAACCTCTCATTGTCACTCCTTCGTTTTTATCACCCAGCACGTTTCACCAACAATCTTGGCATGTGTAACTTCTCTGATAAAAATGAAAATGTCATGTCTTCCTGATATGTGTACCTTCTATTTGTCTGACATTTCTTAATCTTTTTTCATCCTTTATCAACCATATGTTTTGATGTCATAGCCCATTACATTTAAAGTTATGCATTTAGGTTATTAGAATTTCAGGAGATGTTCAGAAAAATAAATATGCTTTCTAATACATATATTTTATTAAAGAACTATAAGGTAAAATATAGAACAATTTAGCATTTGAATTGGCAGTTGCAGTAGAAACTGCTTCCTAAAGTGTGGGTGTTTTTAGAAGTAAAATTATCCAAAAAAGATTTCTGCGGAAATGAAAAAATATTCTTCAATACATCCTTCATGAATGTATTTTTCACATGGAAGATTCATATCAAAAACAGCTCAATGTGTCAAGTTTTGTCATGTGCCAAAGCTTTAAAAACTTCCTTCACAGGAAAACAATGGAAATATTTTTTGGTGTCATTGCAAGAATAGATTTTTTTCCTTAGTAGACACAAATGTGACTGACAATGCAATGCTTTAGGAAAACCATCAATTCTTCTGATAATCAAGAGAGTATTTTCTAGAGCAATTAAATTACTTCAGATGAAAGTCAGGCTAAAGTAGAAAACACAACCATTTGTTTATCAATTAAAGCAAGCTAGATTAGGTGAGTTGAACACAATAGCAAGTGATGAATTTTTAACAAAACACAAAATCATAACTGAATTTTGATAATTAAGCTTCTGGTTTTGGGTTACAACAGCTAAGTAATTTAAGCCCATTTCAGAATTAGACTGCTGATGTAAATATTATTTAAAATAAGACCTGTGAAATGGGAAAAATCTATAGACTATGGAGATTTTTCTCTCTACATTGCGGTTTTCAAATTTAACCTAGTTAATGCACAAGATGTGCCTTGCTTTGTAACTTGCTTAAGTGAATGGATGCAGCCTGACTGCCATATCAATTAAAGCACCTCATTTGTAATTTAGAAAATGGAGTAATACATGGGTGGTCATAGGAACTAAAATATTTGCAGGAACTAAAATATTCTCCCTCTCAGAAAATGAAGTGCATGTTGCCAAAGCCTCCCCTTGTAATATGGAGATAAAATCTGGTGTTTCTTATTCATGTTCCCATAGCCAGAGCGAATTCAGAGTAAGACCCAGTGCCTTGGTTGCCCAGAGCCTTCAGTCCAGTCATTTTTCACAAGCACATTAAAATTTAATTTAAATAAAATTGCTTGTTTATTGTTTTATGCTATTTTTGCCTTCTGAAGAAATAATAGGTTGGTATTTTGAAGAAACGTATGGAAGCCACATACATGGACTAGAAAAATTTTAGAAGTTCTATAGCTTTAGATAAATGGGAATTTATAATTTTTAGTTTTGGCACGAAGAACATCATAACTGTAGAACAGTGCTGCCTTTCAACATATTCTGACATTCTGGGTTATGCAGAATATGAATGGGGATTTTAAATCCTCTAATGGGAAGGTTTACGGTAGAACAAACAGGGAGCAGATATACAGGTTTAATTTTAGTGAGAAAATCTCCAATGATACTATTTCATGATGGAGTGTAACTTTTTTTTCTGCAGTTTCTTCTTCCTAAATTGTTTTATTGTTCCATGACAGAAAGGAGTAGTTAAATAAAGTTATAATCAACATAAAAACTTGTAGAGTAGTTTAGGGCTCCAGTCAATTAGGGCCACTGTTGCAAAGGTTCTGCAGCTGAGGAGCGTTAGGTACCTTTGCAGAAACTGTGTGCATGGAATCAGCTGGCAGCTAACACTACTTTTGTGTTTTGCTAAAGCCAAAATTCTTCAAATCTGGTAAAAATAAGAGGAAACACCATATATTTGGAATGTGAACAGGAATCTGCCTTTTTAATGTACAAGTATGTTTTGTAAAGGTGGGGAATAAATGCTAACGTATAATCACACATGTTGTTTTTAAACAAATCTTTCCTCAGGAGAGAGAGCGAAGGTCGCCAGCATTTAATCTTCATATAACCACCTTCCCTGAAAACAATGGAAGTGCACTTCAACTGTTCTGTCATCAGGAAGGAATAAAGGTATATGCAGAGCATTAGAAACTGTTGGATGGCTAGGAACTTTTTTGAATGACCAACCTAGTATCAAAACAAATGGTTTGAAACTTGCCAGGGAAGAAAATGTAAAAAAATAAATTTAGTAAGAAAATATACTTTTAACTGGGGAAAGAATTTTATAAGGATGTGTTCTGGTCATTTGTCAAGAGTTCCTCAATGAAACTGAAGGCTGGTCAATCAAGATAATTTACATTTGGTCTAGGGAAAAATGTGAATGTTGATGTGATTCATTGTCAGGCTTCCTACAGTACATGGGACTTGATATTAAATGTTTTCATCTAAGTTCAGAAATACAACATTCAGCTCTTATTTTACACCCCATTTAGAGAAGCATTTTGTTTGTTGAATGAATATATTTAAGTTATTTGGCAAGGCCAGGGCCTTGAAGCATGAGATGCCTGATCCAAAACTCATACAGACAGGTGAAACTCTGTCATTTTAGATCAAGAACAAGATAAACATCAGCATTTCCCTTGATTAGCTTCTGATATAAGGAAACAAGAATTGCTCTTTTCACTCCTTTTCCCCCATGAGCAGGCTATCTATGCAATCTGATTTGCATGCTTCACTTAAGATTGAATTCAGACTTGGGTTGCCAGTAATGTTGCACAGCAGGCCAGGGTAACTCTTCTACAAGTAACTACAGCATAATCTCAGTGCCACTCACTAGTGCCTTATGATCATATTTTTAGTTGTGTTTGCAAGTCCTCTTATAGGAGGCTTGTTGCTATTCAGTGCTTTAATAAGTACAGTACGAATTCTAGAGGAAATAAACTGAAATTGTTGGTTGCGTGTCTTTAGGAAGCTGAGTAGTCTGAAAGAAAAAGGTTAAAACCTGATTCTTACCTACACATTTGGTTAGATACTCAACTCCAAACCACAGCAAGAGTCATCAGTTAGCATATTACCTTTAAATAGAGCCAGACCTGTTTTTAGCTTATCTGTTATTCTAATTTGCATGTTGGTTGTAGCAGGTACAGTGTACCAGAATCTACAATTCCTATTTTTTCCCACTGTCTTCTGTGACATGTCTTAACAGCAGTGTTTTTTTCAAGCTCCCTTTCAGGTCACTTACCTGGAAGGTGGGACAGTCACCTGATATGGGCACACTGAAATAGTTGTCCTTTTATCTGTTTTCAGAGTTTTTCAAATGGTTAGCCATCAGTAGCAAAGTAGATTACAGACTGATGCAAAATCTGATTTGGTTTCTGATTCTTCCTTTATGCTTCATATAGAAATAAATTAATTAAAATTATTATTTCTGGCTCAATAGATGCAAGAACTTGCATGCCTTAGTAAATTCCATTCTTCATTAGTGTAACTGCTCAGCTAAAGAAGTATCTGTTCAACATTGTAAATGCTGATAATAATCAATAATTTTGTTTTTAACATCAATCCAAACACAAGTGTATTATGATTTGCACCATTCTAGAATTAGTGATGTGCAGTGTTGAATAGCTAATGTAACATTTGGGAACACCCCTGGAGTATTTTGGGAAGAGAGGGAAGGGACTTCTCAGGATACAACAACTTAAACATGACACATTATTGGACTAATTTGTAGATTCTTACCCACATCTGTGTCTGATCTTCAGGAAATCTTTAATTTCTTATTGAGCTTCCCTCACTGGGGTTATTAAGTGTAGAATCATGAGCTAATATATTCTGGTGTAGCTGTGGAATTTGCAAGCATAGCTGGTTTAGCTTTAAAAAGTGTTAAAGATTCATCATCCTGAGTACCAATGAAACTGCTGAGCCAAGACATGGCACTGGGAAATGCTGGCCTCTTCTAAGCAGTGCTGAATATTAATAGAAGTTGATGGAGGCAGAATATAACAAGGCATTTATGCTTGATGTATGTGTATTAAGCATCTTGGACTAACAGGAACTGGCCTTTTCCCATGCTCTCAAGCCTTCCTACCTCCAAATAGCACACCAGCTGTCAATGGAAATGATCCCTGGTCCAAGTTAACTTGCAGACCAAGCTTGGGATAGTTCAGGAGAATGTGATTAGCACTGGTTAAACAGTTCCAAGACTCTTTTCAAATACCTTTTAAAGTAGAAAATAGAGTTCTGGGGCCTAGGAATGGACCCTGGCACAGTGTAAAATTAAGATATCACGTGAATTTTATCAGGAAAAGGTTCTTCACCCACAGGTTGGTTGGACACTGGAAGAGGCTCCCCAGGGAAGTGGTCAGAGCACCAAGCCTGACAGAGTTCAAGAAGTGTTTGGGCAATGCTCTCAGGCATATGGTGTGACTCTTGGGGTGTTCTCTGCAGTGCCAGGAGTGGGACTCAATGATTCTGATGGGTCCCTTCCAATTCAGCATATTCTCTAAATATGTGACTCCATTAATTTATTCCTCTCTTTTTTGAATCAGAGAAGTAGTTTTCTTTATTTCAGTGGCTGAGCCTTAATCAGGATGGGTTCTTTTTGTGGATCTGAATGCTGAGTGGCAGAGAAATATGGCTTACTAATCACAGAGGTTATGAGCTGATAATGTTAGGAGGAGCATGTTCAGCCCACTGTGCACATTCCCTTCTGCCACTGTAAGGCTGATTTGAAACTCCATAGTTGTGTTCAACAAAGAAAATAAAAAGCAAACCACCCAGCAAACCTTCTTAGCAATTGCTTGTTCATGCTCTCTGTCCTTTTAACTTCTGTAGCTTGATGTGGTTGGTGCTCCACTCCAAACAAACAAGCAAACTAAGTTTTTTAGGCCTTTTAAGTCTTTTAAGCCTGTTTATCAGTTTTGATCTTTTCTCTACGCACATTATATGAATAATAATAATATATGTGAATGGTACAGGAGCACTCTGCCCTCCTGCCCATACCTCCAGGTTGCTTTCTATAATCGAGAGTGACATTTGGTTTTGTATTTGAAAATATCAGTAACACTTTTGTAACTGTCATGCAAAACTAATGTTTCAGTTACTTACATTTGAAGTCTTTGTGGATGTGAAAGTGAATAAAGAGTACATAAAATGTAACATATAAAAACTATTTCTCCCCTACTTTATAAAAAATAAGTGTTGAACATCTTTTTCAGGACGTGAATATATCTGAACTTATGAAGAAGCTAGATATTCTTGGAGATAATGGGGTAAAGAATTTTTAAATTTAAATGTATCTCCAGTTTCATGCTTAATTTAAAACATTTTTTTCCACAGCAGATAGTACATCCAAGACAATGGACAGAGTGATTTTATATGCCTATATTTGTATGAAAAATATGAATGATCAGGAAATGCTTTTACAAAATCAAAATCTTTCAGTTAAATCAATGCTAGTGAAAACTGTGTTTTTATAAGCTAGCATTTGGTCTTCACTGAGTGACTTGGGAAAAAGGCACTGTAATAGACAAAGGGAAAAGATATAAAAGAAGTGAAAGCCCGACCAAGTTGTTCATTAATTATCCCTCTTGAGCAGTAATAGTAGCACCTTCTACTGTGAAGGCCATCTTTGCCAGGAGTGGATTTTCTGGGAGATAGGCACGGATGACTGTCTCCCTTTTTTTCCTTTTTATTGCTAAATACAGTATAAAATCTTGGTCACACAGTTGGGACATAAACAGCCAGGGAGCTCTGTCCAGTTTATAGCTAGCTTTAACAGATTCTCTCTTTATAATACTAGTTTTAAGTTCTAGATGTGCATGTTTCGTTGCAAGTCCTGTGGAGGTTTCTGTAGTACTTGCTCTTTGCATTGTTTTCTTTAATTGGAAGTCTAGCTCTGAAGTGCATGAAGGAGAGATTCACTTGGTACAGGGCCTAGTCTAGTGAACACGCAAAAACAGGGAAAAAAAAGCAAAATCTCTGACTGAAACTGCTTAATTTTCATTTAATAATGATCTGTTGAAAAAGTGTTGTGGGACTGGTATGCTGAAATAGAGTGGAACTAAGCACCCTTCATTTAACTTTCAATATTTTCAGTTATGGATCCTTTTTGATCATGTCTGTAATCCTAAATGTTATAACTTATTTATTTTTTGAAGTACAGTTAAAACTTACTGCTTGTCTTAAAGGATGAATTTTTAACCCAATTTAAAATGCATATTTTTGTATTTTAGAATTTGAGAAATGAAGAGCAGGTTGCCATAATCCAAGCTGGGACTGTACTTTCCCTCTGTGAAAAGGTAGAATTCAGTAAATATTTTTCTCTGACTATGTCTTCTAAGATAGCACATAAATTTGCCAGGGAAGCACACCTTTTCTGTTTGGGTGATCTGGATTGGAGCATGTATTCATCCTTACATGAATGTTGGGATTATGATGACTTGAGGTAAACCCAAACTTTAGAAATAAACCCAAATTTAAAATAAAAACATGTTTTGAAGATATTCCCTTATCATAAAGTATTAAAAACCCACTTAACACAGAAGACTTCATTCCCAGAAGTGGTGGTGTCCTCAGTGCTCTGGGAGTGGGTGTAAGGTGCCCTCTGTAAGGTGCCCATGGTCCATTTCAGGCTCATCTCTGCAGATGACTGAAAAAGCTCAGAGCAGTCAGTGGTCCTTTCCTCTGTAAATTAGTGGACATAGAGAAAAAGTAGCCTGTACAAGATAAGTAATCAGTCAGGTCACTCATTTCTGCCTGGCTAGTTCTCAGAGAATAGAATCTGTATATGAATAGGGATGACATTTAGAACTAAGAAAGTCTCATATATTTATCTGAAGTAGCTGTGTTCATCCTTTTCATATATTTCTATTAAATCTTTCCTAGATGCATTATTGAAATTCAGAATCAGAAATTTTTAATTAAAATTTGGGCAATTTTAATAATTTTGAGCAATTTGAATAATTGCTTTATCTACCTACATATGTTAAAGTAAATAATCTAAATTACGTAATTTAATAATCATTGAGTGATTGCTACAAGCAAAACAAAAAAGAGGCAAAGTGCTAAAATTCCTATGATTTTCATTGTGTTGTGGCATTTAAAGAGAAAATGATGATTTTAGCGCTTTATGTCCAAAAAATGAAACTGGAAGAACCCCACTACAAAAGGATAAGATATAGACTCCTAAATACATGGTTGTCTCTTCTGTGCCCCTTGGTTCCAGAAAGGAACAGGCATAGAAAGAATCAACACTTAGTTTTGCATATCATTCATACCTGCAAAAAAATTAGACCTCTGATTTTTGCAAATAGCCCTTCACTTGATTGAGGGTAGCTGTGAGAGATGCTGCGGATTTCCCATTTCCAATGATTTCAAAGGTTTACAATGATCGTGGTCGTGCTGAATATCAGTGGTGAGGCTTTCCTTAGGAATATCTTCAGCTTGTCACCTTCAAAATGAAGAAAAGATAGATGATGAAAATAGAATCCCTTGGGAATATGGTGTTCCTGTTCATTTTTTTTTCTGTAGAAAGGTAATCCGCTAAGCAGGTAAAAGAAACTTCCATTTTTATTCACCAGTCTTTTAAATAGTGGAAGGTCCAAAATTATGAAATAATGAATTCACATTTTATTTACTTGTAAACTTGTGTTTGAAGTTTCCTATCTGAATCTTTGGGAAAAAGCTAGTATGTCATTAATTCCTTTGAGGCTGAGCCCTAGTGAATTCACCAAAACACTAAATTAAAAAAGCCTATGAGTAATGCTTACCAAAAGAATTAAAGCAAATATCAGT
Organism: Climacteris rufus; assembly: GCA_013398175.1. Taxonomy (NCBI): domain Eukaryota; kingdom Metazoa; phylum Chordata; class Aves; order Passeriformes; family Climacteridae; genus Climacteris; species Climacteris rufus. The sequence goes on from VZRZ01008644.1 coordinate 626,964, forward strand.
AGTCCAGTGTTATTAAGCAATCATTTCAGGAAAGGGATAATTATCAGTGACAGAGCTGCAGTTGGTTTTAATGAGAGCTCATGCTACAAAAAGAAGTGTTAGTCTAAACTATGTTCTCTGTAAGCTAGTCATTGGGCCTTATTGTACCAGTAGGGAAATGAAATAAAACAGTTCAGAACTGAGCATTCCCATCCATGCAAATATACTTAAATTGACATATTAATATAATCCTGGTGATGTTTAGTGATTAAGCAAGAACCTTGTATCCATACATTCATCTATTGTGATGTGTAATTTTTACCTTTGGAATGCAATGGCCATTCTTCATTCTGATTGTTTCAATGTCACCAGAATAGTGAGGGATTCATGGTGGCAATCACAAGAGTTTCCATCTGTCTGTCTGTCTGTTTTATTTTTCCCTCTACATTACTGATGGTTTAGCAGTGAACATCTTCCCACAAAGAGTGCAGCAAACCATGCAAAATTAAGGATTGAGTTTTCTACCTTTTGTTTAAATTGCCCTCTGGAAAAATGCAGGACTGGAGGCCTGAAGGCAGATGATGGTTTCACGAATTGGGCCAACAAGCATTATGTATATCGAGTAAGAAACAATCAGGTTGATTTTGCACTCTTGACCTAAGTCTATTTTGTATCTTGAACTTTGGGGGGGGAAAAACCATTTAATTTACTGTAGGAAAGCAACCTTCACTTGTTAGTCTTCAGTGTGTCTCTGCAGTCCTCCATCTGCCTGTGCTCTCACAGCCTGTTTATCCGTGTGTATATTAAGAGTGAATAGATAGCATGGGAGGAGAACATGCCTGGATGTGTGGGCAACAAAGTTGCAAAATGTGTGTTAGAAACTTTTTCAGAAGCTCTGTTCTTTTCATTTTCTGTTTTTTTCCGTCTCCACACTGCTATGTTCCTGTAGTGGTTGAAACAGATAGAGGGGACAGAAGCTGCACTGACACAGAAGATGTTAGACCTCGAGAATGAAAAGGTAAGCAACAATAGCTAAAAGTATAATTCATTTAACTAACACTCATCTCAAGGGAACGTGTATAAATTTGATCCCAGGTTGGTTTGCTGCCTTTCTCTGCTTAACAGAGATGGCTTCACGGTAAAATAGGCAAGTGGTTTCTAGAACAATCTATTGCTTGTATTCTTTGGGATGAGAGGGATCTTTCTAATCTGTATAGAACAAAAATACCAAAATATATACAAATTAGGGCACAAAGGCATAACTACAGGGCACATTTACCAAACAGTTTGAAATTGTCTTTGTGCTTTCTTTGTGTATTAATTTGTCTGGCAACAGAATAATCTTTTTAATCTTGGGGTCAAGTTAGTAGAATTGGCAAGGCTATTTCTTTGCTCTCTGGTACTCAGCTTCTGGACAAGCTGTCAAGACCTCTTACTCCAAATGCTCTTTTGTGCCCCATGGTCTTCATGCCTAAAGACACAATGTTTTCTCAAAAAGCAGTTCTGTCTTGGAGAACAAACTGACCTTATTTTTCCATATGTTGAACAAAGAATTTTAGAATAAGTGTTTGGTTTTATTGGTTTACCATGCATGCTGTGCTTCACATCTTCAAACGGCTTTCCAAACACTGATTAATCCTCACCACACCTTTTACAGGTAGAAAAATAAGCAGCATTACATTCATCCTAAAGACTCGGACAATGAGACAGGGAGGTTAAGTGATTTGCCCAGGGCCACTGAAGAACTGTGTGTTTGAGCCAAACAAAAACAGTGCTCAGACTTGTGTTCTCTGTTTAGTATAACCTGTCATACTGATTGTACTTTAACATAGATAAGATCCTTTCCACATTTAGTATTTCTTTATTTTTAACTCTTGTTATGGAGAAAAATAGGGTTTTTATAACTTGATACATTATCTTGCCACATATTTTCTGTGATGTTTTCAAGTCTTACACTGGATAGCCCTTGCATCTATTTGTTTAGCACAGCAATCTGACAATCTGCATCCCTAATGATTGACTCAATGAGTTGATAGTCTAGCATGACACTTTCAGAAGGACTGAGCACTGGTTTAGTTGTCCTTGAAACCCATGTTAAAGGTTTGATGTCCTATTCTTGTTTCCCTCCCTCTTGTTTTTTGTGGACAGCCTTTACTATCCCTTTTGCAGAAGTAACATGACCAAGGCAGCTGCATTGCTGTTCTGGGGTCTGGTGGTAGCTCTGACCCACTTTCTAGTCTCAAACAAGTCAATCTACCTGTGTGGTGTCAGATACCTGCAAGCACATCAGGACCAGGCCTGTCCTTTACTGGGCACTCACAGAGCATGGTGGTGTTTCATCCTGTACAACGGCCTTGCAGTTGCTGTAATCCATCCACATCAGAAAATGAGCAACCTGGGTGGTCAAGGTGGGATTCAGTTGCATAAACATGGTGTCTAGTAATATATCATATTCTTCAGAGTTCTGGAGATGTCCACAAAGGGCCGAGAAATGTGTCCTACACCATTTGTTGGACACCCTTTCCCTCCTGGACCAGTAGCATATTTAGAACATGCTGAAGCAGCAGATACTAAAATGGCTATCATAGCAATACATGCCCATCTGTTGTCAACCAAATTCCAGCCCCAAGATCGAGGCCTGACTTAAACATTGGTTTTGCCTTCAATATTAATTAAGAGGTAATTAAAAGAACTCCAACTTTCAAAAATAAATTAATAATAATTATGCTTCTTATACAGAGAACAAATAGCACCTTGTTCCTCTGAATCCTCTAATACTGGTCTTATATGTTGCTCCTGTCACCAGTTCTACACTGACAACTGACAGAAAAGTTGTCAAAAGTCCACATATATGTCTAAAGACAAAATTTGGCTAAATAAGTGACTCTGAGGCAATCCCATATCCAATAAAACTAACCAGTCCAGCAATACTTGTATTTTTTTAATACTGTTAATAAAAGCTGCAATTAGTGATCTTAAGAACCCTATGTATTTAATTTGGCATTTAATCTATATGTTGAAGAAATGCAAAAGTTTGTTGAAAAGAAAAAAGAATGATGGAAAACATTAAATTCAGTTAAAGGGCTTCTCTGCTTTCTGGTCTACTACTAATTTCTTTGAGTGTGAAAACATGTCTTGGAAAGAAAGCTAATAAGATCAAGGAACTATTTTATGTTCTACTTACTATCATCCAGCCTGGTCTAGGGGAAGGTGTCCCAGCCCATGGCAGGGAGGTTGGAACACAGATGATCTCTGTGGTCCCTTCCAACCCAAATCATTCTATGATTCTATGATCCAAAACCCTCTAAAGGTGTGACATTCAACCATTTGAATGTCCACACAACTTCCTTGCAACATCATGTTTTGGATGCCAAGTTCCACTGAAATCCATCTGTATATATTTATAACTGTCAAAGGTCAGGAATTTTAGTTTTGAAAATGAAGTAAAAATGCGTTGTAAATCCTAGGTATCTTGAAAACTTCTTCAGCTCTTCAGCTAGTCACTCAACCTCTCTGGGCATCACTTTACCTATTTCAAATGGGCTCATGCCTGTACAAGCTGAGGACTGTGTTAATTCAGCTTCACTAACACATCACAGGATGGTGCTACAGAACCAGCTGTGGCCCTGCATGTTCAGGTTTCCTCCCTAGAAGAATAGACCAGATAACAGAAATTAGGGTTTGCCCCATGGTTTTCTTAAGGGTATGCATGGAATATTTTCAGAAGAGCCATAAAGTGCCCTCTCTTTTGTTTCTCTTTTCCCTCCCTTGGCCTGCCATCTGCAAGTTACAGCTATTGGACCACATGCATGTACATCCCTACTCACCTCTTCCTGCTCTGTGCACTTCTGTCAGGTCCAGGCAGGTTTGTACACTGGTGTAGAGGTCAATGCTTTCTAGGTACAGCTTGTTAATATGATACACACATTTGAAGTGCTAATATTGTAAATTTGATATTCCAAATATCCTTAGGATGAACGTGGTCATTGGCTATAGGTTTTCTTCTGCTTTCAAGTGGAAAGCTTGCATAAAAATGATGGCATTTATGATTCTTCGTGAATTAGGATAAAGAACAAACACTCCCTTGTTTTTATTATTGCTCAGGACCTGTTCAGTAAACAGAAGGGTTATTTAGAAGAAGAGCTCGACTACAGGAAGCAAGCTCTGGACCAGGCATACATGGTAGGAAAAGAACAGTCATTAAATTTTTCTGTTTGAACAGATTTGATAAAATGCAGGTGTTTTTTTTTTCTTTTAATTATAAGTAGGGTTCTTTTTTACTTTATACTTTTATTTTTCCTGCCAGACTAAAATCTGCTCTTTCTTAAATGAAAACTTAGGAAATGGATTATAGTACTTACAAGTGTAACTTTTTGGCATTGCATTTTTTATTCTATGATATGCAAACATCTTATTAGTACATCTGGAATGGGAAAAGCTGGTTTATGTATGAACAAAACCATGACTGGTAAAATTACCAGAAATTACTTTAGAACTTTTCCAGTATTTCTTTTCCTGAAGCATTTGTAAGTATTACTGCTGCTAACCTATCCTAAATCACAGATGCCTGTTTTTCCCATGCGGTTCCCTCCGGCGCGATGCTATCCAACCTCACCCTTCCTAGTTCTCAAATGGAATGCTGCAACCTTGCCTTTTCTCAGGCTAAGCAACAATTAGGAATTATCCAGGAACTGGTAAAACTGCACACACAACTTTGCTAATAGTGAGACTTCAAAATATGATGGCCTGAAGCATTATTTACACATTGTGAATGTTTCTTATGTGGAAAATGTTTTCAGAGAAGAAGTAAGGTCTAGTGCTCAGAGCAGATAACAGAGATAAAAGCAAGCAGGCACTATTTCTAGCACTGTGACCTTGGGCAAGCCATTTAACCTCTCTGTGCAGCTGTTTATGCATGACTAATATGGATGGAATTACCTACCTCACAAAGGTGTTATGAGGGCTAAAGAAATGTGATCAGATGCTTGTGATCCAAATATTGTCAGTCTGGATGCTGGTTTTTAATAGGATCATACTAACCCAGCAATCAGGGAAGCACTGCCATGATCCCTTTCTTTCCTCTTGAGAATAAAGTTCTCCATGCAAACGTGAAGTTCTCCTGTGTTCTCCACTTTGCAAAGTACTGCAGTTCTGGTCAGTGCACGAGAATTGTGTTAGGAATCTGGCAAACAGCAAGAGATGGATGAGGGATTAGTGTTTACAAGTGTTCTTCCCTTCATTGCTTGTGGCAACTTGGAACTAAGCCAGTGACGTAGACTGTGAGCCATGGATGTCAGGACAGTAGGGCCAGAGAGAGGGAGAGTAAGATTGCTGTTCACAGTTTTTCCTGTGGTCTTTTTATTTTATAGGATGGCTTAACAATTCAGTTGCAGTTGAAGGAAATCTGTTAGTTTGCATTAAATTTGTAATGTTCAGCATCAGGATTTGGAGTTTTATCAGGTATTGAATGCAGACCTATCATCTGAATTTTTTCTTAAACGGAAGAATCAATCATTTGCTGGAACGGGACCCATCTCCTGAGTGTCAATCTGTGCTGGGAGGCTGCGTGCACTCTGTGTGGAATGCTCCTCACTGCTCACACCTGCTGCTTTCTGTCTACCTGTCTGTGTCCATCCTGCCCTCCTGCCTTAGCCTTCGCTTGCTGGCCTTCTCCTCTAGCTGTTGGTGGGTCGTTTGCTTGCTGGATTCAAATGCCAGCCTGTCTGTGTGTGATTTGGGTTGCATTAGAAAATCCAGGAGCTGGAAGCCACGCTGTATAATGCCCTGCAGCAGGATCCAGGCAGGCGGGCGAGCGAGTCGCTGACGGAAGCCCAGCGGGAGGATCTGCGAGCGGCAGTGGAGAAGGTGCGGCGGCAGATCCTGAGGCAGAGCCGTGAGTTTGACAGCCAGATCTTACACGAGCGGATGGAGCTGCTGCAGCAGGCCCAGCAGGTAATCCCAGTTCTCTCCTCCCCCTTGGTGTTGGTGTTACCTCTGTGGTTGCTGCCACTGCCCGTACGACAGCATCGCTTCACCCTCACCTCGTGGAGTTCTGTTCAGTCTGGTCTTTGTACGGCTCCCGTGCTGAGGAGCCGTGTGGTGTCAGGACCTGGTTGCGCTGGGCATGGTGCACATACAGAACAAGTCACTGTCTCACCACAAGGTCCTGTTGCACAACCTGTTCCATGTGTGTACAACCACACAGTCTTCCACAGGACTCCAAGGGGAGCTTGTTGCAAGTTTAAGGCCTAAATTAGATAAAGGCAGAACAGAAGGTGGTTAGAGTGTAACACTGTGAAAAGAGGAAAGGCAGAAGCAGTATTACAGGAATCCAAGCTTTTTTAATTTTTCCCCCTTCTTAATTTGTGAAATCTTTTAGATTAAAATAAAAAAGAGGAGGTCATAGGAATTCTTTAAGAGGTCATTTACATGGTTTTCCTCCTTTAAATTAGTTCAGAAAAGCCTTTTCTGTCCAAACCACTTCCTTAAGGACATGGTAATTATTACCTTCCATGGTAATTATTTAGCAGTGGTAGCACTGCTAGTGCACGTCTCAGAGTGTTAATCACTACAGCAGCAATAACTGTTCCCAAGGATTTTGGTTCTGCTTTACAGTAACCTCTGGAAGTTGCAGGCAGATGTCGCAGACTTTGAGGACTGCTCTCCAGTTGCTCAGCTACTTTCTGTGCAAACTTGGAATCACATATTGTAAATGCCAAAATGTACTATGCAGATGTGTTCAGAACACTGTTGCTATTTCAGGTGGTGATTCAAGTGCTGGGGCAAGATCTGCTTTTAGTTTTGTCCAAGCCTCCCTCTGTTCAGGTTGGCTTTGTAGATGAAAACAGATGAAACTGATGTAATGTGACCCAGCACTGTTGTGATCATCTCCTGTCATCCTGCAGTGGTGAGAGTACTTATGGTGGCACTGTTAGACCTGAGCTCTGAGTTCCAAGAAGTTTCTTTTCTCTTACTCCTTGACTCTATTCTCTTGGTTTGGAATGTGTAACATTGAAACCAGGAGATGAAGTTGTGTCATCTATTTTTAGTCATCAATGATGGTGCACAGAAAGCAGAGAAGGCAGGAGAAGGTAGGTACTAGCTGGTGCTATTAAAGTATTAGAAAGAGAGAGTAAATATATTAAATTTGGTAAATAAGGACAGAGCCAGAAGTTGTTAGCTTAATGTTATAGTGTAGCTGAAAATTAGCGAGAATGGCGTTTTTTTTGCCAGTCTCTTAAGCAGTCCAGTTTCTTAGCCAGACTGTTGGTGTTTTATTCAGAACAATAATGCAGTGCTTTTCAGTTGAGTAAATACTGTTTGTCAATGATATTTAATAGGTATGAATGACATTGTGTGTTCAATGATGCCTCTACACCTACATAATATACTATTCCAGATTTTAACATCAGACTACATCTAGTTTGGTCCTTTGTTTCCACCAGGAATGTAGTTTTACACTGTTTGAAGGACTGCTATTGGATTGAGCCTTTTTCTGGCCCATGTTGGAGTGTATTCTGGGGGGACCTGGGCAGAGCTTCTAAGCTGAGCTCATGTAACAGCGGCAAATAGAAAGGAAAAAATAGGAGTAGATTTGTAGAGCAAAACAGTTGTTCCAGAGGACTCAAAATCCATACTTTGTGTATATTTGGGGATTAACTTGGATTTTGTTCCAATTTGTTCCATGTCCTGTTTGCTCTCAATTAGAGCACTTTATATGCACATCTGGAACACGTCTTGTGTTAGAGTCCTGTTCATATATTCACAGATTGCTTCACAAAATAAGGTTAAATATGCTGAGTGTATAGGAAAACAAAAATGCTAGCATAAACATAGCTTCATTAGCCACGGATATTTATGTACCTGTCTCCAGATCCATTTTACAGTGTGTCGTAAGAGCTTCATGTTGTGCCCATCTCATTAGATGTGCTAATGTTACAGCCCTACAGGACATGTTAAACTGAATTCCACTGCTTAACAAGCAGCTAAATATTTTAGTCATCTATTTTTAACAGATATACATGCCCTCCATACACTTACATACCCTATTAAACAGGAAAAACAAAGGTAAAGATGCTACTGAATTTGCCTGGGATATGGGAGAGCTAATTCTCACTGGATTACTTTCATCTCACTAGCAAATGACAGAAGCTGAATGTTACACAAATGAAACCATACTTATGTTGGCAGAATCCTAGTGAATGGATGAAGCTGCACTAAGTAAAGTACATCCCTGACGAGTCCCCTCCTTTCCTCATATGTTTATGTCCAGGAGAAGTTTTGCTGACATTGTGATATCAGCAAACACTTTGTTCTGGCAAAACTGTAGTCTAGACCTGGTCATATTTTACAGTTTGCAGTGCCTCTACAGTATGTGCCACACTTCTTCCTCTGCTGAAGTGGAGATTACACAGAATGATAGGACATCACGATGGACCCGGAAGGCTTAATACAGAGTCCCCTTGTGGCAAAGACTCTCAAACTTTCCCTGAAACAGAAACCATGTATTAAAGACTCCAAATTCTATGAAACTTTGAAAGTTCAATCACTTCCAGAAGGCCAGTTTCTTTGCTGCCATTAGCTTCTGGTCTACCTGATACAAGGGCTTCAAAAGGAAAATTCTGCTTATCTAGCAAGCTGGCAACAATGTTCTCTAAGTCAGAGTTTGTGTGTCAGATGTAGAGTGGGGGTTCAAGGAGATCTGATGATGAAGGAGTTCTCACCTTCTGCCTGTAAATGTTCCTTGACTGTACTTTCAGGGTACAGAAGTGGTAAGGCATGTGGTGAATGCTATAGGTTGGTCTGCAGGGTTTCATGACAGATTAGTTGCTTCAGGCAGGGACTTTGGGGATTTAGCATATAAGATGGTGGTTTTACAGAGCTGGTAAATGTCCTTTCTGGGGAAGATACTGTCTGACAGGGACAGGGAGGTGCATAAGGAAATGGGTAAACAGTTGCCCAGGTGTGAGCCTGTGCTGCTTTATGTGTGCCTCTTTGTCCAGATGTAAAGCTTGAATTAGTTCTTAGCCTCTGGGTATTGACTTTGTTACAGTGAAATAAATACATTTTAGGATGCTAAACTTTGTATTATATTCGTAGGTCTCCTCTTCTTGGGCATGTATGGTCCCACATTATTATTGTTCATTAGTATATAAATGGAACCATTAATGTATACTCATTATGCATTAAGGAAACCAGGCCTCTGTGGAGCCAAATTAGACAGACTGTGTGATTAGATCTGCTTGCTAAGGCACACAACACTTTTATTAAAGCCAGAGTGCAACATGCAGGTCTGAGGGACAGATCCTCAGCTGAAGCATGCTGGCAGTACTCCTCTAAGTCAGAGAGGGTGCTCTGATTTACACCATCCTCTCTATTTGGAGGAGGTAAAATATGTTAATTAAAAATCTGTCATGAGCAGCTTGTGATATTTGCTTCTAGCAATAGGGCATGTGCAGTTCAGCCACCACTCCTGTGGATATTGCCACCAGAAATGTCTCATTGTGCTACACTGCTATTACAGCCTTTTATAAATCAATGTCTGCTTTATTTTTAGCAGGACTTTGTTTAAAAGTAACATTTGTCAATGCAGTGGCATGACTTTTGTGCATTTTTTGAAAATATGAAGGTCATTACAAGCAGGTTCTGTTAGGAAGGGTAACTTTTTATGTATGTATTCTAAGTCATTTCTAGAGGGAGAGAAAAATCTGTTGTGTAGCTATAAAATCCACTTCTGAGAAAAGATATTTCAAATGAAGCAATACAACATATTTCTGAAGTACTGATATCAACTTCCTAATTAAGCAAACCCCCCAAAAAAACCCACCCAAAAAAACCAAAACAATACAACAACAGCAGCCCAAAAAATCCCCGTACAGAAAAATCCACACAGCATCATGGTTAGTTCACCTTAAAAATATATTATAATTGGCTTATCTCCTAAAACTAGCAAATATTTAAATGTCAAATTGTACCTTATATAAATCAAACAAATTAAAACCCCAAATATATTCCTGTTAGTTTTACTGTAGTTGTTTCTGGATATGAAACTGGGGAAAGTCATCAGAACCAGGTTTTAAATTAGGATAGATTAATTCAAATTGCACTGTTGGCAGTATTCAAACATGAAGAAAATTTATAATAGAAATATAATTTATTCTGATTTCATCTGAAGTTATTTTAAATCCAAAAAGAAGATAGAAAATCCTTGAAGGATAGCAGATTGACACACACTCAGTTCCAAAAATGGCTGCTGCCAGTCAGAACATATACGAGACAGATTTTATTAATGAAATCCAATAATTTCCCACAGCAGTCTTATCTTTGTATAAAATTTTAAAAAAAACAAAGAGAAAAGATGTTAAGTTCATTGTGTCATCAAAAAGTGTGAAACTATTTTTCTTCTATGTTGCACTGTAATACTGTACTTAGCTGAGTGTGTTTTATTCTAACTTGAGTTAGAATATTTTTGGGTGAAACTCAGTTTTATCAAGTAAAAAAAAATCATTGCTTCAGTTCTAGACCTGAATATAATATATCTATGGGCTGCTGAAGTCATCCAATTCCAACTTTAAATAGTTGGAATATAGCTGTGAAAAATTTAACTCTGTTTTCTTTAAACTAGAGCATTTACTCCCACGAGGAGATTGGATTATTCATCAGTAATGAGAGCAGAAATTACCACTTTATTTGCATGTTTCACTAGACGGCAAAGCTTTAGGACAGAGCAGGTACTGTCCTCTATGTGTCACTGCCATAGAGAAGGATTCACTGCAGGTGTAATGTCTCAGGCACTGCTTTTTCTGGAAACCAAGGATAAGTCAGAAACAACAATGTCGTTTTTTCATCCTGAAATGTTAAAATATAGTTTGAAATTGAGAAACAACAAACTAATTTTCTTCACTAAGTTTCTTAGTTCTTTTTTTCTGTTTTCAGTTTTTTCTGAGAGCACAGTTCTTATGACCTAAAAGTCAAACAGAGCTATAGCAGATACTATTGCTCCATGAGTTCTTCCTACTCTCTTGTATATGGACAACTTTTTCATGCTGGGAGAGTAGTTTGTTTACAAATCCATAGGGTTGGATGTCACCATATCTAAACGATCATATTGGTTTAGCCATTTATAATATATGTTTTGGGGTTTGGGTGGGGGGGGGGAAGGGACTTGCTGTTTGTTTTGGGTTTTTTTTAAATCTTAATTAAAAAAGAAATTATCAATACAGTGGTTGTCAGAGTGAAGCAGGAACCTCAGATTTGCCACTTGATATACTATGGATATGGAAGTGAAGCTTGGATAAACCCGGCAGTTGTTCTGCTCCCCTGTGCTGTGTGATCTGTTATGGTTGATAGGCCATCTATTTCTCACCGAAGGAGAATTATTAAGGTTTAATGTTTGACTGGGAAGGCTCTTGGGGGAAGGAGAGAGGGAGGGAGTATATTGTGCTCAGTGTGCTCATTGATAGGCATGAGGAGGTGTTGTCTTAAATTTGCCCTCTTTGGCACAATGCTCTGTGACAGAGAGGGCAAGTTAAAGACAACCCCTCCTCTGGCATGTTGCCTTGTGCCAGAGAGGCTGGCTTGGTCAAAAACTCACAGTTGTGTCACAAAATTTAGAAATTAGGTATTACTAGGAACCTTCCTTACACAATAATAATTGGGGAGGCTTAGATAATTTTTCCCTCAGATCTACATAGATTTAATACTTTAATGTTTTTATTTTGATTCTGATTCTGAAGTGTTAAAGTGCTAGGAATGTTCATTCCCAGCTATTTGCATACAACATGAAGAGGGATGCATAGCGCAACCACTGATTTTTTCTTTTTTTTTTTTTTGGCAATTCTTTTTTTGCAATTACTGATGCTTGCTAATGGTCTGTGCTTTGCTGTTCAAAATGTAATAGATTACTGCTAATAATAAGTTTTTTTTATATTCATGAATCACTCTTAAAGGCATCTGATACCACAGCTGTATAACTGTCATCAATATTCATCAAGCACATCATGACTAGGCTAATCACGGTTGACCTGTGGAATTGATTTGTCATGCAGGAGTGAACATGGAGTCTTTCAGGGCATCATTGCTGCTATAATGACAATATCACAATAAACTTCTGTAATTTCCCACAGATTACATGCATGGCAGATGAGAGTTAATTTTAGTAATTTCTGTATGTTTATCTCACAGTGTTTCCTTTGGTATGTTTTCTTTATTTAGTCATCAACTGTGTCTGCTTTGCTTTTTGCCTTAGTGATGCTACTTGTCTGAATAAGTGGTGATAGCAGGACTGCTGTAATACCTAACAAATATATCTTCTGAAAGGTCTGCTCTCTTCATCCTAAACAAGGTGTGATTAAGGTTCTACTCAAAGTAAGAGCAACACTTGCAATAACATTAGTATCAAGAAAACCCTTTGTCTGAAATTTGAATGCTGAAATCCTCTCATCTGAAATCCTGAATACACTGTTTCTTAGGAAAAGCCAGTGGGAGCTGAAGAAAGGCAAGTCTAAAAAAGAAAGTGTGTGAAGTTTGTTAGAGAACTTAAGGAGAAGTGTATTTTCATAAGCACAATGCATACGTACATCATTGTAATTACCTACATGGAAATTTGCTATTTAAATACCTGAATGTAAAACAATCTAAATTTAATGCTAAATAAATATTACATTATGCTTCTGGGTTTGTTTTTTTCTGTCTGGTAATGTGCCTAGCTGTCACAGAGTCAGTTTTAAGCTGTTATATGTGTTTTGTCTTTCGAGCTCACACAGATCTAGCATAGCAATTCTATGTAAATATAAGTCTAATATGGCTTAAATTATTGTTTTTCCTTAATGAAAAGTAATAGGACTGATGATATTCTTCTGTTAGGTATCAGTGTATGTTATTGCATAAATTAAAAAAAAATTCAGTGTTAAAATAAGAATCAAGTTTACTAATAAATATTACATACACATAATCATTTGGTATCAGATTATAACAGATAGTTATTTGGGGCTAAATGCATTTATAAAATTCACTGGTTTACTACTATGAATGTGATTGAATATATATGCTGAGAAATGCATCAGTGCAGCTGCTAAAAGGTTCATTCTCCTCAGAAGGGCAAATAAAAAATCTATAAATAATAAATAATAAAGATTAAACAATAAAGATTAAAAAGAACAATTCTCCTACGTCAGCAACTATTAATTGGGTTATAATGGTTGAGAGTGCAGAACACAGAGAAGAATGAAATTTTTACCTGCTGTGTAAAGAAAATCATGGTGAGAATCAGAGGTTCAGTATATCCAAAATGATCTATTATTAATCATATTCAACTGGCTGAAATTTACATTAAGTTTTCATTCATAAAGTAAAATAAGTTGTCAACAAAAACAGCTTAAGCTAATGCTGTTGCAATGGGTTTTTTTGTTTCCTGATGACCATTACGCAAAATCACATTCTAGGAATATGGGACTAAAGGAAACATTTGGATTTTTGAATACACACCCCTTACAGTAGCAGATCCAGCAGCTCGAGTAAATGCATGTGACAACTGCCTATGCAAATTGTATTGTTTAAACAGTACAGGCTTTTAAACAGCTGTTAAAATGCATTAGATTTCAAAAAAGCCCAAGAAAATAATGTGTTTATCCATCACTTTAGTGATTGGAATAATAGCTAAAGGCAAGTCAATTTATATTCATCTTTGTTTAAATTTATACACATGACATAGTTATGCTGTACAGACTATTAAAGATCTTACGTACCTGTGTCTTAACAGTGATGAGAATCTGCTTAAAACAATGATATAATGAAACAATATTGATTCTTCCCTCTGTCAGATTGATAAAATATTTCCCATGCTAAATTTTGCTGCAGAATGAGATACCTTCTTGATCATAAGTTGGCTTCAGAGATTCAAAACATGATTCATGTCAGATACAGTCCATCCATGGTGCCTATCCTGTGAATGTACATTAACCTGAACCTTTCCAACATTTCAGAGCCGAGGCTCTAAGCAGCTTAGCAAATCCTTCTTTGTCTGCTTGTGCTAAAATTATCAAATTGTTTTCTTGGATTTGCTGGTGAATGTAAATCCAATAAGAGCATGTCACAGGAACTGTTAAGGTGATTTCTAACCCCCTGAATTGTACAATCCTGTGTTTTCACAAGTACAGTAGCAGGACAAGGAGCATATTTTGCAGCTAGATAAATTGATCTCAGTGTTGCTGTCTGTAAAACAGTACATTCACATGGATGGGCTCTTTAGTTACACACTTATCTAGGGAACATCAGTTTTGCACTTTGACACCTACATGAAGGATGATGTGATTGTCATTGTCTGAAAGATGAAATTTGTCACAGAAGTTCTCTTCCTAATAGATTTTTCTCTATTTCACAAAGCTCCTTGAGGAGTTGAAGCCATCCAAGATGTTGGTTCGGGACTGTGAATGTCTGGCTAGTCCTATGGGTGAATTGGAGAGGACAGAAGGCTTTGGTGAAGAGGTCCACTTCATCTAGCCTTCATCAATGTCCAATAAAGAGAAAATGCAGCAATTCTCAGAGTCTATGTTTGCTACTAAAAAGGCAGCTGGAGATGAAGTCAAAAAAATCCCAGAATCTGTGTAAGGCACCATGCAATTGTAGAGTGACACAGTACATTTCTAATGAGCATTTGAGGCAGGGTGAAAGACAAGCTTAATCAAATGAGGAAATGCACACATTTCAGTTGTTTGGTGGAGGAAATCTGGACCTGACATTTTAAAGTAGTGGGGCACTTCAGTATCTCTCAGAACAATTTTCTTTCTTTGTAATGCTGAGGTTTCTCCCATGTCTAACTCTCAAATTTATGAGAAATCATTACTGTGCTGATATATTGCCTCCAGTATGAAAATGATAGCTCTGAGACTGCAATCCAGAGCTCACTGAGCTCAGCAGAAAGATTTCCATTTATTTCAGTGCTCTTTTACAATGGGTGCTGTATTAATGGGAATGGTACTTAATGTAGATGGATTGCAATTATAACACAAGCTGGGCACTCATACTTCATGTGTTCTGTTTGGAAATGCCATTAACCTTTTCTTTTTCTTAATGGAGCAATATTTTCATTTTGGATAAACCACAAGCTGAGTCTTCCAAGCCTGTGTTCCTGAAATTTCTCTATTAGTGAAAGTAGAGTAATATTTCCAGGCACACATCCACCATCATGCTGCTTGCATTTTGCCTAAACTTTGATTCCTCAGACCTCCCAAAGATGTGGCTTGCAACCTTGAGGTTGCAGTATAGCCACAGGAGCCAAAGCATGCTAAAAATTACAGAAATTTGCCTTCTGAAATCAGTACCTGGCTTGTTCTCCACTGGCAGTGTATTAATACGATTTCATTGAACTCTTTGCCTTCAATTCAGTTTTAAATACTGTTTTATCCTTTTTTTGTTGCACCCTTGTACAAGTAAGCAGTGACAATTATCAATCTGCATCTAGGGTTATCTAGCCTCTTGCTGAGTTTGAATGTATGTAGAAAACAAAAACCTCTAGGGAAATTATCCAGCTATTGGGAAAATTGAGCTGTAGGTGCAGAGACACCTGCATTGGTCTCACTGAGGTCAGTTCAGGTACCATACTGCCTATAAAGCAATGCTTCAAGCAAACTTAAGCACTCTCACTCTGTAGGAAGGTCAGAACTGCTAAGAGTAGGGATTTGTCCCATCATGTTGTTTAGTCCTCTGCTACGTGAGAAAGGAAGAGCTGACTTGTCTTAATTTCCCTCACAGTACTGGAAGGCACTTGCCATCCAAGTTTATCAATTTTTTTAAGTGAGTCATTGCACTTCAAGAAGTGGATCCTGTTTCTCACAAAAACGAACTTTCCATCATGAGATGAAAATAAATGGAGGGTTATGAGCATTTAGGAGGAATCTTCTGCACATTAGGTCTTCTGCAAAAAAAAAATACCTAATTTCTTGCTTTTGGGGCATTTTGACAGCCCTTTGTGTTTGGGATCTCTCCAAGAATTAGGTTGGAGAGGACTGCAGCCAATGAACATATAATTTATATAACTGTGGTTGACTGATGACAAACTTCCCTTTTATAACTCTGTTCAGTAAAGTAACATCATATGTAGTGCCATGTTAGGGGCAATCTTTGCCTGTCTTTACATGACATACTTCCAAAGGAAATGTGTGCTTTAGCTGCCAGGACTCTCTGGATGTGCTCTAGTTGTTAGCATTTTTAGGCCATCCTTCAGGGTTATATCTGTGCCTCCTACCTTTGTAT
The DNA here is from genome assembly GCA_013398175.1 of Climacteris rufus. Lineage (NCBI taxonomy): Eukaryota > Metazoa > Chordata > Aves > Passeriformes > Climacteridae > Climacteris > Climacteris rufus. Next base: position 643,194 of record VZRZ01008644.1, read on the forward strand.
ATATGCTGCATAGGTAACTACTATTAAGAAAACTTTTATAATGGAACTTAAAAGTCTGTTCAAATCACAGCTAAGTAATAAGTAAGACATCTTTAGCATCTTTATTCTGTGGCTGTGTGGCAATGCAAGTGGCTCCTGGCAGAGCTGCAGCTGCTGTTGAGCATAGCCTGGCCAGCAGAGCCATCTGCTGATAGCTCCGCACAGGGAACGCCCTCAGCCCCTGCTGCTCTCTGCCGGTTTGCGAGCACTTACTCAGAAGCAGCAGCAAACCTCATTGCTAGGGGAAGAATGATTTATTTATGGAATAGGTGCTTGCCATGCTGAAATGGGGGCTTGTCCAACCCTCCTTCGAAACTCAGGGAAGCTCCATGCAGGTGAAGGCAGTTACAGGGAGTATTTTACAAAGGTACTGTCCATCATCCAGAAGTTTTGTGATGTCATTTGTTATTGCAATAAAATCAATGAGAAATTAGTATTCATTATTTTGGCAGGTTGGTTTTGAATGCAGGCTAGGCGGACAGCGTTAAGAATCCATCCCTTATGTTTACATTCCTCTCTTCCATGGTTGCATTCCCATTGCCCTGTTTTTGCCTGACTATGGCTCTTTGTTTGCCTACAGTATTACTGTTGTATGGCCCCACGATTTGACAACACAGGGTTATTATCATGAATCCTGTCAGTCCCAAAAAGGTGCACTCGTGCCTGAGGGGCAGCTGTTAACTGCAGGAATGTAGGAATTGCTAGAACCCAGTGGAGCACAACTCTACATTGTCCCTCATCCTCACTCTGACTGTGACCATGCTAGGCACTCTGAAGGAAACAAACACTGTGCTGGATTCACGTTGCCTATCCCTCTCTTTTTAAAAAAGAAAATAAAGAGAAGAACAGCCTGTGGCTTTCTTTTCAGAAATGTTCTGAGAGCAAAGTAGTATCTATTTTCTTGCTTCCTCGCGTTTTTCTGTGTGCTGTTGAAAGAATACTGGATTTACTCTGCAAGGTTCTTGCAAGCCATGCCATGGGTAGAGCTGAATGCATCTTTTATAGCACAATTGTTACAACTCTATGTAACATAGCAGGAAAAGCTCAACTTACTGATCATCAACTTACACTCTGAAACATAAAAGCAGGTAGAATTTCTTGAAAACAGTGAAATAGTTCTGAGTGATTTGTTGTCACAGTAACACTATTGCCAACATAAACAAATCAGAGTGTACTGAAAGCATCTAATCAAGTGCTGAAAATCTGAGAGTGAGTCCACAGCTTCTTGATTGGTAATTCTTGCAAATAAAAGGAACAATAGAAAAATATGTAAAAGCCTATAGCAAATTTCAAACAGTCCTGCCTTTGCTCTTAATTGGTACCACTGACTTTTGTGTAATTTCCTTCTCAGTAATTTAATATAGCCTTTGACTGATTAATATGTCTTGCTACTTCTAGAAGACACTTTTTTGTTACAGCTATGATTATTGCATATATCTTACATGTATTTTTTAAAGTTGTATATTAGAAATTGTCATCTTTGTGATCAAGATAATACAGTAAATGCAAATAGGTACAATAGGGAGAAATTATTCTTTTTATGTGTTAAATACTCTATGCAAGTGTAAACCTGTTCGGTTTTCTCCAGCCAATATATTGCATATACATGTATATATATTTTAAGGCTATCTCTGCAGTTAAATGGAAATAAATTATTAAATCAGATTTTTCAGGGTATATAAATAGCTGAACTAGGCTGGTTATCTTCTAGTGGTGTCCTGAGCAACCAGAGGATACTGATGTGAATAGCTATACCCACTTCATCCTCCTGGATAATCCTCCAGGGAAAAGCAAGTAAACAACTAGGAGCAAACAACCCCAAGCTTTCATACCTGATGAACAAGGTTGTGTTTTAAAACAAATTTTGACCTGTCTAGATTTGAACTCTAACTTGCATAGTAAAGAAGTCAGTTACAAAATTTTACTCATTTGCAGCAGAAGTATTCTGTCACTGTGATTTCCACTGGTATAAGAGAAATACAAGCTATTCCAACACCAGTTATCTTCCTTCAACCTATTACCCTTCAGTGGCAAGTCTGTAGCAGTGCTATATACACATTAAAACATATAAATGTCTGCCCCACTGGCTGTACCCACCCCGTCCAGGACAGCAGCTGTGCCCTGGCTGCCTGCCAGCCCAGGCCCAGTGCCATGGCTGTTATCAAAACCTTCACAGGCACAACCAGGGAGGTGATAAGCAGTACAGTACTACAGCAAGCAGGGAAAGCAACAAGTGGTCACTACTGAGTAGTAGATTCTAATACACAGTCAGGTAATCAAGCCCCATGGCAAGCACAGGAGCCTGCTGATTACTGCCTAAACAGCACTCAGAGCTGCGAGTTCAATCTGGTACATCCCAGGCAAATCTGCTGTTGTCCTGAACCCTTCAGGCCCCACACTGGGCACCAAAAAGGACCGTGGTGATTTCACCCCCTCTGGCAGGCAAGCCCCAGGCGGCCGCTCGCTCACTCCCCCTCCAGCGGGATCGAGAGAGAGAATCAGAAAAGCAAACTAGGAAAGCCACAGGTTGAGACAAAGACAGGTTGATAGGGAAAGCAAAAGCTGCACTGAGAAGCAAAACAAACAAGAAACTAATTCACCACTTCCAAGGGCAGGCAGGTGTTCAGCCATCTCCAGGAGAGCAGGGCCCATCACAGCTACTGGAGACTCCAGAAGACAAATGCCACCACTTCAAATATCCCTCTCTTCCTCCTTCTCCATCCGCCCCCTACCCCCCTTTTACAAACTGAGCATGGTGTCCCATGGTCTGGAATATCCCATTGTTCAGTTTGGGTCACCTGTCCTGGCTGTGTCTCCTCCCAGCCTCCCAGGCACTCCCAACTTCCTTCCAGCCAATGTGGGTGTATGAAAAGGAGAGAAGGTGTTGGTTCTGAGTGCTGCTCAGCTGTAACAAAAATATCATATATTATCAACCCTATGTTCAGCACAAATGCAAAACACAGCCCCATAACAGTCACCGTGAAGAAAAGTTAACTCTATCCCAGCCAAAACCAGCACAATCTGCCTTACCAATACCAATCTTGTTGTTTTGAGGGATTTTTGTAGATTTTCACTCCTAAGAAATTTGTGTATTCCCTTTCAACTGGCAGGTTGTCTTTGTATCTGAACTGATTTTTAGTAAGTGTCTATTTCTTTGCCTTAAAACTGTCCTCTATCTTTCATCTCTCAAAATTTAGCAGTTATTACAGGTGGGAATTGGAAAACAAAAGCCTCAGCCCTTTTTTTAGAATTGTTCTCAATAGTTGGAGAAAATAGCTGAATAGCTGTAATCTTTTTAAAAGATTGAAAATTCATAAGGGAATAATAACATCTCAATTTTTGCTTAATTAACAGAATTCCCAAATCTTAAGAATGCCATCTTATCCTAATTAACTTATTCTTTGAGAGAGGAATGCTTGCTGTAAACCCTGAGGTGAGAAAGCCACCAGATGTTTGGTGGCTTTTTTATATTCCTTTTTTCTGAAGGCACTCTCTCAGGAGTTATTGAAAAATATTTCACATGATAAATCTTTAAGGAGAAAATGGTATTTAAAAATATCACTTCTTTCCACTTACCTCACTGCGGTCAAATTTTACCACAGAGCATAGCACAACCCCCAGGGCATTGAAGTCTGTCACTTGGGTCTGGGATGTGCTTATAAGTAGGAATCAGCATAACTGAAATGAGTAGGAGAGAAACAGGAGTCTAACACGATGGATTAGAGATCTCAGGGGTCATTACATCTGCCTGCTTCTCATCCCATGTTTTTTTACAGTGATTGTAACATTCCTGGTACAGACAGTAAATGAAGATAATCACTTGAGAGATAGGCTTGCCTTGAGCAGGGAGTAGATGAAGTATAAATCAATTCAAAAGCAATAGAGGAAAAGTGAAATTAATACAGCTGTGCTTGGGGCATTTGTTATTCTCAGCGAAGGTACATTCAGTTATGTCACATGAGGGTAATCTGGTTCATGCTGGTTTGTGTATTATCTGGGGAAATATTTGAACATTTCATATGATATGGTGTACATTTTGATTAACTTCCTCTGAATGTGTAATATTAAAAACAGTCATTTAAGCAAAATCTTTCATTTTGGAACAGGAGCAACAATAAAAAAGCTTTTTTTACCTGTGTCTTTAATATTTATGTGGAGGAGTATACCCTACGAAAAGTGAACTGCAGGGTTGTGTGTGTCATTTTTGGAGTAGTTCCAGGTCAGATTTATGATTTTCAAGCCAATTTATGTGGTTCTCCAAACCAGTCTGGTCACTGAACCAGCTGCTGCATTGCTGCAGCTGTTGTGGGCTACCATGAGTGTTGAGCATTTAACCACTGTTTGAGGTTTTTGAGCTGAATGCAGGTGAGCAACTACCAACATCAGCTGATACACACAGGCTTGTAAGTAATGACTGGATGTTGTTTTGGAAGAGATATATTGTTCAAATGGGTTTGAGAGTCATGTAATAATTTGGAAGTGAGGCAGAAGCAGCTACATTAATTTTATTGGCCTATGCCATCCACATTAGAGGAGATGATAATTTGCCTTTCCAGGTTCAGGAACTGTTAACAGCCCTAGCTGTTGTAGGCCAAGCTGAGATTGGGTAGTTAATTCCCAAAGAGGGCTCATTGTATAAAGTTGATCTTTGATCACCAGTTACTGTTAGTAGGAGATTTCAGTTTTCTGCCTATAGAGAGGAAAAAAACAAAAGGTGTAACTCATAGAAAGGAATTGAGAATATGTGACATAGAAAAAAAATAAGATATATGGACCCAGCAGCAGTATGTTTTTGAAGAATCTTCGTGAAACTGAACAAAAAAATCCTTAAAAATATGAGGAGCTACAGTGAAGGAAACATTCCGTCTGGCTGTGGTGGGAGGTGACTGGTTATAGGACAGAGCTGCATCTCTGGATGGTGTCTTGATGATAACTGAAAATCTGTGCATTTTCTTTTTTTTTGGTGTAGCCTGACTATGCTAGAAGCATAGTTTTGTTTTGTAGGAAAAGAAAATATGGAGTTAAAAGGAAATGTGATAGTGCAATCTGCAGAGAAAAAGAAGTTTGGTGCAAACTGGAATTGTCTATGTGCCTATGTTAAAATTATGACTAATGAGTGGTGATGAGTAGACTTTCTGGTAGTAAACATGATGTTTTGAACATGTAGCTTATTTGAAATGCCATGGTTTCATGCAAACATGGAAAATTCCGCTATGGACCAGCCTAATATAACTGTAAAGTAAGTGTTACACTAATAATGGGTATTTGTTCTCTTTGTTTTAACCTATTTCTTACCTTTTGATTCATATACTTTTCAAATTAGATATAATAATGTCTATTTTGCTTTTTCTGTTCCAGCGAATTCGAGATCTAGAAGATAAAATAGAACTTCAAAAGAGGCAACTCAAAGAAATTGAGGAAAAGGTAAGTATATGTCTGGGCAATACCAATGGATTTTTTTTCCACACAAAATTAGTTTTCTCTGTTCCATTTATGTTAATAGTACTTAACCTGGTATCACAAAAGAAAAACACAAGATAAAATTAGAGTGCAAGTTATTGCTGTATGAAATGCAGCTTTGTTCCTAAACTGCTCAAAATTACTTCCTGTCTGAGTCTTCTGTCAATTACAGGAAAGAGTCAAGGAGTCTGAAGAGATTCTAGACTAGTAGAGGGAGGATTTGCTGTGGTTTAGATCAAGAAAGAACATAAAGATTTGTCTCTGACAAAATTGGTTAGCTCAGCCCTTTTCTTTGGATAGCATTTCTTTGCAAAATTTTCCAGTATGAAAAATAAAACAAAATTATTGAGTTGCCTGTGAAAACCACTACAATCAAAGAGTATTTCTTGCTTTAATATTGAAAGAAGTTAATATACTGGATCCAGATCCTGTCTTTTGAAGAAGCTCTGATCAAGGCTCGAAACAGCAAATGTGTTTGTGGTTCCCAAGCAAGGGATGGCACAAGGGATGGTACAAGGTTTATGGGCTGTGGGCTTGGGTGTTTCCCGGGTCTGTTTGGGCTGCTCTGCAGGGCATAGGCTGACAAAGGGTCTTTCTCTAAGCCCCAGAAAAGTGTTTTAGTTATGTTATTTTGCTGAACCAGTGCATAGATCCCAACATGAGTCACATTATCTCAGGTTCATTTTCTCCAGCATTTATGGGTAGGTAATCCTACATAAACCTACTGCTGGGCTGAATCGAGAAGTTAGTGAAGTTTTCAATCATTATTTTTATTTTGGCATGAGAATGGAGTAAAAGGGCAAATGGAAAGCTTTTGGAGGACCCTGAGGGGAGTTAAAAGGGGTCAATGGCATTTACAGAACTGAGAGAGGCTTTGGAGAGCAGCTCACTGGGTGTGGAAAGGTTTCTTCCTCGCTCTTCTCTGATCTCAGTGTCCCTTCATCCGCTTTCAGGATGTGGCAATCCTCCCAGTTGCACTTCTAGCAATAATTCCAATTCCTTCAGGATCTTTCTTGGCCCTTCTGTTCCCACAATAGTTGTCTCCCCTCTGCAGTACCTCGTCCTGCAGTTTCCAAACTGTGATATCCAGCTGTTCCTACCTAGCAGCTGATGATGTCTAAGGTGCTACACTTAACTCCTCAAAGCAGAGAAATGATGAGGATTAGGCAATACTTGTATATGTCAATTATTTCAAATATTACTGTTTACCCACCTATTCTAAAAAATCACCATCTCAAAGATGTTGATATTGCCAAAATGTAAGCCTTTAAGGCATTGCTATTGCAGTTTACAGAGTAGGTATTGGATTAGCCAGACTGATAATTTTGGAAATGGAAGATAGCATTATCCCTGCTGGTTCATCAGCTGGATGGATGTGGAAAAGCACTGGAAAATAAACAGCTTAATGACAAGCTTAGCAGAAAGCTGGTAATGAGTTAAAATAATTAATATCCTCTTTGCCTTGATGTCACATGAGCAGGAGAGCTCAAAAAAGCTTCATCTTTTTCTATTAAGTGTCAACTTCTGTATTGGTGGAGGGATTCCTTCTATCTATATTACAATTGAATTATTTTTTTTCCCCAGGGATTAAATCCTGTTCTGAATTTGACGGCACAAAGGAAAATTGTGTTGTTGGGGAATCAATGAATGATATACTTGTAGTTCATTGTTCTTCTGAAGGTTTAATGCATCAAAGGGCACAGACTGACACCTGCATGCTACTGATTCTGAGCACAATAATTTCTTGTGGAGAGAAGTCTTATGCTTTTGAAGGAACAGCAGCATTTGTAGCTGAGCTTCATTGCTGGTGGTAGCTAAGGGCAATGCACCACTTACAGTTACTGTGTCATGAGTATGATTTTTCATTTTCCTTTAGGAATGGATTCAATTTTTAGGTTTTATGTAAAATTCTGTCAAATCAGAACATAAGGATGACTATTTCTGCACTATAGATTCCTCAGCAAACTGTCCTGTTTCTAAAAGCTATACAGAAGAATAATATAAAATCTCAATATTAGTCTATGGGTTGATACATGAGGAACAAGTGCTGCTTAAACACATCATGCTCCTCTCATAGCTGATTCTCTACCATTTCAGTTGCACTTAGGTTGTGCCCCTGGCTTGGTAAGTCTTGGTTCAGGAAAGCTTTAGTATGTGTAATTATAAGTATTTCTTTAAGTGAGTCACAAAGCTAACCCTAATATTTCTGAAGTTAAATAATCCACAGATATTGCCATTGTAAAACTGCCCTCAAATACTGAATATTGTACTTCTTTTTAGAGCAAAATTGCTCTACTGTGTGTTTCTTTCAGATCAACTCAATTAATGTTGTAAGACTAACTGCTGTAATGTCATTGGATTTCATATTACATATCTTACATCTTCTTTCTTTTCTTTTTTCCTCATTTTCTTTTGATCTTATGTTATAGTTTTTGTTCCTTTTTTTGTTTTTTTCACTAGCATTCATTCTGTGGCCTTGATGACACAACTGAGCCAAGACGTGTGGTTGGTATTCTTTATATTTCTTTGTACTCAATTTTTGACTCTTAGATTTTGCCATATTTGGGGGATTGTTTGTAAGGCCCTGAAACCACGAGGAAGGACATACCAGTTTTGCCTGCATAGAGAGGAAGAGTCAGCTATAAAATCCAACTTGGATACTTTCCTTCATAGACTTCTACAGAAAGTCATTGGTTTTCAATGAGAAATGATTTTGCATTCTAAGATACTACTGCCATAACTGCAGTGGGTGCTTTCCATTCTTGCAGAACAGGTACATTTTTTCTAAAAGTTCAGTTACTGCTGTAGGATCCTGCCTTCTCTCATGCTGGGTGGAGAGGTGGCAAACAATGTTTGGTTTAAGTATTACTTTCTCAAAAGCCCTCTGAGCATAACCACCCATGCAAAATAAGGCATTCATTTTACTTCTTCAAGATCCTTGAGGCCATGAAATAACTTAGGATGTATAATAACCAGTTTTTCCTTTTATGAGGCGATTTGAAGTTGAGATGGGACTGACACAACACAGAAAGGGTGAAGATAAAAAACCTCTGTGCCTCTCTTTGAGACACTGTCATCATTCTCACTGTCCTTTCACCGTGTTCTGATCCTTTCAGTTCAGGGCAAAAAGCAGTGAATTTCTTCAGCTATAGCAGGAGCCACAGTGGTAGTGTGTTTCACAGAGAACAAGAGAGAAATGCGATATAGAAAACCAGTTGCAGTTCTCTTCCCTGGGGCAATGCAAGTTCCACACTGCCTTTCAGGAAGGATGGTAACTCAACAGCCTAAGTGTTAGAGGATTAAGCTATGGTTTAAAGCTATTGAATATTATGCAGTATTTGTGTTGTTGCTGTTGTTGCAGCTTTTTTGTTTGTTTTTAACCCGATAATACACAATGCTTTTATCTTTACAATTTTTCCAAGTTTTTTTCTCCTAAGTAATCTGTTGTGAATGATATTCAAGGAATCTCCTTATAGTAGGAGTTTATTCAACATCTTTGAAACTGCTATGAAGTATTGTATGATGAAAAAGAATGATGACAATAGTTATCCAAAAACTCGTTTATATTTACCTTACATTAAACATGAAACAGTATTTTTTTCTGCCCAAATTTTGAGTACTTTTGAGAAATCAGACCTGTATTATCATGGACTCTTTCTAGAGTTTACTCAGGTCCTGTACATTCAGTTATCATCTTTCTGTTGATGCTCTTTGGAACTGGCTCTGGACTTTCATTACAAGCATTGCTGCATATGCTTTTTATTTTTCAGTAAAATGGCTGGAATATAATTCCATGTATTGTCTTGTTGCAAGTGCAGGAGCTTTCTTTTGATTGTTACATGCTGAAAAATAGTTGAAATTGAGCAATATTTTTCAGCACTTTCGTCATTCCTTCTGAAATTTCCTTTATTTTGCAAAATATTGAGCATATGCTTATAGAAAAGTGTTTGAAGAAAGGTGAAGCCTTATGGTACACTATTCACCTTTCCACAGTTTGAAGTCAATTTTTTGTTCTGAGGAGATCAGATAGGACAGATGCTATTTTGGTAAAGATAAGTTTGAAAGAGTAATGTTAAAGGAGTCACCAAACCATTGTTTTTGGAGTTTCATTCAGGTTTTTTATACCAGTCCCAGTTAGAGGTGCTAACACCTGCATGAATATATTTGTTTTTTAAATGTGGTGAAAAATATATTGGCCGAGTCTAGAGATACTTCATAAACGAAGTAAACTTAGTGAAATCACCAGCGTTTTTTGAAGTCCATTTAAAATATTTTGACATACTATGCATTCAAGGGATCTATAGGTTTCCATGCTGATATTATCTGATAGTATTATGGGTTACCCTTGGATTAAAAGAGAAAAAAAAATTTGCAAGTATTATTAGTCTCCAGAAAATGCATTGTGCTGATATAGTGTGCTATTCTTCCTGTTAACAGTAAGTATTTAAGTAGTTAAATTCAAGCTTGGTGGCAAGCATTTTGAGGGGATAACACAGGGGTAATGACTGTGTAGCCACATGGCTACTCAGCTTTTGACATTTGTAGGAGTGCACATCACATTGTGGTGCTGGTGTGAAGGGCAATGTCCTTTAATTCATCTTGCCACAGGTGAATCTGTCTCTGATTAATCTAACACAGAAAAGCCAATTTTAAGATAATTATAGATGGACTTTTGAACACTGATAGCTATTTCAAGGCAAACCAGGTGATTTACTGATAGTGATTTTGTTTCTAGTTATTTTGAGGGTAATATAAAATGTTCAGAAGGACATTGTGCTGTCTGTGAATTTAGGGTTGGATACCAACACTTATTTCTGAAGTAATGTCTTTTGTCTAAAGCTCAGCAGACTTTTTCTTTCTGTTTTTGTTTTCTGTTTTGGTTTGTGTTTTGTTTACAGGCTATTAAAAGAATCTATGGAGTGAACAGCTGAGTCCACGTGCAAAAATACAGAAAATATTTATTAAGCAGCTTTAAATTGGTGCATTTTTTTCATAAAGCAGTTTGCATAATACTTGAAGCTGCAGAATATTTGAATTTAAAATTAGAGATTTTTTTAAAGATATAGCTTCAAGCTGGAATGATTTCACAATCAAATAAGGACCAGCACATCATAAACACTGAAAAAAAATAGAAACAGAATTTACACTCTCACACCAACGAAACATCAGAAAAAATACAAGTGCAATTACTGGCTGCTATGCGAACTGTTATCTACCAAATGGTTTTCTTACAGTACTGAGATTTTTGTCTCCATACTGCATGCTTTCAACAAATGTGGTTTGCATTTCACCCAAGAAACACAGGATCTCCTTAATATCTCTATTAAAAAAGCTACGTGTTTGACATTAAGTTGTCTATAGTAAATAGCTGACAGGAAGCAAACTGTTCAAAGTTGGAAACAAATAAAGATTTACAACCCTGAAGTGGTAAAATTAATATTAAATTCATAAGCTGGAAATCCACAGATGGAGAAAGGAAAGGTTTTGGGAGAAAGGCAAGATTGACCTTGAACTTGAAAGGTAGATTGAACTGTGAAAACTTTAAAGTGGGCGAGAACTGTGGGAAATATGATTTTTTTGAGTGTTTCTTGAAAAGTAAGGCAATAACTTGTAAAGACAGCACTGGGAAAATGGCAGATTCCATGGTGGCCTGAGAGATCAGGAAAAGAGAATGTATGATGTGCTGTGCTCAGGTTATCTCTTCGAGAAGAAAGAGGGCCTGGGACAAATGGGCATGTAGATGAATGTGATAAGTAGTTGGACATAAATACTTGGAAATCATGGCATCCTCTCAGGTGAAATAAAAAATTATTGACATTAGCTACCAGGAAGCAAAAATGGCACAACTTCAACCAGCAGAGTTAGATAAACAGAGGTAGATAAATAGTCAGTGACCACCTGAACTGCAAGAAAAATCTGGGGTGACACACGGACTGAAAAAAAGGAAAGTTGAAAAGGGCTTTTTAAGAGAATGGTTAGAAAATGAAAAAATATTAGTCTTTCAGAGAAGTAAAAGCAAATCCATGTTTCAGAGCTGGAAAGGCAATATGAAGAAATAGAAAATTTTAATTATTTCTGAAATTTTGAGGCAAGATGAAAATACTAAGAGCACAATATTAGAGGATAACTTCCTCCTCCCTCACATTTTCTTGAAAATCATATTTGTGTAGAAGGCTACAGAGAAACAAGTCTACTCCCATGGACACACTGAACTCCAACATGAATTAGATGGTTAGAATAATACATTACATGAAGCGGAAATTATGATTGACAAAAATAACATAAGGCAATAAACAATCAAGGAAAAGCAGAGAAAGCTGAGGAAAAGTTTTGTCATCCTGACTGAATTTCTTACTGTTGAAGATGCAGGGATCAGCCTCAGAAGCAGCCAGTTTTCTCAGATAATTACCAGCCTCTGAAGACATATTCTCTGCACAAAGAATCACTGGACAAGAGCATTTACCTCCAGAAGGAGCTGAGACACTCCACAAGATTAATTCCGTCACGTGCAACAAACTGTGGCTAATGTCAGGGTCTGAAAATAACCCTGGTAGAAAGCACAATTTACCTTGGAAACAAGGATCATACAGAAGTCTGGAATCCCAATCCCCAAAAGAATGTGTTGCTCACAATGTATTGTTCAAAAGGAACAAGTATTTAGAGAATGCTTTTTCAAATACAGATTTTTTTCATGTTCTAGTTAAGGCTTTTAGTATTGTGATGACAGAATGTGGAAAAAGGAGGCCTTCACTGCAAAAGAGAGTTCTGGCATCACTCTGAAGAAAAAGTCTACAACAGGAGGTAAACAGAGCTTGAGATAATCAAACCTGTTGCTGATGAAGGAACAGAAATTGGAAAGTGTAGTTCACTTGGCAAAGAAACTCTCTTCTTATAGACATGATTTTGCTCATCACTACTTTGGATATGAAACTATAAGCACAAACATGGGATGGTCAGGACATGTGGCTGCCACGATAAGCACGCTGCAAGGACAGGAGAGGGTCTTCTTACAAAGCAGAAAAGGTATGAACAGTTTCATTTTCTTATTTTGTTATCTGTTTTGTTATTACATTGTAGTTTACACATGATAGTTTTCTCTAAGAAACTGGCTGATGGGGCTAACATCTTCCATTGCATTAATGATGGTTTCTTTCTGCACTGAGCTAGCAGGATTTGTACTTTTGGAAATTAGAATATATTATTACAGTCTTACTATCTATTTTATATTGGTATTTATTATAGAGGTGGGAATGGGTACAGTGTGTTAACAGGGTGGTGAGGCATTGGAATAAGCTGTCCAGGGAACTGGTGGAATCACCATCCCTGGAAATGTTCAAAGGCATGTGGATATGTTGCTTGGGGACATGGTTTGGTGCTGGACTTGGCAGTGCTGGGTTAATGGTTGGTCTTGGTGGTTTTAGAGGTCTTTTGCAACCTTCATGATTCTATGATTCATAATGAATTCTAATGAAGTCTGTGATTCATACAAGACACTGGGCCTGATTTTCCCTTTTTGTGACATAGGTTTCGAATCATCTGTCCCAGCTGTATAAGTGAAGAAGGAAACTGTAAGTTTCTCATTGCTGGTGTCAGTTGTAACAACTTTACTGGTTTTATGCTACAGTTGAAAATGACATTGATTTGGATTCCACTGTAAGTTATTAATGAGCAGAGTAGCAATATCCACTATTATTGTAATAGCAGTGGATATTGCTACCTTTTGCAGTGCTGTTCAGGGATGACTATTGTCAGAGAGCAGGATGTCTATTTACTTTACAAATAATAAGTACAGAGAAAAGATTAATGTCTTAAGGAATTCCAAATTTAAGATATTGTTCAGTCTGGGAAAATATACAGTCCAGGGGAGAGCCATGATTATGTTATCAATTCTCATGGATGTATGGTCTCTGAGAAGGAACTGGGCTTGGTGAGTCTGGAGATCACAAAGTGATGTGAACTTAGTTGTCCACATGGATTTTTCTTTCATGTCTATCCACACTTGAAGCTTTTAAGTATCATGGCTTTTCAAGGGACTGAGGAGCAGCTGAATCGTTTCAATTCTAGGTCCTTGTGTGGCTGATTTAAGGGCAGTGAGTTGATACAACTGACCAAAATTGCAAAACTTTGTGTAATTGCCTGAACATGTGAATAGCACATAACAAAATGTGGGGTGTTAAGAGAACTGTCTGTTTATTCTTTTGCATGGATTTTGTGCCATTTTCTACTCCATAGTGTCAAAAATGTTACTTTTTTTCTTTGCAAGGTAGATTCAGCATCTACCAAAAAAAAAAAAAAA